>SRLM01001109.1:156473-347899 GCA_015708895.1 Populus ilicifolia
ATTGTATATAGTCCACAATGAAAACTCGATGCCTTTAGTTTTTTTTTCTTTTTATGCTTTTTGTTGTAGACTGCATAGTGCAATTCATAGTGAAAAAACTAATATTTTTTTCTTTTTAATTAAATTTTTTATTTAGTTTGTTGATATTAAATTTTTTTTCTTTTTCTTCATTAGTTTTTTTCTTCTTATAAGTTTTTTCTTTTATTTTTTATTTTTAATTAATATTTTTTATTTAATTTAGTTCATTAATATTAAATTTTTTTATTTAATTATTGGTTGATATCTTTAGTTTTTTTTTTTGCTTTTTTGTTATTTTTATGTCTTTGATTATGGACTGCACAGTGTAGTCCACAGTAAAAAACCTAAAGATTTTTTTTTAATTATTTTTTTTTTTAATTTATTTTGTTAATTTTTAATTTTTTTCTATTTAGATATCAAATTTTCATAACATAGATTATGGATTCGACGGGTTAACCTCGTTTGACCGATTAGCCCAATTAATTCTAGATTAAACCATTAATTTTTTTCCTTTTAGGCCATGTTGGTTTTTCAAAATTGATTTCCAGGAAATCACTTTTTAATTTTTTTTTGTTTGTTTGTTATTAGAAAAATTGATCAGTAGAAAATATCTTCCAGTTAAAGGAAAATTTGACTTGATTTTTAGGAAAGTGTTTTCTAAAAAATTTAGAAAAAAAACACTTTTTGAAAGTTATGAAAAATTTAGAAATGTTATATTATTTGTTAATTATATCAAATTTGATCCCCAAACTTTTGATTGCTATGTATATTTTATTTTGAATATTTATTTTTTAATTTTATTTCTTAAAATGTAATTTTTATATAACTTTTATCCTCATTTTTATAATTGTTATTTGTTTTTTTCTTATCATTTTTTTATTGAAATTTTTTATTTATCAAATTTGGTCATTATTCTTTTGATTGATACTTATTTTATTTGAAATAATTTATGAAATGTTAAATATTATTATTTTAATTTCTTCATCTTTTAAATTTTTTAATTTTTTAGATTTGATCTTTATTATTTTGATTATTATTTATTTTATTTGTGATAATTTATGAATTTTTTTCAATTTCATTTTCATTCAACTTTTTAATTTGTAAGATTTGGTCTTCATTATTTTAATAAACTTGAGAAAAATAAAATATTAATAAGTTATTTTCATTTTCATTTTTCATTTTTCATGACATAACCAAATACTAGAAAGTATTTTTCAAAATATCTTTCATCACACTACTAAACATCATAAAATAATTCACTTTTCTAGAATTCACTTTCCAAAAATAAATTACTTTCCTGCAAACAAACGAAACCTTAGTTATTAAACTTTCCTGATACGAATCCAAGATTTGACGGGTTAACCTGTTTTGAAGGTTTAACATGTTTTGAAGAGTTAATCCATTTAATTCTGATTTTTTCTTTATTAGTTTTTTATGTTGGTTTTTTTTAATCAATCTATTTAATTATTATACTTTTATGATACAACTTTATAGTCAAACCTACATTCAAGACTACTAGATCTAATATAACAGTTAGACTCACTTAAATTTAGGTTATGTAAATTTATTATTATTAATAATATTATAAATATTACTCTTGGATTAAATGTTATAACTAAAGTCATAACTTTTGGATATAATTTTATAAAACCATATAATATTTTTATATGTTATTTTTTTTATATTTTTTTTGTTTAAAAAATTGATACATCTTCACATCTTCGTAATGTGGGACATGTAACTGGGGAACACTAAAAAAAAAAAACAAAAAATAGCATTAGGTTACCTTTTGCACAAATGGTCAAAAATAAACTTCTTCCTTCTGACTGAAAGCTTGTCAAACCTTGGGATCTCCCCTGGCAGATGATTAGAAAGAAGCTTCAAGTTCAACCGCATGCCAAGCTGACTTGGGAGAGCAGGGCAGTCACAGGCGAGCTTAAGGTAAAAAACCAATGTTTCACGCTAAACTTGTCAAAAGCTAAATCAGTGACACATGAAAGCCAATAGCATTGATGACAGAGACAAAAAAAAAAAATTATAAGTATCTTAGGTTTGAAGGAGAGAATTGAAAAGAAAGAGACCAGGAGAAATAGAATGAGAGGTAACTATATATGCAAGTGAGAAACAACAAAAAAAGATATAAGAAGAAAATAAAAAATACTATTTATACGGATTGAGCAGGTTTTCAAAATCTATCTAATCTGTGATATCTGTTTATTTTTATTTTTTTTAATGGATTGTATTTATGAACGAACACAGTGTAAAAATGACCATAAAAGTAGTAACTTGCCATTAAGGAATGAGTGTCTAAAAGGCTTGTGCTTTGACGGTCAACAGATAGCAGGAAGCTGTTCAGTGGACTGCGTAAAACCCTGGAACACATGGACTGACGCACCTGCTATCCAGAATCTGTAAAGCTGAAGTAGTACGTGTCTTGTTTTTGTGGACAGGTGCAGCTGACATTCATGACGATAACCTAAGCAACCGGGGCTGCAGCGATTAATATTCAAAGCCAACCGGAGCAGGGCAGCCTTAACATGGTGCCTGTCACAACTTTTTCATTAATCTCGATTTTCCCACTTCACATGCCTTATATACGGGGAAAATGTCTCCGTTTAACATTTATGAACAGGTCGATCTTTGACGAGCATGGTTAGAAATCGCTTGTAGGTACGTATGCGATCCAACAGTATAAATTTTAACCATTATTTTACTATAAATTGGGTATATATATAACACGTACAAATAAGCTTTTTTTCTCACTGAGAAAAAAAAGAGCATTCTAGTTACAGTATCGGTGAATATAAAATTAGAAAATGTTGCTAAGAAAATCAATTCTACGTGTAAGAACTTCGATAAATAATAAAGATGAAATTAGAAAACACTGGTAGTATTTATGATAATAGAATAATAAAAGTAATTATTAATGTATTTGTGATATAGGGATTGTAGTGCTGATAGCTTTTAGGGTAAGATATTTTGCTGTGATAGAAATACTGATAGCTGGTGTGGTGATCTAATGATAGTATTTATGGAGGTAATGTTTAAATGACAATAACGAAGGTAGTAATAATAACTATACAATGGCGGTCGCTGTAATCGTGGTGATGTTGATAATAATCATGGCGGTGACAATTATGACAGGGATGATGAGTGTTAACGATGGGATGGTGGTTGTCGGAATGATATTAACCGTGTTGGGGAGTTATAGGAAAATGATAAATCAAATGGAAAATATTTTTCACTTCGTGAAGTTATAGGGTACAAAAACATTTTATTTATTTTTTTGTTAACTTCGTTTTTTTAGCATTTCTTTTGCAATAAAAAAAATTTTAAAAATGTTTTTATAGAAACATTTTTAACAGCAGTGGTTGAAGTGGGGAAGCAAACTCTACTCCGGGCAAACGAAATCTTGCAGGGATCAGCATCAGTACTGTATTGATCCTAGAAACGACAAATTTGCACTTTCAATCAGAATAAACTGAGAGAAAAACAATGATAAAAAGAAATTGCAACACAACAATGAGCAGAAAATATAAGATTTTTAAAAAATAAAAATAGAAGTCATGGCAATACCAGGAAATCAAAAATCTGGCCGGCTCATCCTTGGCAAAATATGAATTGCCAAGGCTTCAAATCCCGGTGGCGTTTTCACCACCCATAGTTTCACCGGAAGCGCCGCTACATCCAGCACCACAATCTCAGAACTACAGCTGCAAATAACACAAACTCTACCGCCACCAGCTGCAATCTTCTGTGCTCCAACAAGCCTTTCTGACTCCATCGTATGCTCCCAATAATCCCTTTCTGGATCATACTTTCTAAGCACACCCCTGGCTTCATCCACCACAAACATAGTCTCTTCATCCAAGGATGCTACGGGTCCTCTCCACCCTGCAAGCATACCCTCTGGCATGTTCTCCCATGCGTCTTTCTCAGTGTCATAAACAAGTCCTTCTTTAGGTGCATCGCCTTTCATGTTCACCATACAAAGTTTCCCTCTCCACCCCACTGCATCGATAGCATCCCTACAGAATCTCCCATCTTTTAGTTCTTTAACCTTTTCCCATTTCCATGTAATTGTTTTATTGGCGATGCTGGAGATCCCGACGTTCTTGCTTTGCAAATCCCACTTCTCGACTGACTTGGACACATCCGTGTTGAACTGGGATCCGATCCCACTCGCCACATAGACCGTGCCCTTTGCTGAGCCTACAGCACACCAGCGGCGAGGTGCGGTGAGTGGGGGGCCAAAGCCCCATGCGCCTGAGAGTGGATTAAAAACAAGAGGGCGAGAGAGAGCTGGGGAAAAATTGTGAGAAGTAGCAGCAATAAGCATCAAGCGACCACAAGCAGAGATGGATTGGATAGGAAGGTCACGGGAGATGAAGCAAGGGTGGCGGAGAAGGAGATGGAGTGGTGGGTCTGGTGGTGGAGGAGGGAGAGAATCCCATTTAGAAGAAATGGGGTCAAAGTTGAAGGATTGGATTGGATTGTTATTGGAAAGGCGGTGATTTATATTTGTTGATGATAAAACCGCATAGAGAGATAGAAAAGGAGGGAAAGAAAGGGAGTAGATTAGGCGACGCCATGAGTGACAAACAGAGTAAAGTGTAGAAGGGTGGACAAGGGAGAGGCAAAGTTGAGCTACGTGGTCAGGAAGACCTGGTATGAGAAGCTGTTCTTGGTGGTTCTGGTGGTGGTCTGTGGTTAGCTTTCTACGTTTTGAGGGGTGTTTGGTGGCAGTGTCAGTGTCAGCGGTGGAAGTTTGGATGGAAGTGGCCATGGATTGGAATGGAAAGGAAAGAATTGTGCTGTAGGAAGAGGTTTAATATCGGGCCGGCTTTTTAGTTTTTAGGGTTTTTTTTTTTTTGGAAATTTTGTATTTTTGGCTTTACTTTCCTTTGAAGAAAAGATAATGAGCTCTCGTTGAGGATTTAAAATTAAGTGTGTCGATGGAGATGAATCCCAAAAGCTCGTCAGAGCTGCTTAAAAGAAAACTCAAATGCAGGGAGGAATTGAGAATTTAGTAGCTGGGCTGGCATGCAAGCGAGGGAGGGAGGGAGGGAGGGAGGGGGGTACGGCGGTCTCACCATCCACCATGAAAGGTATCGGCAGCCATTCAATGCAAGCCGCTGGGGAGACCACATGGGCTTAGTTGGACTTTAGCAATAAAAAGAACACGGTAAACTACTGTGTGGCAGTAGAGAAATATAGACTTTTTCAATGCAAGTTGGAGAATCTCTCAAAACCCCTTCTTTCTTCCCTAGCATTCACACAACTATAAATATGTAAATATTCATTTTTAAAATCAAATTTAAATTCCTAAATATGTAAATGATAGTAACCGTAATTTACGGTTAAAAAAATTTAAGAATTTGATGGGATAAACATATTAAATTTTTAGATATTTAAATAAGCAAATCCTTGATGGTGAATCGATTCAATTTCATAAAAACATTTTAAAATATCACCATGCTTGTCAACATCATCTTCGAAGCCATCAATATCTATCAAATCTTAATGAAAAAGTTAATTAATAAACAAATACTATTTATTAATTTAACTATATTTTATTTTAAAAAATTCATAGTAAAGGATAGATATCCATTGCTATCATTTAAAATGTCTTGAATAGCTATTATTGATAAGTCTCTCCATTACTTCACTTGTCAAGCTTGAAAGATTTTTTTTTCTAATACCGTGATTCTTTTACTTGATTTTCTTAAATATTATTAATATTACATAACTAATTCAGATAAATAATTTTCTTAAATATTATTATTTAAAAAAAAAGTTACCCTAATTCTTTTACATATTAATTATTTACTTTTTTTACTTTTATTCTCTTAAAAATTATAATTTATATTTCTAATTTATTAAAAATAACCCAAAAATTAAATAGTAAAAAAAATTTATTAAACTGACTAGAAAAAAACATATTTGATTTTGTAAAACTGAAACTAAAACAATCGGATCAAATTAAACTAATTTAAATACAATTAAAAAAACCAAAACACTATAAATAAATAAATGACCTTCGATCTAAATCAACCTCCATGTCAATTTATAGGCCACGATGGGAAGTGATTTTTCTATTTTCCAGTTCAAGTTTCTTGAAAGAATTTTAGTAGTTCTTGGACACCAGTGCTTCAAGAAAATTGCTTAATCAAGAGTCTATTCTATGATTTTTTTTTATTAATATATATATATATATATTTAGATCAGTTTATATATATCTCAATTAATTTTATAAATTTTAAAATTAATAATCATATAAATATAATAGCTGAGCAATTTTTCTTGTTGTTTGAATGTGTTGTGTATACGGAATATTCATGTGTGCTCAATATAATGAGTTTTGTTTAAATAATCCTAATTATTAAAATTCAGGCCAAAACAAAAAAGAATTATTGAATAAAATCCTTTCTCCATTTAACTGAAAATTGATTTAAATCAAGTTCAAGTTATAATTTTTTTAAGTGAATTTATTGAATAGTAACTCTATGTATTTAGTATCTTAAAAGTATTTTTTATATTAAATTATTTTTATTTTTATATTATTTTAATGTACTTATATCAAAAATAATTTTTAAAAATAAAAAAAATATTATTTTTATATATTTTTAAACAAAAAAAACATTATTAAACTTACAATACACTCCAAACATAACAGGCATGCATGAAAGCATTGCCTCGTGACTAATCGAGATATTATTCTCCGTGCGTGAAGTGATATCTCAAAAATTATCTATACCAATTCTAGTACTATTAAGAAATCCAAGGTGCAGTGGGATCTCGAAAACAAATCAAGGGCAGGCCTCTCTTATTCTGTAGAATTTCTTATAAAATTCACATGAAAATATATTTTACACTAATTATTTCTTAAAGTGCTAAATATTATAGCAAATATGCAATTGCTTGGAATAAAATTAGCTTTAATTCATGGAAATTCTTAAAATCATTAAATGTTTTTTTAACTCTTAAATTCTTAATTAAATTTTTGCATTCAATTTTTTAAAATATTTTTCTATTAAAAATGCAATAGAATAATATTCTAGGCAGGAAATGAAATAGAATAAAAATTGAAGCGGCTACTAAACGACTGTTCATGGCAGGAAATGCAGCACGGGAAGGAGTCAGTCGGTGGGGGCGGCGCTATCCAGGGAACATTATCACAGGCCACTTAAACAATAACACGCGTAAAGTATTGTAAAATGTTTTTTCTCAAAAAGGTTATTTTGTCGTCTTCTTGGGGACCTCGAACCCAAAGAACACGCGTTCGCCTCCTACCTTGGTGCTCAAATCTCAAAGCTGCCGCCGTGACATCAGCTTCCCATCGGCTTTCTGTTCATAACCCTCAATAAATTATAAGAGATTTTTTATTTTTATTTTCATGACCAAAAGAGGAGAGATTTGTCTTCTTAAACGACAGGATCTTTCTTTATTTATCTCTTGGAAAGGCATGACTTACGCTGTCTGTACATGTTATAGAATTTAAAAGGTTTAGATAAAACTATTTTTGTGATGTCACGCTTTTTAATTATGATATTATATAATATAGTATTGTATATTAATAACCGAGCGGTAATACATTGAAATATACCACCTTATGTTTTTATTAAAATTAAAAGTTTCAACTTCTTATAGTCATAAATTTATGCATATTTCAAGATGAACTATATTTCATTCTAAAAAATTTATATAAAAATATTTTTAATAAATTATCTAGCACATAAATCTTTCAGTAATTTTTAAAATTAGTTAGGTATTACAATAGTAATTATTTTTATTTTAATATTTTTTGAAATAATGTTATCATGAATTTTTTGAGATAAATTATTTTTTAATTATCAAAGTTATATTTAAACCCATCAAGTTAACTAAATTAAATTATATTAATTTTTATATAATTTTTATTTTTATTTTTACTAGAAAAAAATATTAACAGTACATAAATAATTTAATTATAATGTGTGTGTATTATACTACATTTATATATATATATAAAAATTGAATGATTTGGTGATCACGGTGATTTCTACTTTTTGAGAATTGAAAGAAACAAGCGGAACAGATTTTGATTTTATATGTTTTGTGAAAGAATGTTTACAACTAAAAAAATTAAAATGTTAATTTAACAAAATGGAAAGAGATGGTGTTTTAATATATATCACTTCACATAATACTATTTGTTATTAAAAAAAATTATGTTTTTTTTTAATTATATATTTTAATATTTAGTTTATTGAAAATTAAACTTTATAATTTGTTATGTTTATTTTTCATGTGTTTATCTTAATTCATGACCCATGCCACAACCTTTTCGAGTCAAACTGATTTTCTTGATTTTTATTGTTTTTTTAATTGATATTTTTTTTTAATTTTATTATTCAACATAAATAATATTGGATTGATTATGAATTAAACTATGTTATTTGTTTCAATTTGTTTTCTATGAAATTATCCTGATCTCATAACCTAGGTCATAAATTTACAAATTAACTTGGGGTAAGTTCAAGTTGTTTTATTGTGTTATTTTTTTTAATTTTATTGTTTAACAATATGTTTATTGAAAATTGAGTTTTATAATTTATTCAATTTATTTTTTATAAGGCAATGCCAATCTCATAACCTTGATTTTAAATTTGATAGATTAACATGGGTTGACACATTTTATTTTTTATGAAGTTATTCTGATTTCATGACCCAGGTTATGAGTTTAATAGATTAACTCGAGTTGACCTAAGTAATTTATCTGTGTTCTTTTTTTTTAATACTGAGTTGGCTAAGAATGAGGCTTCATAGTTTATTTCAATTTACTTTCCATGAGATAATATTGGTTTCAGGACCTGAATTGCAGATTTAACAGGTTAACTTGAGTTGACATAAATCAGTTGTTTTTTTTAGTTTCATTATTTAATATTAAATTGATTGAAAATTAGACTTCACAATTTATTTTGATTTGTTTTATACAGAGTTATCATAATCTCATTATTCGGGTAATAGATTTAAAATGTTAATTTAGGTTAATTAAATATGTTATCATCTTAATATTTAAAAAAAAAACTATTATCTTGGTTTTATAGCCAATTTATATTTTTATTGATCATTCATATTGTATTTGGATTCATCAAGGTGATTGTTCTTATGTGTAATCTCATTTAATTTATATTTTTCAACTTCAGATTTTTTGTTTACCTTACAAATAAAATGATTCAACCTGCCATGTATCAAACCAACCATCTAGTTTTCATCTCAATAAAATTCAAATGCAGGCAACACCCTTGAAAAGTCACATATACATCACAAATCACCACTTCCATTTTCATCGATAAATATTATAGAAGATAGATCATGGTAGCGGGTATGTGATGGATTGATTATATATTATGGACATAAATTAAGTGCTCACTGACGTGGCTTTTAAGTGTCTGGCACTATTTTAAAAGCTAATATCATAGTCATTTTCATCTTTTATTTTTAAAAATTACAATTTATAACTTTCCTAAACCACCAACTATAAGAGATCTCTTTACACCGGAAATAGATAAATAAATTGAAGACTTGGGTAAGTAGATATACAATTAATCTTCAATGCAATTAATTAGCAAATTGCAATATTTTAGTCAATGATTAATGCCTAACACAACAGACACGTCATTGAGAAGAAGAAGAAGAAGAAGCTCTGCTAATCCATCATCCCTCTCTCAAGGAGGGGAAAAGAAACAAAGCAAGACACTTCTAATTAATATGCCTTGTTTCTTTGGCAACCCTTGAAGGATGACAGGCATTGATGCTGGGGAAATGAACGCAAGCGGGGGCCTCGTGGCTGGCAGCCTTCTTGAGTTTTCGAAAAGCCAATGTTATTGGTTTGCGTTTGGGTTCGTGGTTCTGAAGACAAGGACGGCTCCCGGGCATTCCTAGAAAAGAGGTAAAGTGAAGCCAGTTAGAACCACAAGATGGTAGCCTGAACGTGTGGCTATCCGTTCTTCATGCACTGAAAAAATGATAGCACAGACGCAGAGATGATACACTGCCTGTGGAACAACTTTTTTTTTTTTTAAAAAAAAAGAAGTGTTTTAAAAAAATTAAATTTATTTATTTATTTTAAATTATATATTTTAATGTTTATAAATCATTTTCATATATTAATATCAGAAATAATATTTTAAATTTAAGTACGTATTAAATTTTAAAATAATACATTTTTTTATTTTTAAAAAATTATTTTTAATATCAACTTGTCATTTGAAAACATAAAAAAATAACTTAAAATAAAAAACAAATAAGAATTTTAAATTTTTTCAGAAATATTTTTAAAATATAAAAATAAATAATTTTCAAACCACACTATTACTGATACGTTTTAATCTAATTATTTGTTGATTGAATTTGAATTGAATTTCAAATTACGTGTTAATTAATCCAACATGATTAGTTATATTTTTTTGTTTGAAATTTCTTAGATAACACATTTTATTTTTTAAAAAAGGATTTTTTACGTGTTAATAATTGACTTTTTTATAATCTGAACTCGATTTAATAACTTTATATTTTATAGAAAAGAAAAGATTAAGAATGACCGGCGAAAGAAAGAAAAGAAAGCAAAGAGAGGAGAAGAACATGGGCGTCTCTGAGATTTAATCTCCATCGCATGTGCTCCAGGCGAGTTTTGCTTCAGTTATGCCAGAATAAGCATCTTACACCTGGCATCTAGAACGATTCTTTACCTTTTCCAGCCAATGACGTATCCTCTTCCTTTTTTCTTTTTTTATCCGGCAACAGTCCCTTGCCAACCAGTCATGCGGAGACGTGCAGGTTTTTATTGACGCAATGAAACGCCGCGAGTTGACCCGGGATTTTTATTGACATTTTTAATCTTGGTTTCCGAAAATGAAGCGATTTTCTTTGAAAATCTTAAAAGAGGAATGAGAAGGGCGCGTCGCTTTCACTGATTCTTTTTCCATACCAAGTCATTGCGCCCGACACTCCACCCACCCTTTTCTCCTTTCCTCTTTCGGCCTTCCCCCTTTCAAGGTTTCCCCAAATCTCAAATTCTCGTAATCTCAGGTCCCAGTCCTGACAAATTGACACTAGCATTCAGCACATTCAGCAACGTAGAATCTCAAGTCTCGACTCGCCACTCACCAGCAGCGCAAATATATAACCAGGTTTGCTTGTTGGATTCTCATCTTTTCTGTCATGTTTTATTATGCAGAAGAGGGCATGTCTTTTTTCTGGCTGTATACAGTGTTGTTGTTGTTGTTAATGGTCATATGACTCATATCATTTGTAAAACATGACGCTAGCATCTCTGGCAAATACAGTGTTGTTGTTGTTGTTAATCGTATCTATCTGTTGTTTTATGTGACAAATAATCTTTAAAAAATCCCATTAGTAACTTGCGTTCTGCTATATTACATTATCCCTTTCCATTGAATTATCTGTTTAGCACATTTGTTCAGAGGAGGAAAATTAGGAATATGAAAAAGTTATGTAATTTAGCAGTGGTACTGCAGTGCTCATAAGATTTTAATCTTTCATTGGTAGGTGCTTCTAGTTCTATCAGTTCATCCCTGCACTATTTAAACCATCTGCCTATTTCTGCACTCTATGCTACAAAAGCCTTGATCATCCCTGCAATCACGTATATAAAACAACAGTTTTTAGAAATCTTGCATGAAAGATTTAATTACAAAATACAATTTCATATGAAATTACTCCAGCTGACATGGCTTTCTAATTAATTAGTATATACCTTCTTAATCAGGGTTATGTAATTTAGCAGAAAGGTAGAAAGATTCCAAAATAAGCTTTTAGCAGCTGGATGCCTGGATCCCTTTTTATAGCTGACACTGATAAGATGATCACTAGGATAACTGGACAACATAGCATAGCAAAAGCTTTTAGTTTGCGTGTTCAATTTAAGTTCCTGCTGCTGCTGGCCTAGAATCAAAACAGTGTGTGTGTATGTGTGTTTTGACTAGCGAGGGTTGTCTTATCTATAAGCTTATAAGCATAACCCCCCCCCCCCCNCCCCCCACAAAGATTAGAACATCCTTCCATCTTAAGGCTTCTTAGGCAATGTTTATTAGCAACAAAGCGACCCAGTTCATCACTGCATAGAAAAATCAGAGATTTGATCCAATTAGCAGTCATTTCTCAACAGTCTTTCATCACATAACATTTAATTGGGCGAGGTGAGGAACAAGAAATTGTATAATGCAGACCATAGCCAACAAATGTGCTATTTGAAAAACTGGGAAACAGAACAAAGATACTGATTATATTCCTAAACAATCAGAGGGTCCCATTTTATCAGTTGTTTCATGCTTATATATCTTTGTTGTTTAGCTATGTGTTTCATGCAAAGCCTAGTGTCATCAATTCATGTCACACACTTTTAAGGACTAAAGTTCTATTTGAAATTAATGAACAATTAGAACGATGATGTTAGGCAGTTTATAGTGTGCGGCTTTACATAATTATATCAAAAGGCAAAACAAAAGGCAAAACAAAATGTTATTAATTAAGAGCATCTTTCGATTCAATCCACTTGGACTTGTTCATCTGTAGAATCTGAATAAAGACCGGTGACCTAGAAGGAAACGAAAACAATTTTAACCCACATGATTGGATCTTGCAATTTAGTTAAATTTTACTTCTATTTTAATTGTGTTATATTATTATATACTACTTGATTGGATCTTGCAATTTAGTTAAAATATTTTACGTGCGATTTTAAGATTGTAGTTAAAATATTTTACTATTCGAGTTTACGATCCGAGTTTATATTGTATGTTACGTGTTGTGTCAAAAAAGCGTTTTTGACAACCTTGAGTTTCAGGATGTACAAACAATGTATTTTTAAAGTATTTTTTATTTTAAAATAATAAATTTTTTATTTTTTTAAAAATTATTTTTAATATTAACTCATTAAAAACAATCTAAAAATATAAAAAAATAATTTGAAGCAAATAAAAAAATAAAATTTTTTAACATATGCACCGTGATTTTGTGTATTTGTTCGTGTATCCTTACAAAAAATTAGAGTTTGAGCTTAGAGTGGTATTTTGATTGATTTTTTTCTGCATTAAAAAATTTGTGATTCTGTGGATTCTAGGAATATAGATAAATTTAGCATAGGGATGATTAATTTACCAATTTATTTTAATTGTAATGTCTAGGTTATTTTTGGATAAGGTTCTGTGTATATATCAAGATTAAATTTCTTCGTGGTCAAGAACAAATTATTAGATTAATTTAGTTTATAACGAGTTTACTTGCATAAACTCTGTGCAACCTGATATAAAATGATCGGGCAGTGCAGGACCAAAATTATAAAAATTTCCCTTCCTAGCATGACATCTATATTTAGAGTCTAATAATCTATTTCCATCCATTTCTAGCCCACCTACTCTATGCTTCAGCAATAACAATGAATATGTTAATCCACGAATACATGAAAGCAATAACCATGAAGAATGCATGAAAACATTTGAAGATGAAATGGCAATTTATAAAAAATGATTCTGAATTCTCTCAACAAAACTTTCCTCACCATCCAATCAAGGGTTACTGCAAAACAGTTAAGGACTTGCAAATTACATCTATAATTTCAAAAATGATTCTAAAAAACAAATTAAATTATATAATACAAATAAAGTTTTAGATGAAGAAAAATCTAGAGAATGAGATAGCTGTGGAAAACTAATATCAAGGCTTTCCTTAGTTTGACTCCAGAGTTTGTTAAAGGATAGTAATTAATGAAAAATTTCACCGAATTTGGTTTAACATTGTTCTCACCTCCAAAGAAAAGAAGAGGAGGGGGCTTTGGTGGACTTTGTAATTTATGAATTCTGAAATCTGAATTTTGTTTTTTTAGTTGAATAATTTTGTAAAGCACCCCGTCCACATGTACTCAGGTCAATTTCGAACCATAACCTGAGACTGAGACCTCAACACAGAATCATTGGCAGTGAAAAAGGCTAAGAATCAAACTTGAGGGGTGAGAAAAAGAGAAGATGGGTGGATTGATCTAAAACTACTGAATGAAATCATGCAGGTGATCAAAGTAAATCTACTAAATGAAGAATTGATCAAAGACTACTCAATCGAACGATCAAATCATGCAGGTGATCAGAGTAATACCCAATAATTGAAACGGAAGTGCAGAGAAACAAAGGAAAAAAATTACTGAAATGACGGATGGAGAGAATGTTATTGAAAATGCTTTCGCCGTTCTTTAGTCTTGTTGAAAATTAAACCTTCACTTGATTGAATATTCCATTCCAATTACCATGAGTTAATACCGATATTTTGTCCCTATTTTATTTTGTTGACCAACCTACAAGTCAAACCCTAATTTCAGTTCCCCCCCCCCCCAAAAAAAAAAAAACGCTGTGAAACACTGAGATTTGTTTTATTTCATTGACACGAGAGATTCATCCATTGATTAATGAGTTTGTATTTGTTTTTAATTGTCTTAGATTTAATTTTAAAAAATGATATTAAACTAATGTTAGATGTGTGTTTTTAAAATGATTCGAACGAAACATGATTTACAGTACGTGCTCCAGGCGAGTTTCGCTTCAGTGATGCCGGAATAAGCATCTTCCACCTGGCGTAAAGGGCGCTTCTCCTGTAAATATTGGGGCGACCTTTTTCAGCCAATGACGTGCATTTGTTTTTGCTTTCCTTTTTTTTTTAATCCAATCAAAGCGGGGGCAGCAATCCCTTGCCACCACCAGCTAATGAAAAGTGCTGGAAACGTGCAGATTTTTGCTGACGTGGTTGACTTCAACTTTTATTTATCCGAATATAACGTAAATAGCCCGCCACCAGCTAATGAAAAGTGCCTGGTCAAAATTCGATACCTCCTTGACAGTTGAATACGTGGCATGCTCATGTATGATCTGTCCGAAGGACAAATGGCCAGACAATTATAATTATTATAAGAAACTCTCTTTTTTCATCTTGGATTATCGAACCTTTTTCTCATCAATTACTTTATTTTATGGCCAAATTGAACAACTTTTTAGTTTTTTTTTTTTAAAAAACACCATTTGCTTGAATTTCTATGGCCTATTTTTTCTCATTAACAATCAAATGAGCTTGTGACGGGATCTTTGATGAGTTTTCTTGTTTCGTATTTATTTTTAATTTTTAATTTAATTTTTATTTGATTTTTAAGTGAATAATGTAATTTATTTTGATTTTATATTTATAAATTTATTATAATCTCAAATAAACTAGTTAGTTTTTAATTTTAATATATTTTATTTTTATTATTATATAAACAAATAAAGTATTATAAAAAATAAAATCCAGTTAAGTACATTATTTAAATCATGAATTTAATTAGTTAATTTTAATTTGTTAGAGAGAAAATTTTATAATTTGTTTTGATTATTTAAATAGTTTTTAATTTATTTAATTATAAATACGTGTCTTTATGATGTGATTTTTTATGTAAAAAATACGTTGAAAAAGCTGCTATATTATTTTTTTTAAATAATTATTTGATTGTCTGATATACGGGTCAAATAACTGGTAATAATCAAACGACGAGAGGAAAATTTAGAAATAATAAACAAAAACAACACACACACACACACACGGGGGAAAATAGAAGTCTTGTTTGTGTCTGGTCTCTCTTTCCTATGTTGGCTCTATAAATATCACAAGAGGCATGCCTCTCCACCAAACCCCTTAGTCTCTCAACCAAACCCCTTCCTTGCTTTCTCCCCACATTATCTTAATTAGCAAAGCGACGAAGCCTCAAATTTACAAGAACTCAGGTAAGAAAATCTGAACTTGGTCTTTGTTGCTCTGTTTTCTCACTCAAAATGCTATTTTTTTTTTATTTTTTTGTGATTCAGATGCTTGTTTTTTCAATTTCTCGTGTTTATTCTTAGCTGTTAGAGTTGGAATTTGAAGTGGGTTTCTTTTACCATTACTGAACCTTCTGGTTCATAACCTGTTATGAATTTTGTTATTGGGCTTTTTGTGTGCTTGATTAGATAAGAATAAGTGTCCGCCTCCTCACGGGGAAGCCCTTTTCTACTCTTTCTGGGTAGGGCCACATTCGTTGGTGGCATAGTCTTCTTAAAACTAGGTTGATCCATAGTTCTTGCTCGCATCTTGATTGATTTTCATTTCCTAATTCAAGTCAAGCGTAGAGAAAGCAGGGGTGATATTTTTTCACTTAGATCGCTTAAATTAAATTAAATGGATTCTTAAGAGGGACATCGAAAGTCTCTTTTTTGGGTTCTTTTTTCAGATTTGTGACATGGGTAGTTGATTTTTCCTTTGTTTTTAGCTAATTCTGAGCAAAGCGACGAAGCCTCAAATTTCCAAGAACTCAGGTAAGAAAATCTGAACTTGATCTTTGTTGCTCTGTTTTCTTACTCAAAATGCCTTTTTTTTTTGTGTGATTCAGATGCTTGTTTTTTCAATCTCTCGTGTTTATTCTTAGCTGTTAGAGTTGGAATTTGAAGTGGGTTTCCTTTACCATTACTGAATCTTCTGGTTCATACCCTGTTATGAATTATGTTATTGGGCTATTTGTGTGCTAAAGTCCAATTCTTTGTTCAGATTAGTGACACGGGTGGTTGATTTTTCCTTTGTTTTTAGCTAATTCTGAAAATAGCTGCTTGTGCCTGTATTCTCATTGATTATGGTCATATAATTTTCTGTGGGACTCTTAATTTACCTTAGTCTGTTTTCACTTCGTTTTTAGCGTTGATTCTTTCCAATGAAATGAGGTCACTGGTCAGTTTATTATTTCTCTTGTGCGTGCCTTTTCTTATAAATTTATATTTAGATTAATTTATATAATATTTTAGACTAAATTCTTTGATCGAATCATTTTAAAAACACACATCTAACATTAGTTTTATATCATTTTTTAAAATTAAATCTAAAAAAAATTAAAAACAAATAAAAACACATTAATCAATAGATGAATCTCTCTTGTTAATGAAATAAAACAAATTTCAGTACTTCACAATGTTTTGGGAAAAAAAAAACTAAAATTAGGGTTTGACTTGTAGGGTGGTCAACAAAATAAAATAGGGAAAAAAATATCGGTATTAACTCATGGAAATTGGAATGGAATATTCAATCAAGTGAAGGTTTAATTTTCAATATGACTAAACAACGGCGAAAGCATTTCATAAATCTAAAATTGATCCTCTATGATTAACATTCTCTCTATCTTTCATTTCAGTATTTTTTTTTCCTTTTTTTCTCTGCACTTCCGTTTCAATTACTGGGTATTACTTTGATCACCTGCATGATTTGATCGTTCAATTGAGTAGTTTTTGATCAATTCTTCATTTAGTCAAAACCTAAACCTTTTTTGATTCATTGACTGACCGTGTAGGTGATTGATTGCTCGCCATGGTTTTCTTTCGGAGCGTTCCTCTTCTTTCCAGGCTTCGTTCTCATGCTGTAACTTCTGCTGTTCTCTCTCTTTACAAGCCTCCATTTATTTATTTTTGGATAGAAGGATGATTTGATTTGATTAGATTGGATTAATGCAGCAGCATCAGGTTCAAAAACAGTCAAACCTCAGCAATTCTTTCAGATGGATTCAAACGCAGACCATCTCTTCTGATATTGTACTCATCTTTTCTTCTCTCTCCTCCATATCTTAAAAATCATCAAGATGGTGTTTAGGGTTTTGATGTTTTTGATGCGGACCAATGTGGTTTATGTTGCAATTTGTTATTTGATTTGCTTTGTTTTCTTTGATAGTGATTCTTATTCTCTCTCTCTCTCTCTCTCTCAAATTTTTAGGACCTTCATTCTCAGCTGAAGGAATTGATCCCAGAACAACAGGTATGTATTTCCTCGTTTAAAAAGCAATGATAATTGGTCTTATGTCATAACTTTTTGGTGCTTGCACCTTACACTCAAGTAACTTTGTCACAACAAGTTTTTGTACAAAATCTGATGAAGCTAGTTCTTCCAGATTGGTACAAGTATTCATAGTTTCTTGTTTTTCATTTCGTTGCAGGAGCGCCTGAAGAAGCTTAAGTCAGAGTATGGAAAAGTTCAATTGGGAAATATTACTGTTGACATGGTAATTATAGTTTGAGCTTTTGCTGTTTGTTTTTAGATCAATAAGTCACAATTCTGTTTAATTTCTATTAATATAACAGTTGTTATTCATTGTGTAACTTCGGATTGAATTATTTGTTCACTGAATTGGTAAGGTGCTTGGGGGGATGAGAGGAATGACTGGATTACTGTGGGAGACTTCATTACTTGATCCAGATGAGGTATGGATAAATATTAATTAATCACTCATCATAAACTATTCTATTTATCTTATTTTCAACAACTTGTCCGCAAAGTTTTTGTCATTTTGATGTAGAACAAGAGAAAAATCATCAAAACCAGAGAATTGATATAGAATAGAAACAAAAAATCACCAACTAGAGGGACACACTTGATCTTAAAGCAACCAAATCAAGAGAGATACACCCAGTCTTTATTTCAGTCAATAATTTATAGGCACCTAATAGAAATAGGAAACTAGAATTATAAAATCGCAGCCTATATTTTTTTTCTCTAAAATAAGTAGACTTAAAAATCCACTACATGGGCTCGCATTACTCTCCCTTGGTTGAAAAGAACTTGACCCCGAAGAGTTTTTCTGAAGATGAAAGTCCAAACATTCAGGATCCAATGCACAAAAGCCAATCTCTGAAATCCAAGAAGCATCAGAATCTAGATGACCAAGCCATTTAACAAGAAAACGTTGAAAACCACCACTAGAAGAAGCAACATTTTCATGATCCATCACACTCAATCTCATACAAAGGTTGTGTTATAATCAGTGCTTTGGGCTCATGACTACCTGTGAAAACACTAGAATGCAAAGTAAGAGGCTCAAAAGCACCTCATTAAGGTGTCAAATCCTCCATATTGAAAGTTGCACTAATATTTCATTAGGTAAATCAAGTAAATAAGCATTAGATCATATTTTGTGCAAAACAGAAAAGGGACCCATGGCTTGAGCAGGGAGCCTCTTTAAAGAATTTTTAGGAAATCTTTCAAGATGAAGACAAGCCTTGACAAAATTGGTGCAAAACATGAGTCATGGTTCACATAAAAGTGCTAGGTGCATTAGATAAGTAGTCATAATGGAAAAAGGAAACCAGAATAATAAAATTAAGCCCAACATTTTTTTTCCCAGAATATGTAGACTTAAAGAATCTGCTATAGGGCCGCATCACATTTCAGTTATTGTACATTGTTTCTCAGGGAATTCGCTTTAGGGGCATGTCAATTCCTGAATGCCAAAGATTGTTGCCAGCTGCAAAGCCTGGTGGAGAACCTTTGCCAGAGGGTCTTCTTTGGCTTCTTTTAACGGGAAAGGTACACAACATCATAAGTTTATCTTAATCTCGTCTCTCTGGAAAATTTTCTCTCACCATCATTTAGCATTTCTTCTCTTCTTTTGTTTAAGGTACCAACCAAAGAGCAAGTCAGTGCCTTATCAAAGGAATTGCGTGACCGCGCCTCTGTTCCAGGTCCATAGTTTTTTTTTTCTTCAGAAACTGCACCACTAATAAGTTTTTTAGCAGCTGGATGGCACAGTATATTTCTTGTGGCAGCTGGTCCTGTTCAATGCATCCCTCTCATTGATTTTCAACTGTTTATTGACCTGGAAGTATTGGTTCTTTTGTTTGCATTCATGATTAGCTTGGCGACTGACATCTTGTTCTTGGTTGCAGATTATGTCTTTAAGGCCATTGATGCCCTACCTGTCACTGCTCATCCAATGACTCAGTTTGCAACTGGTGTTATGGCCCTACAGGTAGAGAAATGCTCTGACACCCTTATATATATGTGGCCCCCTTTCTGTCCTCTTTTATCATAGCTTAGATCGTATTTATCATCACAGTTCAGCTAATTCAAAATGACCATTATTGTTTTTGATTTTCTAATACAACTTCTTGAGAGCTTATCTGTGTCATGCGTGACCAATTGTGGCTCTAAGAGATAAAATTGTGGAGTGGGGAAAGATTAACTGAATAATTTAACATATTATCCGGAAGAAGACACATTAAATAGCGTTAGTTGACTTGTATTTTTGTATTTTTTGATGGTCTTTCAGGTTCAGAGTGAATTTCAAAAAGCCTATGAAAAAGGGATTCATAAATCAAAGTAAGGTTTTTAGGATTTTTCTCCTCATTTATTAGTGTTATATGTGTTATGCTGGTGTTATAACAATGTAAATTCGTAGGTACTGGGAGCCAACATATGAGGATTCTCTTAGTCTGATTGCTCGTGTGCCAATAGTAGCTTCATATATTTATCGAAGGTCAGTGTGCATTTTATACAGCATCCAACCTTGCATATTGTGCCAGAGAGCATCAGAAAAGGCTGGGGCATGTTGTTGAATGTAGTGTTTTGGAAATTTTTGCTACTCCTGTATTGTGGGAATAATTTTTTTTCTTGAGCAAGAACTCTGAATATTTTCATCCTTAAGCCACTTTTGCAAATCTATGAGCGTTCAAAATCTCTCTCTCTCTCTCTCTCTCTCACACACACACACACACACACACAAACACAAATTTCTGGTAGTTGGGTGTTTTATGCGGGACTTAATTCACTGTGCTTATAATATTACATTTCATGAAACTGATTTTGATTTCCATGATCTTTTCGTGTTTCTTGAAGGATTTACAAAGATGGGAAAGTTATTCCTATGAATGACTCTTTGGATTATGGTGGAAATTTTTCACACATGTTAGGATTTGATAGTCCTGAAATGCAAGAGCTTATGAGGCTTTATGTTACAATCCATAGGTTTGTATATCTTGTTCTTTTCTTGGATTGAATAAAATTCTAGTGACTTTCATGTGATGCATGTGGTAAACAGAGAAGCATTTTATCATGCTAATTTTTCTTTCTTTTCTTAATGTGATGCAGTGACCATGAAGGTGGGAATGTCAGTGCTCATACTGGTCACCTGGTAAGATACTCAAGTTATGCACTTTCAGGACTTCACCTACTCACCGCCCTTTTTTTTGGTGGGAAGGGAGGGGTATTGTGTATGGCTTCTTATCCAGTTAAATGCTAATGCATATGGTTTTCCTTGAATCAATGTTGTGCTGTGTTCAGGTTGCTAGTGCACTTTCAGATCCTTATCTTTCATTTGCAGCTGCGTTGAATGGTTTAGCTGGGCCACTCCATGGCTTGGCAAATCAGGTATGGCAGCTTAAGTCCTATCTTCTGATCCAGCTTACTCTCAATTCTCTCTCTCACCTAATTCTTTGTTGATGTCCTTTCTTCTTCTGTTCCGGGGCTTTGGAGTAGGATCAACATTTTAGTTTGTGCTGAAGAAGTTTATTAAGAACAAGGACCAAAAGTCTTAGGTTGTCCCTTTCTGCAGGCACTATCATATTACCCTAAAGTTGTTGACACTTGACAATGAGCTTGATTTCTAAATATGCAACTTAGAAATTATGGATCTCTTAGATTATAAGGTTCCCAAATTGCGTTGTATTTTTTAACTAAAGACAAGCAAAAATCTGGACTCAAGAATGCTCTCTAGAAGTTCTGATTGTTTTGGTATCACATATCTATGCAAATGGGTGGGAAACCATGTCTGGCAATAAGAGTTTCTCATTTATAGGCAATACTTCACTGAAAACCATTGGATGGAGCAATTCATATATAAAAATAGAAAGGAAAAAAAAACCTTTTGGCAAATTGTGAGTACGAAGTCCATGAGTGATATTGAGACTAAATCACTTGTTAATATAAAAATGAGATCTTATAAAACTTAACCAATATATCAGGCATTTGTTGCTCTTGTTTGCCCCTCTTTTCTTTGTACCATAAATAGATTTATTAACCAAAATGTTTCTCTTGCTATCTGGGTAGGGTTTTTCACATTTATTTCTAACATCAAGATCACCATGTAATCTATTACAAAAAGCAAGTTCCTTTGAATTCTGGCATCACTTTCTTTCTGCCGTAGATGATTGATATTGCTTCTCTTCTTGCTCATCAGAATTTTGTGGTTGCAGGAAGTTCTCCTTTGGATCAAATCCGTGGTAGAAGAGTGTGGAGAGAATATAACCACAGAACAACTTAAAGACTATGTTTGGAAAACATTAAATAGTGGAAAGGTAGTTTATGTCATTTTTGAAATAAGAAGAGTTGGCTGATGCTTTTCAAGATCTATAAATATCTCAGTTCGTCTCACATTGTTACTTCACAATAGTCCTGCTTCTGCTTTTGTTGTGTTTAATTCACACATTTCTCTTCATTCACCACTCCCTTATTTTGCAGGTTGTTCCTGGATTTGGTCATGGAGTTCTACGCAAAACTGATCCAAGATATACATGTCAAAGGGAGTTTGCATTGAAGCATTTACCTGATGATCCATTGTTCCAGCTGGTTGTCACTTTATCCTGATCATGTTACATTAACAAGGCCATGCCTTTCTAATACACATGGTTTTTTTAATCCAGTGGACAATTCTTTCACTAGCTAACCTAGTTTTGACCTTAACAGGTCTCTAAGCTATATGAAGTTGTACCTCCAGTTCTTACCCAGCTGGGCAAGGCAAGTTGTTTATCCTTTTGCTCTAGGCTGGATCCAATTGCTTGCAAATTCTGATGGTCCTGCAATCCTATCTGGGAGTGGCTTCTTATTCTAATATGGATTTTATTTCTGCTTTTAGGTAAAAAACCCATGGCCTAATGTTGATGCTCACAGTGGTGTGTTGCTGAACTACTATGGTTTAACTGAAGCTAGGTATACCATTTATGTTTCTTTGAATAATATATTACCACATTGACTTTTAAATAGCAACCACATTACTTACGAGGAAAGATGATAACGCTCCTTTGAATTGCTTTTTGATAGGTACTATACTGTACTTTTCGGTGTATCAAGGAGTATTGGCATTTGCTCTCAGGTTTGTTCTACAGTCATTATCATTTTCTGTGATCCTGTTTGGTGACTTAGATTTTACTGATGCACTTTTGTTCATTCAGCTGATATGGGATCGAGCTCTTGGATTGCCGCTGGAGAGGCCAAAGAGTGTTACAATGGAATTACTTGAGAATCTCTGCAAGAAAGCTCCTGACAACTGAAGTAGAATGCCATCCTGTTTCCTCAGTAATAATTTATCAGAAACACGAGTTTCGTGTTGGATAGAGGACTGGTGTGATGTTAATGAGTTCCATTGCAGTCAAATTTCCTGGTGTTCCAAACTCAGGTGTTGAGTTTCTTCCACAAAATTTTCAGTTACAACTAGGTGACAAACCAAATTTGATTTTGATCGATACCAAATTTTTATAGTGAAGCTTGTTGAGAGTAAAGTTGTGAACATGAATCAAAGCTTCATGGATCCCATTGAATAAAATAGTGCTGTGTTTCTCAGTTCCTTTTGACTCACATGACACTCCTCTTCGTCTTAGTTTTCCCTGTCCGCTCACCTGGCCTTCTGGCTGGATTTGTTGTTAGCCTAATCCTATCTATTTTCGTTTTTAAATGAGCCCCCATAGACTTCAACACCTTTTTTGGATATTTGGACGTGATAAAATCTGACTCTCATTTCTCCTGATATGATCGTTGGTCATTTAGTGTCTCTGATCGTGTTGAAGCTTTTGCTTAATATATAATGCTGGTGGACTTGAAACACAATCAAAGAGGAGAAATGGATAAATGAGTTGCGTTGGTTCTCACTTCGATCTAGTGCAAGCTACCATGTTTAGAACTATCTGCAATCATCTGCATGGGTTCGTCATGAAATATGAACCTGTCCTCTCGAGGTTTCTACTAGCATTCATGTATTAGGTGGAATGCTCTCCTTGGTTAAAAGGTGTAATGGGGAAACACTTGCCAGTGTAGAGTAGAACTAATGGAACGTACAGGAGTCCTCGACATCGAGCCATAAGCTCTCCGATGACACATTTCATGACCCGTTCAAGAAGGTGAAAAAAAATCCCCTGCTTTTGAGCTGATTGGCAACTCTTACCCTCCTAAATAGATCAAGTTAGCTGGCCATGGAGACTAGCATTGATGCACACCTCATCAACGGTTGGAATCCAGCCTGTGTTTTGCTGCAGGTTGAATATAATAATAATAATAATATTTAGTCGATAAAATCACATCTTAAAGCAAAAAAATAACAGTATCGAACAATAAAAAAAAAGCAAAAAAAATTGTATTGAAGGATTAAATTAAAAAAATTATGTCTAATTTATAAATTAGGTTATGAAACTGAAATGACATGATAAAAATGATAAAAAGTAAAGAAAAGAAAATAATAAAACCTATTTTTTAATAAAAAAACATTGAATGTTGAATCATGACATGTTAAAATAATAGTAATTATAAGCTAAAAAGGCTTAAGTTCATTTCAAGTCAAATTATGAGATCAAGATAACACTACAATGAAATGAAAAAAAAAATATCATGAAATCTAGTTTTAAAAAACCCAATGTCAAATTATGATATGGGACAAAAATAAATAAAAAAAACATGATGCCAACCTTTGTTAGCTTACAAGACCCATGTTTCGGGCCATTTGATCGAAAACTCTAGATATGAAAAAACCACAAAGATTAATTTTCAATAAATTAAATATTAAAAATTAAAATTAAAAAAATCAATAAAATAAAATGATTCAAAAAAATAGTTATTAAAAAACAAAAAAAACATAAATCATCTAAATTAACTCGTCAAACTAACAAACAACTCATAATATTTAGATAAATCTATAAAATAAATAAAGAAGAATACTATAAAGCCCCTTCTTTTAAAAACCAACATCAAGTAATGATAAAAAAAAAAAGTCTAAAAGAAAATATAGGAACCATGCTAATTTACAAGATCCATGACCCGGGCTATATAATTGAAAATATTATATTTGAAAAAATTAGAATTTTTAATTTAAAAAAATAAAATTATTAAAAAATAAAATATAAAAAAAGTTAAACACAAAAAATATAAAAAAATAGAATCAATAGACAAATATACCCGACCAATATGATTGTTTTGAGATTTTAAATGTCATGCACGAATATCAAGGGGGGGAGAGAAAAGAAAACAAAAGTGTTTCTAGTTACAATTCATTTATCAAAAGTAACCATGTGCTGTTTGGAATGGAAGAGGATGTCGTGAGAAATCTAATGACTCATGAAAGCGCACACACCACTTAAGCGTGGCGGCCTCTCCTGTATATCTAACAATTTTTATTTTTATTTTTATTTTTTAATTACTTTAAAAGATCAATCTACTCCTCAGTTAACCTGCTTATAACTAAAAAAAACCCATGTAAAAACATGAAATTATCCTTGAATCAAGCTCAAATAAGTTCCAAAGATAAAGGTTAATTTTGTAATTTCACTACACTAAGAGTAATGAAATCATTATATTTTTTTTTTAGATTAACGTAGGTATCCGAGCTAGCTTTCGCGCACCACGACTAATCCCACGAGTCCTAAAGTTAACGACTATATAAGTTTCTAGTAGCCATCATATAAACAACCAATGACTCGAACTTGGGATAAAAAAAAGCAAACCCCCTAGGTCCTTACCGTTTCCCCCACCACAATGAAATCACTATGTTAATTTTGGAGTTGATGGATATGTGCTAAGAATATTTAATGATATGGCATGGCGAGAACCTTTCTGGAACGATTTTCAATAAAGTTGCTGTCTTCTTTGACCCTCCGTAGGAAAGGAGATGAGCAAAGTAGGGTCTTGTATCAGATCGGAAGACAACGTCAATCCAAGTCGAGGATCAGGTACTTCTTCCATGGAGGGCTTAATTTGCTGTTAAGTATCTGTTCAAGCTAGGAAGGGGATTTTGTTGAAAACCAATATATAGAATTTAATTAATCATTCAACTCATAAAAAATCAAAAGAATAGATTAGAGAGTGATTAGGAGTTGCGTGCATTAATATGCATGAAAGAGATTGTGGCAGCTGATTTGCTAGTACTCCCCCATTGATCACACTTTCAGTTTAATGGGCGTCCTAAGCTTAATTGATCAATTGCGTATCAATTATTTATTTATTTATTTATTTTATCTTTGTGTATTTTAATTCAATCAGTTATTATTTTTTATTTTTTTCTTAAATTCTTTCATTTATCTCTTTGTGCTCTTAAAATTGTTTAATGAACCCAGTAAATAATATTTATTAAATCTGAATGTTAACTCTATAGGCTAATTATATAGTGTTATTAAATATTATTTTTTTATTCATGAGGAGTTTTTATATTTGTGTTATCTAGGAAGATCTATACAAAATAATTTATAATAAAAACTAGAGGAAATAAAAGTCTTTTACTACACTATTTTTTAACCAGTTTCATTAGAAATATAGTTATGGGTTTGCAAATATGAGGTAGTAAGATATAATCACACTTGAAATATAGGGACTAAAGAATAATTTATGCTACCTTCATCAAATCCCTCGAATATTTTTTTATGGCTCTTAATAATTCCATTATCATATTTCCATCGGTAGTAAAAAGGGGAATAAAAATGGCTTCTTCCTTTTCTTCTCCCAAACTGATCCATGGGTTTCAATGTCCAAATGGTTGCAGTTGCATGCCTCATTTTCACTCTGTCAAACTTGGCAGCAGCCGCTCTCAAACCCCTCTCAGTTTCAGGTGTTCATAATCTCCAAAAGTTTGCTTCTTTTTTTGTTTCGTTCTTAGTCATCATGCCTATCAATGCTTTTGCAGCTGTTTCTTTGTTTTATAGTATTTTATATTTCCTGGGTTTTCTTCTTTTGCTCATTAGATAAATAAGAGAGTGAGTAGTTTGGTGCTTCTGAAGTAGAAACCCACTTGTGGGCATGCATTATTTCTTGGATTTAGGCACTTGGTTTAAGCTGTGAAGAGTTATATTCTGTATATCAGTTTATATCCTGGTGGTTCAAAGAAAAAAAAAAAGGAACATGATTTCATTTTCAGGGACGAAACTTCAGATCTTTGAAATTTATATTGGTGTTTTCGAATGACAACATTGCCATTTTCTAAAGCTACACTGAATGTTTTGCAAGTGCTTGTAAAGGAGTTGGGAATGGTGAGTGCTGGATTATAAAATAGGAATGGTATTGAAAAGTACTAGTTCTTATTGATTGAGTTTGAAAGGTAGCATTGTAATCAATGTGATTTTGATGACTCAATTTGTTGAACAATTATTGAATGAATTGCGAATACACAAGTCATTTCTGTAAGTGTGAGATCTGATCCTGGTACTTTTAGAGGTGCATTTAACCATTTGAAATTGATAGCAAATGTTAGCAATTTAGGACACATACATTGGCAGCATGAGTGGATCAGATCTTGGCTTCCTTATTGTTTTGCATTTTTTTATATATATATAATTGATTAATTATTGGTGTTCTTAAAATACAAATACATATTGCTAAATAAGCAAGTAATGCTCTGAACAATTTCTTTTTCCCCATTACAATTTGAAATCTAATATTATTTGAAATCTAATATTATTAGCAATTGGAAGAGAATTTCAGAAAGTTGGATGTGTTTACTACCATTGTTTGAATATTGAAAAAACATCATTCGAAAACCTCAAAGATTAGGTCATGTACTCTTGCAAGATGTCGATCAGGGCAAAGCATGAACAGAGCATATTCGCAATGTCAGATCCAAATTGTCCATTGACAGAGGTAGCTCAACTTTGTTTGATTCCCGATGATTAGAGCTTGAAGCTACGTCACAGTCCTTCTCTGGTGGTTTTTTATTCAGATCAAAAGCTTTTCCTTTCTTACTTTTAGGACATGTGTTGGCACATTTCTTGCTGTCATTAGCATTAATCAGACTGATAAAATCTTTCGTCACAGGTTCCGTCAATTCTTCCCACATTTGAATTTTGTTTGCAATCATTTGGGGCTGCTTACCTCGTGCATGCTGATACTAACAATAAGCAAAACATATTAAGAAGTAGCAAACTCTATTGAGGATTCTGAAAATGATTTAAATTTCTTTTAGGCATAGTAATCACTTACCTTGAAAAGGGCGCTCGTGTATTGTTTCTTTTCCATTGAGAAAGAAGCAAATTTCTAGGATGAAAATGGAACAAGGTGCGTTTGGTGGCCTTTAATGAGAGCTTATATAGAAAACTTATTTGAAGGTTTATGATTATTATTTTGACATCTCTAGGGATTACAAAATCTTGCATCTTTGGAAAGGTGATCCTAGAAAATCACTCGTTCAAGCCTGTGGATTGAATGTGTATTTATTACAAACTCTGAATTTTGTTTCATATTTTATTTGAAAATTGCATAACAGATTAATTAATGTTACTATAAACATACTTCTTTTAGGCATCTCGCCTGGTATTATTTGGAGCAACTGATAATTATCACAATATAATGCTGATTCTAAGATGCATGATAAGAAAATTTTCAAGTAAATTTATTTGTTAACTGTTGTGGAATTACTATGCTTTGTGTCAATTCATGGATGATGTGCTTGTGAACATGAAATCCACATCATGGCTCTAAATGTCCCAATAAATTGTTGCACCACCCTTCCTCTTCACTTTTTCACCTAAATACGTGTCGAATAATTAATATTTTTTTATGTATATTGTTTGCTATGGTCACGGGTAACTTTCCATATGAGTTTCTCCGCCTACTCTTTCCACGTTATTAGTTGTGCGGTGGCTAAATTGTGGGGCCAAATGGCCCCGTAAAATCTTGGATTGTATATCCTTGCTTGGTATGAGAATGATATTTGTCACCGTGTCCTCTGCATTGAGACCATGTATTAGGCTAACTCATTAGTTCTTGTTATCAAGTATGTGCTTAAGCTGATACCAATTAAATTTGGCACTGATTAAGTGCTGAGGTCTTCAATGGCCCTTATATCTCTGTGCTAGCTGGGTTATATGTTTGTGTTGAATATTATAACAATACTAATGTGCTATTATGGCTTGCTCTTTACAACACTACAAATTTCTCAAGCTCCTCCAAGGTTCTATTTGATTATACTTTTTTGTTCTATATGCTAATTATGCTTTGGGTTAACCAATAGAGTTGGATTCTAGTCACACAGTTTGGTTGCCGGAAGATACACTAAAGAGAAGAAAAATGGAAGTTTTGATTGGATTGCATCTATATCTCTGACCTTTTGGATGTTGTCTACGTGGATATGGTTTTATTTTTTTTAATGGCATGTTAACTCCTTTTGGAGAAGGCCTATTTGGTTGATCAAGGGATATGAACTCATTTGTTAAAATGCCCAGTGACATTTGATTATTTTAATATCTTCATGAAGACTTACTTTGATATGCTTTGGTATGTTGTTGAGTGGATTATATCACTATCCCATATGTATGAAATGATGAATTTCAAATTCTTTTGGATTAGTCTGTAATTACAAAATGATGGAACCACATGGTAGCTGCATGAAGAAAGCAGCAGTGAGGCTAAGATGTTGATTATAGCTTGAAAGTTAGCAAACTGTCCGAATTGTATCCAAGACTTGATATCTTATGCTCGTAGCTTTTTCAAATGAGATATTTGTTTTACATGTTTGTGTGTGCACATCAGTTGGTGAAGTACTTGCGTGCTGTTGCTCAAACCAATGCCTTTGCAATTTATATCAAGTATTTTAATTTCTTTTGGGTCCAGATTCGGAGATGCCGCAACATTGCAGATAAGGACAAGGTTATATACTGTGTTTGCTTCAAACTCCAGCCCTTCTGATGGAGATTCCAGTGAAGAGAAATCCGGCGGGACAATATCCAGCGATGATGCCCGAGGTCCTCCATTCCTAACTATTTTGGCAGGATTCCTAGTTTTTTGCCTCTTATGTTGGGTTTTTGGATCTATCATAATGTGGCTGTTTGGTCTAATTGTTAAGGTGCCGCTTTTCAAGTAGATTGAATATTGTACTGTTCATTTTCGGAGCAGAAGGTTGACTTTTACTCAACAAGGACACAAGAAACCACGTATGTCAGGAGTTTGGACATGTGAATGGAGAACTAGGTTGACCCAAAAAAGTTTGTACTTGTAACTGCAAGTCTGCAATCACTCCACCTGGATTCAAACAAGTGCTCTAGATTTTTTTTCAAAGAAAAAAAAGAAAGCAAACAATTAGTTGAAACTTGAAAAAACCCCAATAACAGAATAATACAGTCGATGCATTTAGTGTCAAGTAGCTGTTAAGAACTAGCCTGAGACTTCTTTTTCCTCTTGTCAAGGAACTAGCTTGCAACCCCAGCTAAGTTGATGTACAGAGAACAATCAATGGGAAGCTTTAATTTATCTAGCATCTTATATAGGGGCCTAATGTTGATGAACAGAGAACAATCAATGGGAAGCTTTAATTTATCTAGCATCTTATACAGGGGCCTAATGTTGAGGCGCTATGGACTTATAGAAGAACAAAAGAGAAACGGGTGTCATACCACCGATTTAAGAAGGAAGATGACTAAGCAACAAGACGATATTTAAATGTGATAATCGAGAGAGCTAACTTGTCCTTCTGGTACCAGTGGCCTGCTCAATGGTACATTAGCCAATGCATGATATTTTATTATTAAAAAGGGAATGTTAAGTGAGATTTTAGAAGTGTGTTAGAATCTGTTGTGTTTTAAAAGTATATTTTTATTAAATTAATATTGTTTTTAGTGTTTTTTTAATGATTTGATGTTAAAAATAATTAAAAATTATATTTTAATACATTTTAAAACAAAAAAATAGATCTTCCATTAAAAACTGCAAATTATTATACAAATTTATTAGAAATATAGGGAAACATAAAAGGTTAAACAACAGTGTCATTTCAGAACTGACAGCAGAAACTAAAATCATAAGAACAGGCCTGCAAGAATTATTTGGGATTTTCTACTTTCTCTTCGGATTTATCATTGCCGACTGATGCAGTAAAATTCCGACGTTCATCAGCGTTAGCAGTAATAACTGGCATCCATACATCAGCAGTGTCACTTAAGAGTGACTGCACCTGTGGATCTGATGCCAGGGCCGAGGATATCATTTCATCCACGTCATCTAACTTGGCTGATAATTTATCCAACTCTCTCGCTATTTCCAGCTATTGATAAAATCAATGCACCCACATTAAGCAAACTCGTGAAAGATTTATGGTTATACTCTAGAAGGGGAACATTGCTTCTTCTTCTTTTTTTTTTTTTTGGGGGGGGGGGGGGGGGAGTTAACATCTGCAAAAAGTAAAGCCAGGACTTTATTGTACCTCATCAAGATTATTTGTCGACTTTGATGGAAGTTTTGCAACCTCTAATCCAAGTGCTTCAATTTTGGAGCGCAGCTCAACTTCTTCCTCGTTTGATTGCGCTTCCACCTAGATTAACGAGACCAGTGAATGAAAAGAAACAATGACAAAACATCAAAAATTCACAGGACCGAGAGATAAATCTTAAGCACCAATTAAGTTATGCCCTGTGTCCTATTTGTAACTGGAGACCGGCCCATAGAGAGATTACCCTTAAACCTGTCATGATCATACAAAGCGTCTTCAACTCCATCACAAAAACGAGGCTGTTCTTTATATAAGAGAGAACAATACCAAGTTGCATGAGGAGAATTGGACACTGTGATCAGTTAACATACGCTGGTCCTTCGAGGAGAATTTCAGAGCCAAAAACTTTTCAGCAGCAGGTGGAAGGGGTAAGACATTCATGCTAAAAGAGGCTAATAAAGCACGCTTCCCACCACAATACAACCGACACAGTGCGTGCCAAATAAAAACTCCGGAATTACAAAAACAAGTTCACATCATTGGTACATTCCATGAATCATATCAAATGCAGCTTCTTATTGCATAATAAGCATCAACTGCTGCTACCCCATGTAATTATGAACATTCCACGGAATCCTGCTCCTATGTAAGGCTTCGTTCTATGACGTTCCTTGAGCACTTATTTGCTCTCTGAAGGCAATTCAGTTGCGTAAACCTCCAAGAGATCCTTGGATAAAAGCATATTTGTAACTATAAGAACACGATTTACAGATCATTTCTTCATGTACATGTACAAAACTAAACCAAAATCAAATTGTGCACGTCTCCAAAACGAGAACTTGGGAAAATTCTCAAATAATTCCTGAATCCAATAGGTGAGAAATGTAATGAGATTAACAATATTTAGTGATTTCTTCTTCTTTTTCGTAATCAAGAATTAGAATAGACCTTGTGAATGTCAACAAACTCAAGCAAATACCATCAAATCAGAAATAAAAGACACAACTAGAGAAAACCCAGATCAGAAATTTCACTAGATCATAAAAATAAAAACCCAATTTCATTGATCCCCAGATGCTCAATCAATGTCAAATTCCCATTCTTCAACACCCCAAATCAAACAATTATCGACACAAGAATTAAGAAAAGTAAAACATACAATTAAATTAATTAATAGAAGAAATAAGGAAAAAAATCACTGTGAAAAAGAAAAGAAACCTACTTGTTGGAGGAGATTGGAGAGGAGCTGAAAGAGCTGTGCATCCGATTTCCCTTCTTCTGCCATCGTTTGGATTTCTTCTATCTCTCTCTCCCTCCCTCCCTCCCTCTGCTTTCTTCAGTATAATTTTCTTTTTATGGAAAACCTCAAATCTAGTACCTGGTGTATACAATAATTATCAATTAGGTCCGAAAGCAATAGGGTTGTGTTCTACACTGAAGAGACCGCAGCATGAAGTATATGGTAGACTTAAATTAAATTTTTATATAGAAGAGATTTCGTTTTATTGGATAAAAGACACATTAAATAAAATTAAAAGAGAACCGTTGCAGTAGTGGGGCATGCAAGAAAGCGTCCCCTCCCCAATCCACTTAATGAAACTAATTACTGTTAATACAAATTGATAAAAGGATCCGATTGAAAAATATATAAAAAACTATTTAGAAGATAATGCGACAAAGCTTTTAGATAAAGCAATGAATGTTTTTCAAGTAGGCTGATGAGAACAGGACAGTGATTTAATTAATTAATTAATTAATCATGTGTCGGTTCCGTTAGACGCGATCAATGAATCTAGGATAAATTCATTGAAACTATTTTTATTCTTTTAGATAAGTTATATTTATTTATTTATTTATTTTAGATTAAGCATATTAATCATATATATATATATATATATATGATCGAGAGCAATATTAAATTGATGCTGACCCTTCTTAAGGTTGCTTTAGTTTCAAATAAAAATATTTCTTTGAGGTTTCTTGTGATATAAGCTTAACTATTCTTTATTATTATTATTGGAATTTGGCCCCATTTATATATATTTAATGACAGAGTTAAGATTTTTTAAATGAAAAGATAAATTATTAATAAATATTTAATATTATATACTATATAGACATGTACTATATAAAAAATTAATTTAAAATATATGTATCAACTCAAGTGAAGTAAAATTAATTTAAACATACATTTAAAATGAAAAAACTTATATTATAATTATTCTCTTTGAGATTTTATATTTTAGAACTGCTTTATAATGATTTTATTTGTAATCTCATTAAAAATATATTTCTTAATACATATAACAAACTTTCATTTATCTTTTTTTAAATTTTTCAAGGATTAGGGAAGTTCTTGATAACAATTCTATATCGATATATGATATATAACATCTAAAATTATAGTTTAAAATTTTTTTCATAAACTTTCATCTAAAACTTACATTGTAATTGTCTCTCTTTCATATACATATTAATTCAACAAACTTATAAATTATTATAAATCCTAACATTTTTAATAATTAATTATGAAAAAAATAAAACTAAAATTAAATAATTAAACAAATAGACAAGATTAAGGAAACTTCCCTGACACACAAGGTATAAGGTATAAAATGTTAATTGTTTAACTAGTTAGTAGCTCAAGACTTGAAGAGAAATTTTATAGAAATGAGAGGTAAAGAGACAAAAATGAAAAGAAAAAAGAACTTAGATTAATTTATTAGTTACCAAAGAAAATTAACCATGTAAAGCTATTATATTAATATTTTAATATACAAAATATTTTGAAAAAAAAATTAAATGGCAATTGCTCTTTTTTGCCTCTATGTGGCTCCGCCACTGTATGTATCTCAACTAATTTTACGAGGCCTGAAGTTAACAATTATATAAATCTTCGGTGATTTTAAAATTTATATTGTTAATATCTAAAAAATAATTTTAGAACTTGATTAGTTGAACTATACCTCTTATAATTAAATTTATCTATTCTTGTTAAATAGTCATGGCAATATTTTTCAGAAAAACATAAATAACTCAAAAATAGCAACTTTTATAATTAATATAATCATCCTTAAAAAAATTACTAGTACAATGTTATATTGTGTTGGTTCACATCAATATGGTTAGCTTATCTATCATGCCTTTGCCTTTTTTCGAGTCAACGGATCCAACTATCAAAACTTAAAAAGATAAAAAGACCTCGCTTAAACTCTCAACTGTTTTGGTTTTAGCAGAATACCTCAACCTCACACGCCTTAGCATATTACTAGTTACATGACTCACGCAATGCTGTAGGTCCATTTGTTTTGCATAAAAAATATAAAAATAATAAGATTTAAAAGTTTTAGGTCTTTTTACAAAGTTATACCCAAGAGTCTTAGGTTTAACTGCAATGTCTGATTTAAGAGTAATATTTATAATATTAAACTTACATGACCAAAGTTTAAATGAGTTTGGTGCAATACCAGACTCAATAGCATTAGATGTAGGTCTAACTATAATATCATGTTAAAAAAGTGTAATAATTGAATAGATTAATTAAAAAACAAAGAAAAAAACCAACATAAAGAAAAAACTAATGAGAAAAAAGAAAAAAATCAGAATCAATTGGATTAACTCACCAAATCAGGTTAACCCGTCAAACCTGAGATTCATGTCATGAAAGTGTGATAACTAAATAGAAAAAAAAATATTAATAAACTAGATTTTTTAAAAAAAAAGATTAATTAAAAAGAAAAAGACAAAGAGAAAAATACCTATATGAAGGAAAAAAACTAATGAAAAAGATAATCTAAATCAATAGGGTTAAACCATTAAACCTAGGATCTATGTCATAAAAGCCTAATAATTAAACAAAAAAAAATTAATATTAAGAAACTATATATAAAAAAATAAACTAAAGATATAAGTTTTTTTTTACTATGAATTGCACCATGTTATTTACAGTAAAAAGCTGAAAAAGAAAAAAAAACAAAGGCATACGCCATATATTATTTTTTTTCTTGCATAAAGTGTATGTGTATGTATGTGTAAAAGCTAAGATCTAAGAGCGCTATGTCTTTTTACAAAGATATACTCAAAAGTTTTGAGTCTAACTGCAACGCTTGATCTAAGAATACTATTTATAACATTAATTGAATTGTATTTAAAAGTGCATTTTTATCAAGGTTTTATATTTTGTATTTGAAGTATCAATAACTCTTTAATTAAAACATGTTTTATAATAACATATTTAATAATATAAGATATCTTTAATTTATGGTAAATATTTATTTTAAATGCAGACCTATTATATAAATAAAAGGATTGATTAATTAGTCTAAGAACTGAAATTAAAAGGACAAAGAGATAATCAAACTTAGAAAAGATTAGTGTAGTCCAAACCAGAACATTGTTTGGTAATTAGGTCATATCTGGAGCTGTAGATCTCAGATTTAGGTCTACTTTATATGAATGGAAAGGTAAGATATAGGCCTACAACTTTCATATGGAGCCCAAAATTTAAAAAGGTTATTTTCAAGTCTAAATTATAGCAACAACAAAGAAGTTTGAATCTATTCTATAATCTGACCACTGTTCAGTGTTTGGCCCATATCTAGAGTTTTAGAAGTTCAAATGACCTCTATTTTTTTCTTTTCTGAAAAGTTGAGATAATTTCCTACAATGTTCATGTTTTCAAGTGGTTCCAGTTCTAATATTATCAATAACGTTTTGGACAAATAAAAGAAGATAAGAATTGTTACTAAATCAATAGTTGGTTACCCAATCATTAATTAATCATTCCCGAATGTTAGCCTGTAAAAGGAGACATTTGTCATGTATTTAGGTATCTTGGCCTCCAGATCAAGATCATGTTTTTGCTCTCTCTTTGTATTTTTATAATGTTTAGGTTTTGTTTTCATTAATATCAAGTTTATGCCTTTTATTTCCTTTTCTTTACTTAGTTAACTTTTATTTTATTTATACTCTCATTTTGTTTATTTATTTTTCTTTCTTTCATTATGTTTAGTTAAGTTTATTATATCAAGGTGAAAAAGTTATACTAATGATGTAAGAATAAATACAGTGTAAACTTAATATGGACTTTAATATTTGACACTAACATGTTTTGTATTTGTTATCTTATTCACTCGTTTTTCTTATTAAATGACTAATTTAGATTTATATTGTATAACATTTGGTACAACAAATACTTGACACTTTTATAGCTCATACTGTATGATATAATTGACACTTAAGTTATGAAATGAACTTGATTTGTTGTTAACATAAGTTATAATCATAAATGTCTGACAAGATTTACAAGTATTAGCATTAATCGAATAAGATAACTAGTGTAATCATGTTAACAATTAATAATCTGATGTGAACATTTTTTGTGTGTGGTTTCTAATTGAATAATAAGAGTTTATATTATACTTGTTTGACATACCATTAATAGATCCTTTAACCTTGATATTTGTTGTTATCATTGTTTAATCATTATATTAATCTTCCATCTTAAAGTTCTCATCAACTTCTTCTTCTTTTTTCTTTTTTTATTATTATTGGTATTATTATTACTGTTGTTATTGTTGTAATATTATTATCTATAATTTATATAATTAATCCCCTCGTGGTTTGACCCTGGTCTTGCTATGTTATTTATTATTTCGACATTCCTGTATTTGAGAGAAGACATCAATCTTTTGATCATGTTAGTCTTCAATTGAATAATAAGAGTTTATACTATATTTGTTTGACATACCATTAGTCGATCCTCTAACCTTGACAATTGTTATTATTATTGTTTAATTCTTACGTTAATATTTCATCTTTACATTCTCATCAACTTCTTCTTCTTTTTTATTGTTGTTGTTATTTATAATTTATATAATTAACCTCCCTATAGTTCGACCCGGATCTTACCGGGTTATTTATTATTTCAATACTCCTATACTCAGAAGAAGACATTAATCTTTTAGTCATGTTAATAATCATAGTGAAAGACACGGTAGTGATGAAGAAAGTGGAATTGTATATAAGGGGATGATAATAATGGTAAGATGGAGGTGGTGTTATACATAGTTGGATAATATTATAAGTTTATTATTGTTTTTAAAAAATATTATGAAAATTTATAAGCTGAAAATATTGTTTAGTAAATGAACTAAGTTAGAAAATTGTTTGTAAAATATTCTATATTAACTAATTTTTATATTTTTTTTATAATCTACTTTACATGAAACAAACATAAAAAATCTAAAAAATATTTTATGTAAAGTAAACATACCTTTAATATTATAAAAATTTTAAAAAGATTTTAATTCAAAATTAATTAAATATCAAGAAAAGCATTGTTGTCCTCAAAGATGGAAATAAACATATCTCAATAATTAATAGTTATTTTTTTTTTCACCAAATGAAAACTTCAATATTTCATTATTGCTCAGGAGATTATTTGGAAATATAGTTGAAATCATATTACTTTAAATTTTATTTTTTTTTATTTTTTTTAGATTTTTTTATATGTTGATTTCAAATATAATTCTTTAAAAATAAAAAAAAATTAAAATATTTTTATAAAAAAATACTTGAACTACCAATGTTTAATCCTAAACAACATGAAAAAAAGGGTGTAGCTAAAAAAAATTAGAAAAAATAATTGTGAAATGAATCTATGAAAAAAATTCTTTGCATTCTAGAATGATTTGATGATTTTAGGTGGTTCATTATTCAAAAAAGTAAAATTAAAAAATTAAAAAATAAATATAACCAAGTTAGATTATATGCTTGGATATACAAAAATGTTATCGAATTAAGTGATTATTTGGGGTTATATTTTAATTTATTTTTTATTATTTAAAAAATAAATAATAATTTTTTGTTTATTTTTTTAAATTTATACTATTTATTTATTTGTTATAAAATTATTTTAATTTTATTATTTATTTTACAAGTTTAACAAGATATGTCATGTTGCGAGTGATTTTGTATTCTTTTTAATGGTTTTTTGAAAAGTGATGTAATTAATATTCTTAAAAATTTTAAATTTTTTTAATTAAAATGTACTAATATAAAAAATATTATTTTAATATATTTATAAATAAAAAATATTTTATAAAACAACCCTGTCCTCATTTTAAAATAATCTTTAAGAAGATGTCGGTGGAAGGGGTCTTGCGGTGTCGAAGAAGAGGGCCCTTCGTGGACATGTGTCCTTTGGAGGGGGCTGCGAGGAAGAGGAATAGAAGCAGGTTCTAAAGGTAGCAGATTTCTCAAAAATTGATTGTTTTGGCTGCGAGCAAGCGTATGCTTACATCAGCGAGGATCACAAAAGCAGCCTCTTTTCTTTCCACAACTTTCAACCCAACAAGGCAGGCACGATGAGACATCTCGGGCTATGGTCCTTCTAAAAGGACCATCGGGCCACGAGAGTGTCCCTTTGCGAGGTCTCTTCTTAAAATCAGCTGTTACCTTAGTCAGCACTCGTCATCAAATGTCTATTACTGCTTTCACCTTGTCGTCCTGGCGCTGGCCGTTTGCCTTTTCTTCTTTCCCACCAGTTCCGGCCTTTTATTTTCTGTTCGGAACCCATGTTGTTTTTGTTCTCCAGTGTTTTCTTTTAAAAAAAAAAAGAAGATATTTTTTAATGTTAATATTGATTTATTAATATTAAAAATAAAAACTATTTTCAAATAAAAAAACACTCATTCTCCGCATCACAGTGCTAAGTACAGTATGTAAACTTTAGCATCGTTCAACTTGTGAATGTATTGAGAGATACGACGGGAGACATTTTATTATTCAAATGCATGAAAATAACAGAAGAAAATAACGTGAAACATGTACTTTTTTGATAAAAACATCATGTTTTGTTTTGATCCATGCGTAAATTAATCCATTGATCACAGGATAAATTAATAATTTATCTGAGACTGTAATTGTAATTATTTTTTAAAATATTTTTTATGTTTAAATATATCAAAATAATTTTTATTTTTTAAAAATTAATTTTAAATCAACACAATAAAACAATTTAAAATATTAAAAAAATTATTTTTTAAAAAATACAAGTCAATCTATGTTTCCAAGCACTCTCCAAATCTTGCAAAATTAAAGCTCAGTACCGGCCTTGACATTGATATTAATTTTATTTATTTTTCTCATGGGAGGAGATAGCTTTCACATTCGGCTGGGAACAGATGAAGTTATTGACGTGATTGAACTTTGATGTAGCATTAAACCTAACTTTCTTGCTTTGCTTCTAAGAGAGTTGACAGCACTTGTAAAATAAGTGTAGTTTATTGCATCGAGAACACGTTGTCGTCGTCTTTGAAAGATTCCAACTTGTCAGCTCCTCTTGTCTTCGTTAGGAGCTGTCCAATCCGTCTTTCCTTCAATAATAGAGGGTATGAGGACGGCATGGGATTTATTTATTGCTAAGGTAGCGCCACGTAAAGCCATGAATATAATTATTTAGGAAAAAATACAAGTAGTAGAATAGAAAAGCCATGGTTGCCTATGCATATATGTTGGTTGTGCTTGGTACATTGCAGAATGCATATCTAAAAGTAATTAATATCACACTCACAAATATAGTCTAAATTAAAATAAAAATACAAAGGTTAATAATATTATTTTTAAAAATATTTTTAATTTAAATTAAATTGACGTAGTTGAATCAATTCCAAATTTTTAAAATCAAAATTGAACTGGATTAGAATTTTTTTCAACTTTCTAGTCAACTAATTATGTTTTTTTTTTTCAGTTTAATTTTTTTTATGGTTTTCTTTGTTTAAAACAATTGGACTATTTAGAATAACATAGCGATGAAATTATGATTTAATTAATCTTGAGGTATTTTCTAAAATTGAAATTTAAGAGCACAACTAAATAAAACTAAGCAAAAAAACAAGGACTAGATTGAGAAATAAATTAGTATAGGGATAAGATCGAGACAAAAAAATATTACAGGGACAAATCTCACGTTAAACCCACCGAAACTTAGAAAAAGCATTTCTCTACCGGCTGCTTGTATTATTTTATTCTTCTCGCATCTATCTTTATCTAAATTAAGATCAAGTCGTTTTCACAAGAAAGAAAATAGCTAGAGAAATGGCGGGGTGGCATTTTCTTATTGGAAAAAGATTAATAGAAAAAAAGTGCCTGTACCGTATACTAAGGCCACTCGACTTGTCGCGGTTGCTTTCTTTCTTCTTCTCTTCTTCCCTTATCACTCCCGAGTTTCCAGTTCTCTGTCATAACTTAATATTTTGTTGCAATTTCTATCCTTCCTTTTCTTTTTCTTGCAGGACTGTTCTGTGCAGATACATATACGTGTTTGTAAAGCAATCAGTTTAAGAAAATGAAGTCCTGGGGTTGATGACCATGCAGAATTCTTGAAGTGTTTTTTGGTTCTTTATGGTAATCTTTCTCTTTCTTTCCCTTTCTTGTTTCTTTTACTGCCCAGCATCAAGTTGTTGTGAATTTTTTTTGGCTCTAATGGGTTGGATTTCTTGGAAAAGTCAAGAAGGTAAAAGACAGTGAGATCTTTGGCTTGATGATCATCACTTGTAAAATAGAGTTGCTGAGCTTCTTGGTTCTTTCTGTTAATAAAGTGGTAATCTTTCTCTTCATCTGATTTTCTTGTTTCTTTTCCTGCTGTTACTTTTACTGCCTAGCAAGGAACTTGTTCTTGGAAGGAGTAGAGCTATTGAAGTTCTTGTTTCTTTTGTTGTCTTTCTTTCCCTGCTTCTTGTTCATAAAACATATTTAAAGTGGTAATCTTTATCTGCTTTTGTTGTTCTTTCTTTACTTTCAAGAACAAGAATTCAGTCCTTGTTTTGTTTGTTCTGTTGGGCTGGTTGGGTTTTACTTAGCATCTCTTGCTTTATAAATTGCATATTTTACAACTTACACGAATAGAGAAGAAAACTGATTCCCAATTCAGCCTATGCTTCACTCATCTGTATTTGAATTTTCTTGGTTTTATCACCAACTAAATAGAGGGCCGGTTTGATTTTGCCAGGACGAAACCATATCCATGGTTAGGAAAGAGTTTTTTTTTTTTACAACTTTCTCATTGTCTATGGTTTGATTGCTTCAAAAGTAGAACAAGTGACAAGGAATTGACTGGATTCCTATTTAGCTAAACATAACACTTGGTGGGCGGTGCGTTGTGGGTGGTGTTGTGTGGTGGTTTTAGTTAGTATTTGGTGGATATGATGTGTTTAGTTAGTGAGTTTGGTTCCAGGCTCGGTGAACTTGGGAGGGATTCTTGATTGCTTGAGTCTGTGGTGGTGGGTCCTCTGTTTTGGTATCTCTGATGTTTTATTTATCGTTGCTCTCATTCGGTGCTAAACATTTTTATGCTTTTCTATGGAGATTTACACTATCCCGTGATTTTGGTTGATGTGGTGCTGCTTTGGATTTTCTGGGTCTTTTGCTCCTTTTCACGTGTCCCACTCAGGTGTTCTTTGTAAAGGTGCCTGGCTGCATTCATGATTGGCTTGGTTTTTCTGTGACCAAGTTTCCTTGCTAGTTTCTCTGAATATGTGTGTTAAGAAAGTACGTTTGGTTGTTACCTTGGAAGCCTTGTCTTGAAATTTGTCCTGTTGACATCCATTTTTCCTCCTGGCTCCTGGAGGATGTGATTCTGCACTTTATTTGGGTTCTCCCACTAATCAGGCTAGGTTTTGCTCTCAGCTGGTCTGAAGATTTGTTCATGCCCTACCTTTTGCTTTTTCTTTGTTTGTTTCTGGCATTACCTGTTTGTATGCTTCTTTAGATAGCAGTCCATTATATCTGTTTCCTTTCTCCATACTGGCCTGCTTGTCTCATGGTGCTTTTGTCTAATTCAATCTGGCTTATCAAAAGATAATGATAATTTGCTAGATAAACTGATGAAAGGAAAAGGAATAAAGCAAAACTGTGGGCATTGTCTCTTATTGTCTTGTTTTAGAAAGGGAAACATAAAACATATTTAGCCAAGTCTAATAATTGAATTAAGTTTTATGTGAATAATGGAATTTCCTTGGTTCAAAGTTTTGATTTTGGCAAGTAACAAAGAAACCAAACAGGGTGAGCTGTTTTAGCCCCCTTTCTCTCCTTCTCTCACCTCCTCTTGTTGATGTTTGATGGGTTATGGCAGGTAACCAAAGACATTTTAAGTTGATCTTTACTACGCATCAGAGATGTCAAATAGGAGGGGATCTGATCAGCAACCACCGCAGAGGCGGATTCTGCGGACTCAGACAGCTGGTAATCTAGGAGAGTCCATGTTGGATAGTGAGGTGGTGCCTTCTTCTCTGGTTGAGATTGCTCCAATTCTCCGTGTTGCTAATCAAGTTGAGGGAAGCAACCCTAGAGTTGCTTATCTCTGTAAGTTATTAATATATTATTTTTGTTTGGTGCATGTTAGCATGCTCATTTGCGTTTTAAGCATGAATGAAATCAACTCTCATTGTTGGAATCCTCCTGTTTGTATAGGATCTTTTATCCAACTGGAGGATTTTCTTTTTCTTTTTCTTCTAATGATTCTGTAGACATATTTGTGAAATAGAAGCTTCAAAATGTGGATGTGTTCGAAGAAGGAAACGAGAACTTCATATTGAATAGAGTTAACAAGTTCCTTCAGAGTTCTGGCTTTTCAGCATTTCCTTATCCACACACAAATATGTATATATTTGGAACTAGGTAGATAAATAGTGTTATTTACTCATATACTGTTTATCATTTTTGAATAGGTCGGTTCTATGCCTTTGAGAAAGCTCACAGACTAGATCCCACATCTAGTGGGCGTGGTGTTCGGCAGTTTAAAACTGCACTTCTACAACGTTTGGAAAGGGTAAACTCTCATTTCACACTCCTATCAGGTCTAATTTTCATTAAGACAGATTTGGCTTAGTATTTTCCTCCCAAGGATAAGAAATGTAATCTTGTGAAGGACAATTCCTTTAGCATGTATGTAATATCAAGACAAATTTCTCTCAACCAAGCACCTTGTGGATTTCTTGTCACATGGACTTCAAGTTACAGATTACAATTCTTGGTTCGCTTTATTTGAAAGTGTTCCTATTGCTTCAAAAAGATTTATTAATGTTTACAGCAGCCATTGTTTGCGGTCTTTCATCTCCATACCATCCTCCCTAATTTGGAGCCTTCCAACTGCGTTTTAAATTTACACCATTTTGATATTTTGTGAAGGATCGATTTGGAATTACTTGAAATTATATTTGTGCTTTTGGTCTAACAGGAAAATGACGCCACCATGCAAGGAAAGACGATAAGTGATGCCCGAGAAATGCAGAGATTTTATCTAGATTACTATCAGAAGTATATACAAGCTTTACGAGATGCTGCTGATAAAGCTGATCGGTAAGTTTTTTTGGTACATACCTGATTTATTGGTCAATTAACTTGCCTTGGATGTACTTTTCTGATTTCTCATATCAAGTTCACCTTCCTAGTTCAGTGCTCAACTTACAAAAGCTTATCAAACTGCTGCTGTCCTATTTGAGGTTTTGAGGGCTGTCAACCAGACAGAGTCGGTGAAAGTAGATGACGAGGTTAGGCTGTAATTTTTCATTATGAGGCATTTAATATCTGTCCATCTTTTTTAGAAAAATATACTTGAATCTGGAAACATTCATTTAGTGAATAGTTGTATCATATATTGGAAATTTTATAGAAGGGCTCTCTTCTTTCCTTGTTTTCTATTGTAGGTTTTGGAAGCTCAGACTGAAGTTGAAGAAAAAAACCGAATTTATGTACCCTATAATATTCTTCCTCTTGATCCTGAAAGTGAACATCAAGTTATCATGAGATATCCTGAGGTCAATTCCATCTTCCTTGTCTGAAATCTTTTGTTTCATATTTTTCTGCTACTCTTTTTTGAGTACTGTTGAAAACTCTTGGTTGGTTATGTAACTTACAGATTAAAGCTACTGTTCTTGCACTTCGAAACACCAGGGGTCTTCCATGGCCAAAGGGGCACAAGAAGAGAGGAAATGAAGACATTTTAGATTGGCTTCAGTCTATGTTTGGCTTTCAGGTGAGTGACTAACTTGGTTGCTTCCTGTTATATCCAAGAGTGCTTTGGTTGGCTGTAATAAAGTGATGATATGTAGAAAGATAATGTGGCAAACCAAAGGGAGCACTTGATTCTGTTGCTTGCGAATGTGCATATACGGCAATTTCCAAAGCCTGATCAGCAACCCAAGGTTCTTTACTTCTCATTTAAGGTTTATTTTCCTTCCTTTGGAAATATTCTCATGCATCAATCAACTTTCTGTACGTTTTTTTCTTGTTAGTTGGATGACATGACTGTGACAGATATTATGAAGAAACTGTTTAAGAACTACAAAAAATGGTGCAAGTATTTAGGACGCAAAAGTAGCCTTTGGTGAGCTTTCCACCTTTAAAATCACATAATTTATTTGCATCATCATCATTGTTCTTGAAATGCTGAGTGGGAAATTGAAGTCTTCTTATACCCAGTATGGATTTGGTGCTCTTATTTTTTTCTTCAGTTCACTTACAGGAAGTGCAGAGCACCTCGTTCTCATGTTCTCTTTTCTTCTTACTTTTATTTTCATTCCTGCTGTTTTCATTGGTTGTGCTGCTATTTTGAATGGTAGGCTGCCAACTATTCAACAAGAAGTGCAACAGAGAAAACTACTCTATATGGGTCTGTATCTTCTTATATGGGGAGAAGCAGCAAACTTGAGATTCATGCCAGAATGCCTTTGCTATATATATCATCATGTATGCAAGAGATTTGGCTTTCAACTTCTTATGACGACACACCTAAATGAATAATGTTTCAGTATATTTTTCTATTTCATGTTTGATTTTCTTTTTTAAACCTGTCAGACTTAAACAGCTCCCTAGATTTTCCCTGTTAGGCTATTTTGTTTTTCAGTTTGCAACCTACTGGATGTGAAGTTGGCAAAAAAAGGAAGTTATCCTAGATCACCTATGTATTTTTGTATGATAACCAGGTTCTCTCAAGAACGGTCTTAATATTTTCTTGGAATGCTGATTGTGTTGCTGAGATAAGAAGCAATAAATAGGTTTCAAGGAGATTTGACTTGTTTAGAGATTACAAGCGTACATCCATAGATGAGGGATGTGTGAGAATAGGCAGTACAATCTTCTTATTATACTTTCTTTGGAAATCCTATTTACATGTGAAGAAAAATGTAGAATGTTTGCATGCAATGTATTTATCTATTTATTTACTGCAGTGCTACCTAAAAGGTTAATCTTTTAGACAGTTTCTTCAGTTTAGGAAATATTCTCATTGGCAAATCATGAGAAGCTGGCATAGTTATAATCAGAAAATAATGTACTTTTCAAGACTTTTATAGACTACAGATAAAGAGATAATGAAGGGAGAAGAAACTTATTAATTTGTTGCTTTGTTCTCTGTTTTTGAGTTTTGGGGAAGCTGGAAGGTGCTAGATAGAGATACCTATTCAATGTACTTTTTATGTGACTATAAGAGTTCTTCAATTTACAGTTAATTGAAGTAACAAATATTAATCAGAAAGAGATTTCTTCTTTCGGGTATTCATGTGGTAAAAGTAATAAAAAAACATTGTAATGCTCAACAACATGACAAGTAGATTGAGTAGATAGCAAATTTTCATGATTTGATGTACATTTGGAGCAAACAGTATTTATCATTGACTTGTGAATAAATTTTGATTCTTTATACTTGATTTTTCTTTTATGAGTTTTGATTTTCTTTTTGAATAGTGGAATATTTAAAGGTTAAGGATGCTTTGACTTATGAACTTGATATTTATAGATGGCATTTGAATTGTATGGAATGTTGGCTGGGAGTGTCAGTCCAATGACGGGTGAGCATATAAAGCCAGCCTATGGTGGTGAAAATGAGGCTTTTCTAAGGAAAGTAGTAAAACCTATATATGACACGATAGCAAGGGAAGCGAAAATGAGCAAAGATGGAAGTTCAAAGCATTCTCAATGGAGAAACTATGATGATTTGAACGAATACTTTTGGTATAATGCTTTATTCTCTTGCTCAGGCATTCCAATCTGTGAATGCTGTAAGCTGTAAATTGTGAGCTGGTTTGGAATTGTAGGTCAGCTGATTGTTTCCGATTAGGATGGCCCATGCGTGCTGATGCTGATTTTTTTTGCCCCTCTGCGTTGGGGCTTCAAGCTGAAAAAAATGAGGTAGGCTATAACTTTGGGCTATGTTTTTTGTTTGTTTGCCTTTCTTCATCTCCCCTGCTTTCAATTCATGACTGCAGTAAATACTGTGGGATTAGCTCTGCAATTTGGTAACCCATATTCCTTCTTCATGTTAGCACTTTACAAATAAAGATGGTGAAATGATCCATATGTTTGGCCACCATTTAAACCTTTAGGGCTTGAGCCTCGCCTAATGTGCGTTTCAACACAATGCCTCTAGCTTCAATTTCAGGGCTTGGTATGTGGTGCAAACCCGTGAGTTATGTTGCGTCCAATACTTGAAATCTGCAATGCTTAAACTTGCTTTGCATATTATCTGTTACCAACACTGAGAGATGCAGTTTGCATATTGGTAGCAATTTCATCTGACTTGGCGTCATTCCTAGACATGGTTGTGCAAAAGGCAAATTGTAATGAATTAACAAGCATATATGCTGTGTGTGCCTGTGAGATGTTTTCCCTTCCTTCATCCTTCAAGATGGGGGAGGTCACAGCTGGCAAACCTCATTGGTAAGGCTATGATGGAGAGACAGTAGGCTAAATAAGCTTCAGAATATCCAATTTGGCTCTTCTTCTTTTTTTTGTTGAAAGCTCTCGCATCTTATAGGAGCATGATTTGAATCTCTGGTCTAGCCTCTGAGAGGAGCAACGTGGATGAGAGATCAGGAATGTGAAGAACAGTAGAGTATGCGTCTCTGAGTGCTGGCACCCATTTATGACATATAACCTTGGATGGACAGATTTTTGAAGTTATATTTACTATTTGATTCCTTTCTCTCTCTTCTAAAATTACATATACCTAGACTGTTTTGTTGAACTATATTCTAGGTTCTAAGCTCTTAATTACTGATTAGCTCAATTCAATGGATATACTGCATTCTTTCACTTCCAAAAGTCAATCTTTGGCAGCATTCTGAAAGTGGAGCATATTTGTATTGAATTTGTGATTCAAAGAAATTATCTCTTACAAATTAACACTTAGCAAACATAATGACTATTGCCATGTCAGAAAAATTTTGTTCCTGATATATCACTTCTTGTTGTTGGTATTTCTCTATGTCTGATTATCAGGTTAAGAAACCAGTTACAGGGGATCGATGGATTGGAAAAGTGAATTTTGTTGAAATAAGATCATTTTGGCATATTTTCAGAAGTTTTGATAGAATGTGGAGCTTCTTTATTCTGAGTTTACAGGTAAACCTAATTTTGGCTGTTATATAATGAATATTTTTAGACTTCTCTTTTCTGATGATATCTTGAACAAATGATTTTTTTTGGCATGTTCCCTTCAATTAAGGCGATGATCATCATTGCTTGGAATGGATCAGGAAAATTGAGTTCCATATTTGAGGGTGATGTTTTCAAGAAAGTTTTGAGCATCTTCATCACTTCTACAATACTAAATTTTGGACAAGGTAGAGAAAAAAGTTCTCTTAAAGACATTGTGTTCGAGCATTGCTCATTATTTTGTTGAGCTTACAGACCTTTTCATTTATCTCATGTCCAATTAGTTACAGAAAGAGGGGCATTGGTGCCAATTGAGTCCAATTAGTTACAGAAAGAGAGGCATTGGTGCCAATTGAGCTAGAAGCTCATTGGCATGTCCAGTTAGTTTTAAGTATAGCCTATCTATCACCATTCACCAAATCTAATTCTCTTTGGAAGATGTCACACTACCTCAATTTGAAATGCCAGATTGATGAATAGCACGAGTTACACAGAATATTTAACATGACTGCATGCTGGTTGAAGGTTTGACTGTTTTCCATGAAAGTTCAATTGGTCATTTGGTTGCAATTTGGATGGCACAGTTAAAATTTGAGCAAGTTTCTTAGAGGTGAATGTGATGATCTAGACATTTATATAGAAGCGTGTCTTGAAGAGCTGGGAACTCGCACTTTCCTCGTATCCATGTTGTGGAAACCTTCTTTTTGAAACCTCTGTTTTTCAGATGAAAACATAAACTAAAAATCATATAAGCAAAAGATTAAATACAGGTTGAAAACAGTTGTAATGATGTTTAGAAAGAAAAATAAAAATGAAAGCCAGCAACAGAGTTTTTCCCAACTCTTTCTGTCCTTGAATGATAAGCCATCTAGACCATGTTGACAGTATGTGCCTTAATTTGGCGAATTCCAAGAATTTAAGCATCTGCTGTTACTAGTCAATACATAGCCTTTTTGATTAAAGATTATAGCTTAGAATTCCATGGTAATCAGAAAACACTGCTACATTCTGTACCATGCACTTATGCATTTATCAATACAAATTGACGATTCTATTTTATTTTCAGCTGTCATTGATATCATTCTGATGTGGAAGGCGAGGAAGACTATGCCATTTTACGTGAAAATAAGATATGTTTTAAAGGTTCTTTCAGCTGCAGCATGGGTCATAATTCTACCAGTAACTTATGCGTATAGTTGGAAAAATCCTCCTGGACTTGGACAGACCATTAAGAAATGGTTTGGCAGTAGTCCAAGTTCGCCTTCTTTGTTCATCATGGCCATCCTAATTTACTTGTCTCCAAATATACTCTCTGTGTTATTGTTTGTGTTCCCATTAATTCGGAGGGTTCTTGAACGTTCAAACAATAAGATTGTGTTGTTCCTGATGTGGTGGTCACAGGTATGCAAAATCTTGCTTTAAAACTTTCTTGATAATTGCACTCTATGGAAGTTTTATGTATACGAACATACCTGCAACTTCTCACATGTAATCTGATTTCTTGCAGCCTCGGCTCTATGTTGGAAGGGGAATGCATGAGAGTTCTGTTTCATTGTTCAAGTAAGTGTTAATATCTGGACTTGTGGATGCTTGTGGCTTCCATGATTACTGAGTTATTTTCTCTTCTTACTGAAACTTTTGTTTGCTTTAATTCTCTAGGTACACCATGTTTTGGGTTCTCCTACTAGTGTCAAAATTAGCATTCAGTTTTTTCGTAGAGGTACATCTCTTGCTCTTTGTACTCTTTCCCATCCTACTTCATGAACGTTAAACCAACCTACTTATGCAAGTGAATCTAGGTTGCCATTTTCACCAGCAACAGTATCCAATTTTGACGTTAATGTAACATTGGTATTTTCATCTATTGTGTACTTAATAATTTCTTTCTTAAAAAACAAAGCTAAAGCAAAAGAAAAGAAGTCTTGCTTGGACTTAATGAATTGATGAAAACCAATAACAAAATAAACTGAAAGAGAAGGGTGGCCTTCAACAGTGGAGCAATGCTTTTTTTCTTTAATTTTTGGTCCCTTCAATTTTTTTTCATCAATTTTGTTCTTTAATTGCAAAATTAATAGCCAATTATTTCAGATTTGTTGATGAGGGACAAAATTGAAAGACACAAGACCAACTTAGAAAAGTCACCAAAAATAGGTGGTTTGTTTAAAGTTGGCATACAAAGTACAATTTAGTCCCTCAATTTCCAAATTAGACCTTTTCGGTTCCTTATATTTTTCTAAATTTAATTTTGATACAAAACTTTATTTTTATTATTTTTAGTCTCTAATTTTGTAAGGAGATAAAGTTTTGCTAGATTCTAGTGTAAAGGGAGAGTCGTTTTAGCATATTACGGCCACCAATTTAGTTGATATTGGTGTTAATGAGTTCTATTTAATGAAGGAGCTTGATGATTGTTGTTTTAAACCTCAATATTACCTAAAAAATAGACCAGAGTCAAAGAAGAAAAATGTAATCTGATTTGATTTTGTGATTTGGGGCCTTTTTTAGGGCGTGTTTGGCACTCCGTTTTAAAAGCAATTTTGAAAAAATTTCATTTTTTTTTCTTTGAATTGAAATGTTTTTGATGTGCTGATTTAAAAATAATTTTTTTTTAAAATTATTGGCATACTTTTCTGAGTGAAAAGTATTTCGAAAAGCAACCGCAACCACTCTCCCAAACATGCTCTTAATGTTTTTTTTTAGGTTTTTAGGGGTTGTGAGGGTATTTGTGAGATGTTTTGTTTTGTGTTTAAAATGGGTTACAAAATGGACTTTTCAGCTATCATTGTAGTGGCCAGAATCTTAACAGACAGGTGACATGTCTGATTTTTTTAAAAAAACTTGTCGTCCAACCCTTAAAAAGATTAAAAAAAATATAAGATCCAGGTGCGTGGGTTTAAGGGACTCAGATGTATTGGGCCACCAGGCTTGTTTGCTTGGGTTCTTTGGCAATTTTTTTATGTTTTTTTCAATTATTTTTATTCTATGTTTAGGTGCAAGAAAAAAATTGAGAAAAAAAATTATTAGAAAAAAATTATCATTGAATTTTTTTATTTAACTTAAAATAAAAAAATGCAATTACATCTTGTTTTTATTGCTTAGCTTAAAGAATTATGCGTAATTGATATTATGTTTTGATTTGGGTGCTAAATTTTGTCAGTAATTCAAGTTGATTGAGGTCGGTACAATGTGATATTTTTTAAAATTTTAGCTTTGATTCTTTTATAACTTTTCAATTTACTTCCATATTTAATCCAATTTACAATCAATTAAGACCCTATAAAGGCTCAACCGAGAAGAGAATGAAGGAAGTAAAAAAAGAGAGAAGAAATTATTCAATCCTAGTCAATATAGGATTTAATCCTTTGATAGTTTTTTGTTTTACATTTAGACAAGACTAAAATGATAGAGTCGGTACTTTTTTTAAACCAAATCACAATTTGATCTAATACATTTAAGCCTATATGGTCTAATACACATCGGGTTTTTAATCCCCATTTCAAATATTTCATTGCACGCAAACAAAAATAACAACATTTATATTTATTTTATTATATTTTGCAATTATAGGCTTTTTATCCAACATTTATATTTATTTCATTATATTTTGCAATTATAGGCTTTTTATCCAACATTATTTATTTCATTATATTTTGCAATTATAGGCTTTTTATCCAACATTTATATTTATTTTATCCTACCTGCAACCAAATCTGTTTGACAAAAAATGTAAAGAGATAAGAAAGAATTTTGGGAGGCAAGTAATGGGTTTCTACAAACAAACCTTCTTTTTTTTTTTTTTTTCAGATTAAGCCACTTGTTGGTCCAACAAAAGCTGTCATGAAGGTTCACGTAAGCACCTACCAGTGGCATGAGTTTTTTCCTCGAGGTAATAACATGAGTGAAATGCATTCTTCTTAGTTCTTGTATGATGAAAATGTTTTATAATGCCATCATTATCTGTTTGCAGCCAAGAGTAATATTGGTGTCGTGATTTCTTTGTGGGCTCCTGTTGTTCTTGTACGTTTGTTCCATTGGCATCTCTCTGCATTTGTTTTTTTAACTGTCAAGCTCACTGTTTGATCTAAGTGATTCCTTTTTAGGTCTATTTTATGGATACTCAGATTTGGTATGCCATCTACTCAACTATATTTGGAGGCATATATGGCGCATTTCGCCGCCTTGGAGAGGTATCCTATTTATATTTGAACTTTTGGCTGTATGCCTATGTCCAAGTATGTGCAGCAAATTATTTCTTGATCATGAAGGCAAGGATTGTTTGATACCCATTTAAAGCATATTGACGGGATCTTATCTCTAATAGGTTGTTTGGAACAAATTCTCTACTGCAATTGAAATAGTGTTTGATTTGAATTCAATTGATAAATAATTTGAATTCACATGTTTGGAAAAGATAAAATTCGATTCATTTTATTTTCGATATTACTCATTACCCTTATTTTATTTCTTCAAATGTCTTTAAAATAAGAGGGCTAGATGAGTATTTTGAGAAAGTTAGTTTTAATATTAAATTTCTCTACTTTGAAATTGTGAATCAGAGGGGTTGGTCTCTGATATACTTTTGTAGTATTTTTAGAGATTAATTTGTATTTGAAATTCAATTCTTAACACTCAAAAGGATTCCAAACCTAAAATTTCATTAAAACCTCTGAATTTAATTAAATTCAGAGGGTTCCAAACATGCTGTAAATGTTGTTTGTTTGAAAATTTGACTCAGAAAATATATAGGCACTTATGGATTGGTAGATAAATTGATTCACGGGTATTTAAATCGATATCCGGAATGCTTAATAGTTTATTATCCTACACAACTAAACAAAAGGTATTTTTACTTTTATAGCTATCACTGCATGGTCATGTTAACAAGTGAGCTGAGAGAAGTCACTTTCTCATTCATCCAAATCATTGAAAATCACCAAAAAAAGCTTCAAATTGATGCCTTTAAAACCCAAATGCACTTTGAAAAGCATTTCTCAAAAGCACCCTACGTGCAATGCCAAATGGTGCCTTAATCCCTTGGGTGTTTAATCAGTTCACTATGAAGAAAAGGTGTTGGTAACATTTGTTCAGCATATATGAAAAAATACTCTTCGATCATACTTTTTAGTAAAATTCCATAATTATTGTTTCTGTTTCATTTGCAGATTCGGACATTAGGAATGTTGAGGTCTCGATTCGAATCATTACCAGGTGCCTTTAATGACCGCTTGATTCCTCCTGAAAAGGTCGAGACTATCAAGAAGAGAGGACTGAAAGCCATTTTCTCTCGTAGAGATGGGATTGTAGGTGCTAGAGATCCACATCTTCAATGTCTTTTGCCATTTTATTATCTGAAATGCCCATCTTAGAGTCTTAACCAATTGGCTTGTTAGTTCAGATCAAATCCAACAAAGAGAAGGAGGTAGCAAGGTTTGCACAAATGTGGAATAAAATAATCACTAGCTTCTGGGAGGAGGATTTGATAGATAATAGGTATTGGAAGGACTTGCAAGTGGAATATTTTGCTGCCTTTATTAGAATTAGGGTGAATGTTATTATAGATTCTAATAACCGTCAAATCTGTAGGGAAATGAATTTGATGCTCGTTCCCTATTGGGCTGATCGTGCACTAGACCTCATTCAATGGCCTCCATTTTTGCTTGCTAGCAAGGTTTATTTGGTCCTGAATTATTTTAGTTTTCTAGCCTCACTCAGACCTATAAATCTAACCTACATACCATGCAGATCCCAATAGCGTTGGATATGGCAAAAGACAGCAATCGAAACGACCGTGAACTGAAAAGTAGGTTGGCTTCAGACAATTATATGCATTGTGCAGTTCGTGAGTGCTATGCTTCTTTCAAAAGTATCATCAATTTTTTGGTTCAAGGAGATCGGGAAAAACAGTGAGTTCAATGCTATGTATATTATTAGTCAAAATTTGAAGGACATGTGTTTTTCAGTCAACATAAATTTGGTTATCATCTTTACTGTTTGCTATGTTCAGGGTTATAGAAGATATCTTCACCAGAGTTGATGAATATATAGAAAAGGACACCTTGATACAAGAATTAAATATGAGTGCCCTACCAATTCTCAATGAACAATTTGTGAAGCTAATTGACTTTTTGGTATCATTTTCTGACAAAAACTGGTGTGTATATCTGTTGGGTCAAGCTATACCCCTCCTAACTGAAACAGTATATATTACAGATAATCAATAACAAGGAAGACAAGAATCGTGTTGTCATCCTCTTGCTTGACATGCTAGAGGTCGTGACCAGGGACATACTGGAGGATGATATTCCTAGGTATATTATTTGAATGCAACTGTTTCTTCTATACATTTTTAACTTTTGTATAATTGCATTATGCATTTATTATTTCCGGCTGTAGTTTGATGGATTCAAACCATGGTGGATCTTATGGAAATGATGAGGGAATGACACCAATTGAACAGCAACATACGTTTCTTGGCAAACTCAGGTTTCCAGTTCCAGAGACTGAAGATTGGAAAGAAAGAGTAAGCCCCTTTTGCTAGTATGTCCACCGTGTGGCTGCTCTTGTTTTCTCTAGTTTTTAGCTTGAAAATATCACTCAGGCTTATTTGATCTAATTCCTTTCTTCCATTTTCAATTTGGCAAGTCAACTATAGTAGTGTGTTATTATTGTCTGAATGGTTTCTCACTCTTTCTTCTAGAGCCTTTCTTTTCCCCTCTCTTTCTATGACTACACGACACAATTGGAGATGACATTCTAATCTCATGTGTATAATTTGATATTTCCAATAGATCAGAAGGCTTCATCTATTGCTTACTGTGAAGGAGTCTGCTATGGATGTTCCATCTAACTTGGAAGCCAGAAGGCGCATTTCTTTCTTCTCCAATTCATTGTTCATGGAAATGCCTATTGCACCTAAAGTTCGAAATATGCTTTCGTTCACGTAAGCTGCCTTCACATCCATCTTCTTTACAGCATAAATTAAACTTCTGTTTTCATGATCAACTCTGGCATATACATCAGCAATCTCAAATGCAAAATTTTAGCTAGACTTGGATTGGCACCATGATTACCTGAATCTTCTTCTTCTCTTTCCCCTCTTTATTTAAATTTTTTTTATGAACAAAAGCATAATTGTACCTACCACTGTTATGAAACCCAACCTTACCTGGTGGGTTGACTGGGTGACCTGCCGAACCAGGCCTTGGTCTAGGCTGGGTTTCCTTTTGGACCAGCCATGTAGTTGACCTGATGGGTCAATCCGTGACTTGGCAAACTCGGGTGAGACTTGTGGAATTTTTATTTTTTTATTCAAAACAAAGTCATTTGTAACCTTTTTTTTTTTAAATTGTTTCAAAACATTTTTTTTGCTTTTGACCTGGGTTTCCTTGGCCTGGCTGGTTCTCTTAACTGTGGTACCTACTGTGAAACCTGAAGCACTATAGAGCCAAGTTTTACCATTGCTGTATTGTTCTTTGCATTATTGCATGATTGCTTGCAGATGACTGTTAGTGCTTGCATGAGTAATGTGACACATTTGTCTTCTGTTTTAGTGTCCTGACTCCTTATTACTGCGAAGAGGTTAATTACTCTATAAATCTTCTGGAAAAGCAAAATGATGATGGTGTATCTATCCTTTTTTACTTGCAAAAGATCTTTCCAGGTTAACATCATCTATTCTTTTTCCTAATCCTATTTTCTTTTCAAATGATTGTCCTTGGTAAAATTTTGTACAGAAAAATAATATACTTTATCATGTATTTATGATTCAACACAGATGAATGGAAAAACTTCCTCGAGCGGGTTGGATGTAACAGCGAGGAAGAACTCCGTGCAAATGATGTATTGGAGGAAGAACTCCGTTTGTGGGCATCATATAGAGGCCAAACATTAACAAAAACAGGTAGGAACCTCTCTCCTGCCACCCTGACCTGCAGCATTTGTGTATCTTTTTGAGAATTCACAGCATAATTCTTATTTTGACATTATATTGACAATATGCATTCTATGCTTTTCTGCTTGATATCTTTGACAAATAAGTACGAGGAATGATGTATTACCGAAAAGCTTTGGAACTTCAAGCATTCCTTGATATGGCAAATGATGAAGGTACTTGGCCAAAGCTTGATTGAAAATGTTAGATTATGTCATCCCTTTAATGTTGAATCAAATCCTATTTGATGTTGCTTGTATCAGAACTAATGAAGGGCTACAAGGCTGCTGAATTAAATAGGGAGGGACCATCCAAGAGTGATAACTCAACTTGGCAACAATGTCAAGCAATAGCTGACTTGAAATTTACTTATGTCGTGTCATGCCAACAATATGGCAAGCACAAACGTGCAGGTCATCCTCTTGCCAAAGACATTTTGAGGCTCATGACAACGTAGGTTTCCCAATGTTTATTTGCCTATTTTTCTGACACTATCCTTTTGACTTTTGCCATTTGTGAGGAACTGGTTGTATCATTTCATTGTTTTCCTGGAGGCAGATATCCATCACTTCGCGTGGCTTATATTGATGAAGTTGAAGAAACTGGAAAAGATAAATCCAAAAAGATGGTTGAGAAGGTTTATTATTCAACTCTCGTGAAAGTTGCTCCTCCAACCAAACCTATTGATTCTTCCGAGCCAGTTCAAAATTTAGACCAGGTACCAGTCTTAGTGTGTTTTACAGCTTGTTCAGATTTTATAATATTCAGGAATCTAATTTAATTTAATTGTTTGAGAAAGCTACTTCTGGCTTTATTCTTAAATGAAATAACTTGTGAAATGCTTGATAGACATTTGATTTACTGTCACTATTTTCTATTGATCAAGTAAAGTATTCACTGTATGCTAAACTCTATGATCAAGGAAGAAAACGGAAAAATGTTTGATGCAGTGTCAGTGAGGCAAGTAATGTTTTCAAATCCGTGTACTGTTCTTTGCAATTGATTTATTGAACATGATTGTCTAAAAAAACATAATAAGGGGAAAGGATTACTACATCCTCATAACTCCTATCTTATTCTATTCATCAAGTCCTATTGTGAACTGTAATTGGTTGAAGTCATTTAAGATGCTTCTGTTTTCAGAAGGTTTGATCTAAAAGTTAATTGAAAAAGACTATTAATACTTGTGGATTTTTATGATTTCTTCTTGCACCCCCACCCCCACCCCCACCCCCAAACACTTGAAGAATAAACCTAATATGACATGCATTTTGAGTGTCATCGTTGAGAAAACTCATAACTGGTGTATGTGTCCATGAACATTTGTGGTGTGGAGTGTGAGAATCGTGCTATTCTTCTTTACTTAACTGAAGGCATTTTATTATTATTAGCATGATTCCTGCAATTACTCTGTTGAATTTCATTCTGCAGGTAATTTATCGGATAAAACTTCCAGGGCCTGCAATGTTAGGTGAGGGAAAGCCAGAAAATCAGAACCATGCCATTATTTTCACTCGCGGGGAAGCCTTGCAAACAATAGACATGAACCAGGTACTCCATTCAATGAAAAAGCAAATAGATTATGGAAAAGTCAATCTGTAGAGAAACTCAATTGATAAGTATCCACGCCATAGGATAACTACATGGAAGAAGCCTTCAAAGTGAGGAACTTGCTTCAAGAATTTCTTAAAAAGCATGACGGTGTGAGATATCCAACAATTCTCGGGCTTAGGGAGCACATATTCACTGGCAGGTACCATGCTGCTTTTTCTTGGAAAATGAACTGTAGTAGCTGTGCTGCTGCAATATTAAGATTCAATTTCTGTATTCACTAAAGGTTTTGGTTGATCTGTGCAGTGTTTCATCTCTAGCATGGTTTATGTCAAATCAGGAGACTAGTTTTGTGACTATTGGACAGAGATTGTTGGCTAGCCCTTTGAAGTAAGATTCCAGCTTCAATTCAGAAAATCTCATGTTTATGGTTTATATACTAATTAAATTAATGGACAATATCATGTCAATGCAGCCAAAGAACTTTATCTGTGTATTGACCACTGTATGGTTTGCAGTTTGTACGAAGTACCTGAAACACCCTAGTATTAACTCCCAAACATAGATATTGCTAGAGCTATAATAGGTTTTTTTTTATTATTATTTTTGGTGGGAGATTGGGTTGGACATGGTGTAGTCTTTGTGCTTCGTTAACACAGCATTGATTGGGCTGTGGAGAAGCCTCTAAATTTTCAGGCTGGCAGGTATCTGCTGCTAGCACGTGTTTATATATGTGCCACATTTTTAATTTCATCAGTAAAAGAGAGGGCAATAGCATTCTCGCGTTACATTCTCTCTCTTTTCATTACTTTACATGCATAACTATTAATCTTGTATGTATGACTTCTGCTGTCTGTTTTGTTTCTTACGTTTATAATTAATGATATCTGCTCCTCATCCAGAGTACGGTTCCATTATGGTCACCCGGATGTTTTTGATAGACTATTTCACTTGACGAGAGGGGGTGTCAGCAAAGCTTCTAAAGTCATCAATTTAAGCGAGGACATATTTGCAGGCATTGTGATATTTTATGTACTTTACACTGATGAGTATATGTTTTTTTTTGGCTTTGCAACCCATTATTTTCTTTTTTCAATTGTCATCAGGTTTCAATTCTACATTACGGGAAGGCAATGTTACTCATCATGAATATATCCAAGTTGGTAAAGGGAGGGATGTGGGCCTAAACCAGATATCTATGTTCGAGGCAAAAATAGCCAATGGGAATGGTGAGCAGACATTGAGTCGCGACATATATAGGCTTGGACATCGATTTGATTTTTTCCGAATGTTGTCATGCTATTTCACCACAGTTGGTTTCTATTTCAGTACTATGGTATGTCTGAAATGCACATTCTTTCTCACTTGGTATTTGCATTTCCATTCTGTATACTAATCCACAAGTCCCTGATTCTTCTTTGGCAGCTAACTGTACTCACTGTCTATGTGTTTCTATATGGCCGCCTATATCTCGTTCTCAGTGGACTCGAAAAAGGCTTAAGTACTCAGCGAGCTATTAGAGACAACAAGGCTCTTCAAGTAGCTCTTGCTTCTCAGTCTTTTGTGCAAATTGGATTTTTGATGGCTTTGCCTATGATGATGGAAATTGGTCTGGAGAAAGGATTTCGTAATGCGTTAAGTGATTTCATATTGATGCAGTTACAATTGGCCCCTGTATTTTTCACATTTTCTCTTGGAACAAAGACTCACTATTATGGAAGGACATTGCTGCATGGAGGTTCAGCATACAGAGCTACTGGCCGTGGCTTTGTAGTGTTCCATGCTAAGTTTGCTGATAACTACAGGTTGTATTCTCGCAGCCATTTCGTCAAAGGGATTGAATTGATGATTCTGCTTCTTGTATTCCATATATTTGGGCGTTCATACAGAGGTGTAGTTGCATATGTTTTAATCACTATATCAATGTGGTTCATGGTGGGGACATGGCTTTTTGCTCCTTTCCTTTTCAATCCATCAGGGTTTGAGTGGCAAAAGATTCTTGATGACTATACTGATTGGAATAAGTGGATAAATAACCGTGGAGGGATTGGTGTTCATCCAGAAAAAAGTTGGGAATCCTGGTGGGAAAAGGAGCAAGAGCATCTCCGCTATTCTGGGAAGCGAGGCATCATTGTGGAGATACTGTTGTCACTGCGCTTTTTCATCTTTCAGTATGGCCTTGTGTACCATCTCAGTATTGTTGACAAGACCAAAAGTTTTCTGGTATACTGTTTATTATCATTTTTCTTCCTCTTGTCTCTGTGTGTTCGATATAATTATGATGTTTAAGAAGAAAGAACTAAAATTTCCTCTGGGTTACAGGTTTATGGTGTTTCATGGATTGTGATCATTCTAGTATTGTTTTTAATGAAGGTTAGTCACAAAGATCTTCAGCCTACTATTATGCGTCTCAGAATAGCTTCTTTTATTATTATTATTATTATTATGTCCTTTTTCTCACTTGGATCGTTTTCCTATGGTACCTGTCTGCGCAAATTCTCTGCCTTGAATATCTGCAGTGTTAAAACCAAATATCCTGATGATAATCGTGTTTGCACATCATAAGTTGTACAGTTGATTGTAAAGTTGGCTTGCCGGACGTTAGTTATTCAAAGATTTTTTTTTGCTATTCACTGCACCCCAATTATACTGGCTCTGTTTAGGGCTTCACATTTAACTATAAAATTTAGCAAATTAAATTCCCCGAGCTGGCTGGTACTGATAATTCTGTTGAATTATTTTACAGGCTGTAGCTGTAGGAAGAAGACAGCTCAGTGCAAACTTCCAACTCTTGTTTCGGCTCATTAAGGGTCTCATATTCATAACTTTTATCTCCGTATTCATCACCTTGATAGCACTCCCTCACATGACAATACGGGATATCATAGTCTGCATTCTTGCATTCTTGCCTTCTGGATGGGGACTGCTGCTGGTTAGTAATCATGGTGCCTTGTAAGAAATCGCTTTAGTTGGATACTGTTCTGGAAAAGATATTTATTTTTCACGGCTTTTTTTGGTCGATCATTTTATTACAGATTGCACAGGCCTGCAAGCCACTTATACAGCACGCTGGCTTTTGGGGATCGGTCCGGACACTTGCTCGTAGTTATGAAATAGTCATGGGTTTGCTTCTATTCACACCCGTTGCATTCTTGGCTTGGTTCCCATTTGTTTCCGAGTTCCAAACTCGAATGCTGTTCAACCAAGCTTTCAGTCGAGGTCTTCAGATCTCCCGTATTCTTGGTGGGCCGAGAAAAGACCGCACTTCTAGAAACAAAGAGTAATGCATCTCTAAGATCTCATCAGTGGACGTGTATATACGTCTCTATACTATAGATCTCCATACTACTTGCACGGTCACATCTAAGAGAAAATACGCTACATTTCAAACAGGTCTTGTCTAGAATTTCTGCTGTAGATCAGAAATGGTTGTTAAATATTAATACGCAGTATGTATTAGTGTGGCTAGATACCAAGACAGTACAGAATTATGCCTGTAGTGTTTTTTGTCTTGTTCCTAGGGTCTTTCGGAGCTGATAGAGCTTTCATGAGTTGTAAAAGTGTTATATTTGTTCTGTCAAAAGTTGTAAATCCTACCACTAGGATTACTGAAACATAATGTGAATTGCATTTGTTAAATTTCGTTGCCAAATCTACTCCAACTATTTCATTGCAATGGGCAGCATGGGTTGAGGGACAGATGGCACATATGAGATCCACTGCTCTAGATTAGGGCTGGCGTGGAGGTCCTGGAGGATGAAAAGGGTGTTGATACATTCGTCATGGAAGTCGTACCTGGTAGTAGTATAGTTTAAACTGGCTTCGGGATGGATATTTTTATTTTACATGGTTTTTGTGAACTCTTTGGATCATATGCCACAAAATGTGAATCATTCATCCGAAGCCAGAAAATAAGGGAAAAAACAATCAAATTAAATATCAAGCCAAATATGTAAAGGGTTAAAAAAGATAAACACAGAACAATCCAAGCACATCAATAAAAATGCTGAGGCAGCAGCAGCTTCTAGTTTTCAAGCATGATCTAGAGCTTCCTGTTGGCTTCTCTTCAACACTCAGCCGGAGTTGTGCAATGGAGGTCAGTACCATAATCGCAATCTAGACAGTAGTAGACCCAGCTGGTCTGAGAAACTTCTTTCCTGCAGGCATCACAGGTAAAGACTAGGCCCTCCCTGTCCAGAAAATTAGTGGAATACAAAAGAGTAAGTGGGTGATCGTGGTCTACATGCTTCATGGTTTTGGGCAAGAAAGCACACCCAACATGGAGGTTGAATTGGCAAGTAGTGCAATGATAAGCAAAAGAAGTACCATAATCACCACAAGCATTACAAGTGAAATAGGAATCATCACCAGGAGGGGAAGAAAGAAGGACAAGTAAATGTTGAGGGTGAGAGGTGTGTTCGAGTTCTCTCGGCAATTCAAAGCAGGACTTGTGAAGGAAGAAATCGCACATGGACTTTGTGCACTTGTAAGCAGAACCTGAAAGGTCTAGCTCACAACCTGAACAAATAATTTCCTCTTCTTCTTTCACATCAACGGGACGTAATGGATGGGAATGGCTGAAGTGCTTTACACATGGACGCAGAGAATTCTTGCGACTGATCAATTGTTTTGCTGCCATTATATCTCCTGTTTTCTGAAGGTTATCTTCTGATGATCCATCATTCACAAACATAGGTATTTATGGTAGTTGGAGGAGAGTAGGCAAGTTACTTCTTTCTCGGTTTACTTAGTTGATCTCTAGGCAAACATTTAAGATCCCTTTAATGGATGCACCTTTTTTTAATTTCCAAGTCTTCTTTTTTCCTTTTCCTTTTAGATCTGCCACCACTTTAAGCCAGGCAATTTGAGGCTCAAACATTAGTTTATAATAATTTGTAAGTTCTTAGCTGGCTTTCATTTTTCTTTGAGTTGACTCCCCTGAAACTGAGCTTGCACCTTTTCAGTAGACACGTTCCTTCAAGAATCTCTGACCAAAACTTAATGCATGCAAGGTCATGAAATCTTGGAATACTGCCATTATTTCAAAAGAAAAATGTATTGATCTGCAATCCAGCTTTTTTGCTTGTAAATTAAATAAGATTGATGCAATCCCATCTCTCTCTCCCTCTCTCCCTCTCCCCCCCTCTCTCTCTTCATATCAGAACAAATAGAATGTATTAAATCCATTAATTTCGCAAGGCGGAACAAAAAAAATGTTTGCCCTCTCTACATAATTAATTGTGTAGACCTGTTTCCAGATAAATTAATTAAATTGGGGTGATTGAACTTTATCACCCTCTCTCCAGTGAAATTTGCATAAATACATGCTATATTGTGCTGACAATTCTAATTTAGTTAAAAGAATTGAGATGGCAAATTATCACTTGATAAATATTCTCCGAGTATTAAATTAAAGAACTATTTTAATTTAAAAATCTATTAAGTGATTTTTAAAATGATTTAACTCTTTAGCAACATCAATATATCACCTTTTCACCTAGTATTGAATATCAAGAAATTTATATGGCGTCAACAAAGCAAAAAGGAAAGGTGAAAGAGAAAAGACAGCAAAGATTGACAAATGAAGAATAAAGAGAGCGTAATCGATCAGAAATGAATTTAATTCCTATGCATCACCGACCAAGAAAGGAATCAAAACACTTGGGCTTAGGCAAATAAAATGTAAAGAATTTTACTTAGACTCTCTAAGTAGAGCAAAGTACCAAAAATTATTTTTCAAGTGAATACGCATATGTTTCCTTCAGGTTTCTCTTTGTGTCTATATGAGCTTGTTTTGAAGTATATTTATGGTTGCCTTTTAAATAATTTTTCATGTTAAATTATATAACAATGATAACTTTTTTATTTTTAAAATTATTTTTAATATCAGCATATCAAAATAATTTAAAAATATATTAATTTGAAGTTAATAAAAAATATAAAAAATTTAATTTTTTTCAAAAACGCTTTTGAAACGCAAAAACAAATAAGACTTATATCGTTATGCTATAAGTTGGTTATTTTTTTTAATATAAAAAGACATTGAAATATTGTTAAATTATTTTTATAAAATAAATTATGGGGTTTGACCCTATTAACATGACGAATTCTAACACAATTCAGATAATTATTAAAAATTTAGTTTGAATAAAAAATTAAAGATGATATTTTTTTTAATATTGAAACAATAAAGTATTTGATCAACCTATGTCACTTATAATAACTTGTTAAATTTATGACTTGAGTTATGAGACTATGATAATTTTATATAAAAAACTAAAAAAATTATAAAGTTTAATTTCTAATTATCCAAATGTTAAAGGATGTAATTGAAAAAATAAATAATGCGAGCCAATCTGTCAAATTCCACAACTTGGATAACAAGATCAGGATAACCCAATAGAAAATAAATTAAAATGAACTATGCAGTCTAATTTTTAATTAATTCAATGTTGAAGGTTGAAATTGATATATTTTTTTTATAAAAAGAACGACTTGAGTCAACCTAGGTTAACAAGTCAAACTGACGAACCGAATTATGAGATCGGAATAAGCTCATAGAAAATAAATAAATAAACAACTCAAGTTAATTTTAGTTAACTTATCAAACTTGCAACTCAAATTATAAGACTAAAATAAACCTATATAAAATAAATTAAAAGACATTATAAAACCCAATTCCAAATAAACTTGTTTTTGAATAATAAAATTTTAAAAAATTAATATAAAAAAGAACACAATAAAGGAGCTGAATCTAACCAAGTTATAGGTGTGTCTAGTTAACTTCGTGACTTGAATCATGAAATTAGAATTTTTTTTAAAATAAATTAAAACAAATTAAGATAAATTATAAAGTTCAATTTCTAATCAACTTAATGTTGAAAGATAAAATTAAAAAAAAATCAATAAAAAAAATTCGAGTCAATTAAGTCAATCTATTAAGTTCATGATAAGGATTATAAAAATGAAATAACCACATAAAAGGCAAACCACAACGAACTATAAAACTGATATTTAATAAATCAAATGTTAAATGATAATTTTTTTATAAAAAAAATATAGATTAAAAAATACTATTGCAATGAATAATATTTTAATTTTTTGTTATTTGAGTTGTCTTTCACTACAAGTCATATATTTTTTTAGCAAAAAAAATGAATATACATTCTTTTTTATTATTTTTTTGATATAAAAAGTTCTCAACCATAAACTGAAATGCTTATACATATATTTAATTAAATAAATTAATATTTAATAAAAATATAATTAAGATTAAGATATTCGACCCGTAATATAAATATTTTATATTTAGTTATGTTGATAACTTTGTTTTTTTCAAATAAATTTTTTATTTAATTAAATAAAAAATTATTAACAAAAATAAATGGAATAAAACTATTAAATAATAAAATAAAATAAAAAACCTAGTTGAACCCGCTAAATGCATGGGTGACATTTAGCACAGTATTTTCCATAGCGCCATCGAAAGTTTAATACTGCATTCCTTCACTATCTAAAACTGTATCAAGGCAGCGTTGGTTGTGCGTATGTGTATCAAAGAAGAAAGGATTACTCTTTTCGTGTTCCTGATCTTAGAGTTTGTTCGAAGACTCTGTTGCTGTCTTGCTGATGCTCTGCGTGTCTACTGGATGGATGGCTGCCGCATCCTCCGTTTAGGATTTGAATTTGTCATTCGTAAGGAGGTGTGTTTCTTAATTTTGTGGTGGTAAAGCTTCAAGCATCGCAGCAAGCATGCCGCCTTTTGTAAACACGTATATTGATTTATCCTTGCTTTGAAAAGCTTTGTTGTCTTTCTTTGTTTCACTTCTCTGATCATCTTCGACGAATCATCACCTATGCACAAGTTATAAATTGATGCTACGTTAATGTCAAGGTGTTGGTTGGTACTTCAAATGAGTTTCAGAAGGGCACAGGGTCAGCATGCTCATGTACCTTGTACCACTATAACTGTATTTGACATGAATCTGATCTTCCACCGTTCCTCTTCCTTCCCGTTGAGTCTCCGTAAACACACGACAGTTTTCTCAAGGGAAGGGAAAATTGAAGCAGTTTAGTGGCTGAGAGAGGTGGAGGTGGATCCAGATCCCAGCTAAGGCAATAAGGAAAGCTCGTGTTCACAGAGAGATGAATTCTGATGCATGCCGGATTCTTTTCCAGTAGTTCTTTGCTTGCATGTTCTGAATAGTCAGGTTGGAAATATGGTATTGTGAACTTGCAAATGTTGACTGAATTCTGTTGATTTGATCTCTTATTGCTTTTCATCAATAAATAAATAATAACAGAAGGAAGAAGACATTGCCATCTGTGAGTGCAAGTTTGATGGCATTGATCAGTTTTTTTTTTCTTCTTGTTATAAGAAATGTTTGTAGAGAAGAAAGAGAAATGTGAATGTTTGTATATTTTTCTGTTACAAAAAACTGAGCTAGAGCATGCATATTATGTCAAAAACTTAGATACCACACTTTAGGATGCAAGGACTCATCCTCCACCATGCATGATCATAATTCATACACCTAGGCTAGAAACGGTCATTATAGGACTGTTAAAAATAAAACAGAAAAAAATAGTTGTGAGAACATTCATAAAATAAAATAGAGCAATTAATGACTATTTTTATTCTCGTTCTTCTCAACACTAATCAACGAGATTAGCATTTATAGTCTGTATTAAGCTTAGTAAATAACTTAATTTTTAATAATCTCTTTTAAGCTGTTTACTGGCTTAATTTTAAGTTTTGACTTTAGTTGCTTGAATCTATCTTTACACAATGCTTTAATAAAAACAAATATGAGTTGTTCTTCACTTCTACAAAATTGCATGTTAAACGCACCTTCTTGCAGAGCTTTCTTTATAAAATGATATTTTCTATTTATGTGTATCTAGTTCAGAGCTTTCTTTATAAAATGATATTTTCTATTTATGTGTATCTAGTTCTTCGATGAAAAACTGGATTCTTAACCATTGAAATTACTAACATATTATCACAGAACAAAGGTGTTGCCTCAGTTTGTATTTCACTAAAATTATGAAGAACAAATAGCTTGTGTTGTTGCCTTAGATGCTAAGACATACTGAGCTTTCACTATTGATAGTGTTATTATGTTCTATTTCATAGAGAACTAAGAGAATGCTCCATTTTCAAAATTGAATGCATAGCCCAAAGTGCTCTTGTTATCATCCTCGTTACCTGCCCAATCTGTATCATAAAATTCAATAAGAGTTGTTGACTGATTTCTCATGTATTCAATGTTATAACTAAGAGTCCCTTGCACATATTTTAGAACCCTTCTTGCAATTCTTATATGTATTTTTATAAGACTATTTACAAATCTTGATAGCAAGCTAGCAGCATATATTAGATTAGGTCTAGTTGCAGTTAAATATAATAGCTTTATTTTTCTATAGAGCCTTTTATAAGCTAACTCACTCTCATCCACCTTTTTTAGTTTCTCACCAATAAGCAAAGCAATTAAGACTAGTTTGTAGTCTTCAAGCCTGAACTTCATAAGCAAGGATTTGACATACTTGCTTTGATGAATAAATTCTCCTTGATCAGTTTGCAATATTCTTATGCCTAAAAATGATGATGAAGTCCAAGATCCAACATCTCATATCTCTGTATCATTTTTCTTTTGAACTCAGTACGCATCCTCTCACTGCTAGTTGACATGATTAAAAGATTAATGTTTTCTCTCAAGTGCAAGAGTGTCGAAGTAATAAATAACTCAGTAAGACCGGGGTCGAACCACAAGGAGGTTAATTGTACAAATTCTAAATGACAATTATAAACAACAATAATAGTAATCACAACAATAAAAATACTAATAGAAATAGTAGTAGTAGTAATAATAATAAAGAAAGAGATGGAGAAGAAGAAAAAGAAGATGAGAACTTTGAGATGAAATATCAATGTAAGAATTAAACAATGATAATAACAAATGTCAAGGTTAGAGGTTCCATTAATGGTATGTCAAACAAGTATAGTATAAACTCTTATTGTTCAATTGAAAACCACACACAAAGGAGGTTCCAATCAGATCATAAATTATTAACATGATTACATTAGTCATTTTATTCAATGAATGCTAATACTTGTAAATTTCGTCAAGCATTTATGATTATAACTTATGTTAACAACAAATCAAGTTCCTTTTATAGCTCAGGTGTTGGTTATACCATACAATATGGCCATGAAAGTGCCAAGCATTTATTGTACTAAGTGTTATACAATATAAATCAAAATTAGTTATTTAACAAGCAAAGTATTAAAGCGTGAACAAGATAACAAATATAAAACATGTTAGTATCAAACATTAAAGTTTATATTAAGTTTATATTATACTTATTATTACACCATTAGTGTAACCTTTTCATCTTGACATAATAAACTTAGCTAAACATAATTAAAAAAAATAAACAAAATAAGAACATAAATAAGCTAAAAGTTAACTAAGTAAATGAAATGAAATGAAAGGCATAAACTTGATATTAATGAAAGCAAAACTTAAGCATTACAAAAATACAAAGAGAGAAAGCAAGAGTGTGATCTTGATCTGGACACCAAGATGCCTAAATGCATGGCAAATGCCTCCTTTTATAGGCCAAAATTGAGAACTATTGATTTGATGACTAATTGATGAGTAGGTGACCAACTCTTGACTTGGTAACAATCCTTATCTTTTTTTGTCTTCCCAAAACATCATTGATAATGTTAAAATTGGAGCCACTTAAAACATGAAAGTTGTAGGAAATTATCTCAGCTTTCTTATGTAAAAAATTCAGATCATTTCAACTTCTAAAACTCTAGATATGACCAAAATACTAAATAGTGCTCGGGCTGGAGGACAGATTCAGACTTCTTTGTTGTTACTCCAATTTGAACTTGAAAATGGTCATTTTTGATTTTGGGCTCCATATGAAAGTTATAGGCCTATGTCTTACCTTTCTATCCATATATAGTAAACTTAAATCTGATATCTACAACTCTAGATATGATCCAATTACCAAATTGTGTTTCGGCTTGGACTGCATCGACATCTCTTTTCTAAGTTTGGCCATCTCTTTATCCTTTCAATTTCAGTTCTTAAATTCATCAATTAATCCTTTCATTTATATGATAGGCCTGCATTTAAAATGAATATTTACCATAAATTAAAAGTATCTTATATTATTAGATATATTATTATAAAACATGTTTTAGTTAAGGAGTTATTGATACTTCAAGTGCAAAATGATGATATAAAACCTTGATAAAAATACACATTTAAGTATTAATCACTAGTAGTATAAATAATATCATCAATATAGACTAAGACAATAATCAAATCTCTTTCACTATTAAACCTTGTATATATAATGACTTTATTTGTGCTTATTGTGAACTTGCACATGGAGAGATATGAATCAATTTCACTGTAACAGGTTCTGAGAGCGTGCTTAAGTCCATTTAAGACTTTTTTTTTAACTTGTAGACCTTATGACCTGTATTTTTTACCTCAAAACCTTCAAGTTGTTCAATATACACTTTTTTATCAAGCATAATATTTAGAAATGTTACTTAACATCTAACTGAAATCGTTTCGAACATGATAGAGGTGGTGAATATACCTCACATGAATTTCAAGATTTTTATGCAAACATGGGGTGGAGAGATAACTAACCATTGCCTACTCTCCTTAATAAAATGGAGTTGTTGAAAGAAGAAACAAAATAATCTATAAGATGGAAATATCGATGATGACAAAGAAAGAATGATAGTGATTTTTTAGGAAAAAGCTATAAGTACAACTGTGTATCTCTAAAATAGATGTTTTACAATAGTTGTGTTAAGCAAAACACCATTTGAAGCATTCGTAGTTAGAAAGCCAAGAATCAAACATCTAAAAGTCTTCAGTTGTATTTGTTACACTCATATCCCATCATCCTTAAGGTAGAAATTTGATAACAAGGCTAGAAAAGAAGTTTTTATGGGATATGAAAGCTATGGAAAGAGTTGTAGGGGATTTGCAATTTGAAAAAATTATGCTTTCAATAAGTGTGATTTTTAGTAAAGACAAGTCTTGAAATTGGAAAAGAAATTAGGTGGAATCTATCCTAATACCTCTCAACCTTAAAGGAAATGATGCAGAGGTGAAGACAATGAAGAACAACCTGATGCAACTCAGCTTGATAATGTTGGAAGTTCTCATCTAAACTTTATAGTTGGAGAGTTAATTAAGAATGTTAGTGGTAATAGTAGTCTAAACTCCATGCCTAGTTCTACTCTAATCAAATTAAAAACTTTGAAAGATATATATACAAGATGTCACATGTACATCATAGTACCAAAGAATTATCAAAAAGTAGCTGTTGATATAACTTGGCAAGAAGCTATAAATATAGAGTTAAAGATGATAGAAAAGAATAATACTTAGGAATTGGTTAAGAAACCAATTGTGAAACTTGTTATATGTGTGAAATAGGTGTTTAAGACCAAGCTTAACCTGGATACAATAGCTTAAGAACACAGGCTTTGTAGCTAAATGATATGCATAAAAACCTGGGATTGACTACAATGAAACCTTTGCACCAATAGTAATGTTAGATACAATTCCAACTCTTATTGCACTACTTTAACTTTTTCAAACTGAATCCATTTTATAATTCAATAAAAGCTTGGAATTTCTTGAACACATTAAAAATATCAGATTTATTTTTAAAGTAGTATACCTAATACATTTTTAAGAAGCCATCAATGAATGTGATAAAGTACCTATTTCCTCAAGTTGACTCATTTTTCATTAGTCCACACAAGTCTGTATGCATTAATTCTAATGGACAGCTTGCACTTAATGCTTCCTCTTTATCAAATTTCTCTATGTGATGTCTTCCTGAAATACAATCTTCACATACATCCTTCAGTTCTATTAACACTTTAGTCCTGTTAACATAGGTAGTCCATTTCCATCTGTTGTATCTTTTTCATGCTAACAAAATTCAAATGTCCAAGTCTTATATGCTAGATCCAAGAGTCTTCAATCACCGATGCTTTTCTTAGTACAAGTGTCATAAGATCTAATGAAAAAAAAAAGAATAAAAACATCAATTTCCTCTCATAACCATTATTGCTACAAGATTGTTAAGACTTTCATCATAAAAAATATTACAACTTTGTTATCTCTAAATAGGATATAATACCCATACTCTATCATTTGGCTTATATTTAATAGATTCTCATCTAACCCTGGAATCAACAACACTTTGTTTATATATCTTCTCATGTTGTGTTTCAACCACCAGAATGCCCCTTTTCAATTGCTTATATAAGATCTCCAAAGCCCATTTTAACTTTACAATTTATGGTTTTGTCAATGTTTATTAACCTAGACTCTTGAGATGTCATGTGGTTGCTACAAGCGCTGTTTAGAAACCATACATTTCTATCTTGCACACATTGAAAAGTGACAATTATAGAACATAATTTATATGGTTATTTCTTCTTTCTTTGCTTAAATGACTAGTTATCTGTAACTATAACTATCACAGTCCTTTGTAATATGACCAAACCGATTGCATTTTCCACATCTAGGTTTTTCATTGTGTCCATATACACCAAAATGATATTCCTGACATACTTAACAGTTTGGTTTCACACTTTCTTAACTGCTACTTCCTTGTTTGTTCTGTGAATTGAAGCTATTGTTCCAATTTCCTCCAGCACTATTATTTTAGTTTGAGCCATTATTGTTGTTTAGGTTTCCATTTTGAGACCAATTTGATCCCCTTTTATCTTGTCCCTGTCATTTTTTATTTGGTCTACCTTGTGAGCCCTTATGAGTCCATAAACTTGGTTATTTCCAACCTTAAAGCTACTAAAAGCTCTCTCAATTCTAGTTAATTTATCTCTTTCATCATATAAGTCCTTTTTATTATCATAAACTTTGACAGATGCAATGACCTCCTTAACTCTAAGAATATCAAGATCTCAAGTTTCTTCAATGATAGACACAATGAACTTATATCTTTTACTTAGGCTCATCAAAAGTTTTTGCACAATTCTTATTTTAAACACATTTTCATCAAATGATTTCAGATTATTCATAGTTTTAAAAAAATTAGTCAAATATCTATCTAAGCTTTCATCATCCAACATTCTCATATACTTACAATCTGCTCTAACTGTTTTAAGTTTTTAACTATTATCTTTTTATCTCTTTTGAACTCTCTCCTCAAGACATCTCAAGCTCTTTTTACAATCTTTTCATTTTTAATACGAGAGAAGAGCTCATCAGTTAATGCTCCTTAATGAGACTTGGTGCCTTGGCATTTTTTGTTTTGTTGTAGGTGCTTCCCCTGTAATTTGCTTAGTTTCACTTCCTTCATCTCTAGAGCCATCTTCCATCTCACGAATTGGTTGAGGTTGTACACAGACCTCTATTACATCCTATAAATCATATGCAATAAGGATAGTCTTCATTTTGACATCTTAAAAATCATAGTTTGCACCATTAAACTATGGAGCTCGCAAATCTCCCCCTGCAAAATATCTATGAACGAGCAACCTTTATCCTTATTTGGAATTTTTTAGGAAACCCTCTTTCACAGCTTACGCCCCTCTCTGGAATTATCTAGAGCTCTGATACCATGTTTTTGTTATTGTAAGAAATGTTTGTAAAGAAAACTTAAAGAGAATGAGAATGTTTATATGTTTATCTATTACAGAAAACTGAGCTAGAGCATGCTCATATACATGACATATACTGCTGAAAACTTAAATTCTACACCTTAGGATACAAGAACTCATCTCCTACCATACATGATAATTAGAGGCTACGATTGTTACATTTAGAAACGGTTATCACAGTACTACAAAAAACAAAATAGAAAGAAGACAGTTGTGCGAACATTGTCAAAATAGAACATAGTAGCTAATAACTATTTTCTAAAAAGAAAGTTCTTCATTTCTTTATTCTTCTTAACACTAATTTACATGATTATCATCTATAGTTTGTTTTGAGCTCAATAAGTAGCTTACTTCTCAACATGATATTGGCATTGCATTTTGATGTAGGCTTTGCTTGTCTAAAGTGTGATTGTGGTTGCGATTGCGATTGTGATTCAAAATGTTTTTCACTTATAAATGTATTAAAATATTTTTTTATTTAAAAAAAAATATTTTTAAGATCAACACATCAAAATAATTTGAAAACATTAAAAGAAATTATTTTCAATAAAAAAATTAAATTTTTAAAAAACACGGGTTAGCCTACTTTTCCAAACAAAGTAGGGTGTACAGAACCTAAAGTATATATTACTCTTATGGCTTCTATTGCAAAAATCAGGTTACAAAAGTATTTTCATATCTATATCCTTTCCAAAAACCTGCAACATTATTGTATTCATGTGCTTTTTAGGTATATAAAACACGCATGCTTTAAAAGTTGTTTCTTTATTTGTGAATGGAGTGAAGAACAAGGAAACAATTTCTTATAAAGTTTAAATTCGAACAAGTATAATCTTGATTCTTATATTAGAACAAAGAACAAGTCACCTAATTTCTAGCTAGAAAATAAGGATCGCTACCTGCTTCCAAATTATATGGAATGAAAAAGAGAGATTTCTCTTTAAAAACGAGTAACTCGTATCATCAAGTTCGTCCATCTTTATAGCTCTATTCAAGGTTACAAACGTAGCAGCTAATCTTTGATTGCCAAAAACTCAAATCGAACTCATTTGTTAAAATATAAAGAAGTTTTGTAAGTCTATTTTAAAGCTTGTTGTATAAACATATTGATTTTGAGCTTTGCTAAGCTTTAACTTATCAGGGTCCATCAAATGACTCAATTAAAATTATAAATTAGTGCAAGTTTAATTAAAAAATCAAGACTTATTTTATAATTTATTTGAAAAGGATAAACAAATCATATAAGATTTCATGAACTACAATATAAATACTTGAAGAGTATATATATATCTTTTTATTGATTTCTAAAATTCCAAATCATTTCTATTTCCAACTAATAACTAAAATCTTGTTTATTTTTATACTTGAAAAAATTTATATTTTTATATTATTTTGATGGATTAATATTAAAAATAATTTTTTTAAAAAATAAAAAATATTATTTTAATATATTTTTAAATAAAATACATTTTGAAAAATAATATATAAATAGTAATGTATTTTAGCCTTCCATTCACATTTACGGATCTAAATCCATCACTAAAAGACCAAAAACTAACTATAGAAGACCTCTAGGCCCAGATGAATATGGGTTAAAGAAAAGATATGGGAATTTGGGCCTGCTTCTAGACCAGATCTAAGTGGTAACTCTCTAACTGTAATTATTAGATAATTATAACATAAAAACGAGATAAACACAGTAACCAATCAAGATTAGAAGAGTCTCTTTTTTATATCTTACTCCAACACTATAAATCTTCATTAAAATTTAAACAAATAAACGAAGCGCACCGTTCCCTTTCAATTTCAATTTTCAAAAAAATGACCGCAACTAAAAACACAGAGAAACCCTCCAATTTCCCCGCCACCATGACCACAACCACTCCTAACTCAACCGCCGCCGCCGCCGCCACAACCCGCCCCTTCACCCCCACCACAACAACCCCACCGAGGCCCCAATCACCATTCCAAATCCACCACCAACACATCTACCCAGTAATCAGACCTCAAACCCATACCCCAAATCCAATAATACCTCCCAATCATCAAGGTGTTCTCTACCCAGTTGCCTCCTCCGGTCGTGGGTTCATTCCCAGACCTGTTCGCCCCCAACAAGATCAGACCCCAGCAAACCAAGGCGGGTACCACCCACGCGGAGCTGGGGTTGCTTACAGGCCCCATACTCCTACTACAGTCGTTGGGTCCCCGATTTCACGATCTCATCCAAATCCTCAACAATTGGGGGATCTTCATCATCTTCATAATATGCAGCAGCAGCATTTGATGATGAGCAGGCAGCACCCTACTCACTTGCAGCATCACAATTATGTTGGTCTTGGTCTCGGTGTCGGCTCTGTTGCTGCTCCTATTAAGGGAATTCCGGTCACCGGCCAACTCAAGGTTTATCTTTATATGTTTTTTTGGTAAAAAACGATATGGGTTTTCTCTTATTTGGATTTTTATGCTCACCGTTTGCAGAATTATTAAAGATTTAAGTTTAATCTGGGTCTCGAATTCGAATTGTTTGCACTGATGTGAACATGTAGGATTACTGTTGTTGATATAGAACGTGGGATTTCAAGAATTGGTTAATTTTGAATGGAAAGATTTTACCTTGTAAGCGTTGAGCCGAGATTTTGATGCAATTGAATGACTGGTATTTCTTTTTCTTTATGTTTCTTGCGTAACAGCAGTGTTGAGTGGTTTTATGCATAACTGCTGCATTTGTCTTGCTAGAAACTTATTGATTGTCAAAATTATTCTTGTATAGACCCAAAATTAAGCTTCCCCTGATGTTGCCCTTATTGAGCATCTTTAGTTTATTGCTTGTTTTATTTCTTTTAGGTTGCTGCATCTCCGGTTTCTGATTCAAATGGCTTTCAAAATTTGAGGTGATTCTTTTTGTGAAGTTAATTTTATTGGGTTATGCTTTCTGTCATTTTGCCCTTCACAGCACATACGGGCAAGCAATAACATTTGAAATTTTTTCTTGTGTTTGCAGGGATAGAAGCAGAGATGACAATCTTATGGTGGTTAGAGATCGAAAAGTAAGAAAACCTCATTTCTTTTCATGGAACTTGGAGCATTTGTTACAAATACTTTACTGTATGTGTAAATTCAGATAAATATTTTGCAAATATACATATATCGATTTGAGAGGTCACTCTTATCTCCGAATAGTCTTGTTGATTCTTAGCTGGGCATGATTTGCATATTTGTTAAGAAAGTAACATCATGGTTCTTGTTACTTTTTGAAGTTCATAATGTTAGATTACCTAAAGCAATAGCCTTAAAATTGCTGCAATTTTTTAGATATTTAATGATTGTTGATTATTTATAGAACTCACCTCAGGGTTAGCTGATGCAGTCAGGTGATCTAAACTTGACTTTGGGTGCATGCTTAAGCAAGGGGCAAAAGGAGATATTCAATCCAAGCTGTATTTGGTAGAATAAAGGCTTAGAATGTTTTTTATGAGAGTTGGTTTTCAGGTTGTTTTTAGTTTCAGAAGAGGCTGCTTCTAGTTGACGATTATGTAATTTTTCTGATTGCTGGAAATGTTGGTACCGGTTGGTCGTTAAAGAAGGGACTTGTTTATCTTTCTTAGGCATCTGAATCGAAGTCCCATCTAGGATTAGTAATAACTCAATCCTATATAAACTTGTAGTCTTTCAATCTCAGTACGGCAGATTTATTATGAAGTGCTGCCTTTTTGCTTGATGTATGGAGAGTGTGATCCTTTCATTAAGGAGTGATTAGTTAAACCCTAGGGATGAGGCTTAGGTTCGTATTCAAGGAATGATTCCTGCTGGTTTGAGGCTAGTAGTTTATATTCTGTTTTTCTTTCACTTTCTGTTTCTTTTAGACCTGTCTAAAGCCCTAAAACACCTTTTATAAACCTTAAACTCTAGTTTCTGCCAATTACAAACTGTCCCGTAGAACTAGTCCTGCATCATCAGCTTCTGCAAGTTGAATGTGAGGGCCGTAAGAACATGTAGAAGTATCATAGTTTAGCTGTAGTTTGTCTGCTTGTGTAAGGTTTTATATATTTGTGATACAAAATGGAGCAAAATAAGGATTTTCATCAAGACAAGTTATTGGTTTTTCTTGCTATAATGAGTTTTGAGTTAGAGATGTAATTTTGCTTGACAGAGTTCCTTCTTTCAGTGTAATTTTTTCTACCTCCCTTTGTTGAGTTAGAGATGTCCTAGGTACACAATGAATTCTTTATGTTAAGTGGTATGCTTAGACCTCCTACTGCTACACAAAATAGTAGGTGCTCCCTGCTCCTCAGACTAATAGAAAATTATATTAACCGATCATTATTATTTAATAAGACAGGGTAGTTTCCTTTATGGAATGTCTGTGGAGATTCTGTAGATTAGTGCTGTGCTACTAAAGTTGAATCTTTGTACTGATATCATATTGCTGTTACTTACCAATGTGTTTTGTCTGTAGGTAAGAATATCTGATGGAGCTCCTCTTTATGCTCTTTGCCGATCATGGTTGAGAAATGGATTTCCTGAGGAAAGCGAGGTTTGCATTACACTTTTGTTGGGATTACCATTTTGCATGTGCTGAGAAAATGCCATATTTTGAAAGTATTCTTAGTTATTTAATCCCCAACGACTTTTCATATGCTGTTTTACTGTGAGTCAGTGACAAGAGAACCTCCTCTGCTGCTGTAGGTGTATCATTTATTTTTGTGCCTTTAGGTGTCTCTTTTACTTTATGCCTGGTCTTCACCATGAAGAACAATACATAATATCCACTGTCAAATAAAATTACTAGTCATATATGTTAGAACCTCGAAATCAGTTTTATGTGGCATCAGCTATCACCACCTGGTTGCATGGAAACCATTTTGGTTGATTTGAGTTTCTTTCTTAAGCATTTGTCACATATTGACATTTGTTTCTCATGAATAGTACTCCACATTGGTATACATAGAACACAAGATATGGGAAGATGTTTAAATTATGAACCCTGATGACTGGTTGGACTAAAAATTCTGCACTTCACTTTCCAAAATTGGTTTTTTATCCTCATTTGTGTTTTTTTCTCTCTGCAAACAAAATCAGGATACTGATATACATGCTCAAACATGTTTGTGGTTGTTTATCACTTTGTGAACCATGTCTGTCTTACAAAGCATAGACCACGGGCATGCTTACTGATGTAGGACAAGGGTTTAATAATTGATAGAAGTTGAAGAATTCCCCGTAGAAGAGGGATTAATTGAAAAAGAAAAAGGAAACCCTATAGAAGAGAGTAAATCCCTACAAAGAGGGCTAAAATGAAAGAAAACAACAAGGAGAGCTGGAAGAAAGTAGAATGAAACATTACTCAACTTCTAAGTCTGAATACATTGCAATAGGAGGTTTAGATATAGACAATAAGAAACCCTAGTAGTCTCAATCAAATAGAAAACAAGAATCCTAATAAAATATCATCTTTTGTTATAAAACTAATAAAATTTCTTAATTAAATATAAAAAGCTAAATTAATAATAATTACATAAAAACCCTTCATTCTATACTGGAAGACTTAGATTATTCTTCTCTTATTTCTGTTATTGATTGGGTAGGTTCACTACGGAGATAGCGTAAAGCCTCTTCCAAGACCTCTTTTGCCAAAGGAGGAAAGTGAAGAAGAAGTTGAAAAGGAGAAGAAGGTTGGTATTATGGTTACTCATCTCTCATCTACTACATTTAATTACTCATTTGCTGTCTTTTTGTAGTCTTACTGGCTTCTGTGCGCTGCTATCAATATATAGTATCAAGTTGGCCATTAAACAAGACATCTTTGCATTTATTTTCTCCTCCTTTTTCCCATGTTTACTTTCAGGATGAGGAACCTGTTGATCATTTATCGGCAGCAGAACTCCTAAAGAGACATATTAAGCATGCTAAAAAAGTTAGAGCACAGTAAGTTCCTCTTAACTTCTTGTTTCCATCTTTGATCTTTGTTGAATTGCTGGATTCTTTTATTGTATGAGGCGGTGGATGCCATTGCTTGAAAAGAAAAATTGTATCTTCCAAAATAAATTGATAGCTTGAGTTGTTTAACACATCGACCAAATAAAGTTGTCTTGATCCGAAGTTCATGAACCAATAATTATGGTTGCTGGTCCTGGTTTTAGTTCCATTCAGGGATAATTACAAAATACCTCCTATAGTTTGATCTGAATTTCATTTTCCTTCTATATTTTTATAAATTACACTCTATATCCTGGATCAAACAAAATGTGTTGTTGAGGATGTAAAATGTTATTGAAAGTGTAAACTACAAGATGAAAAGTGTAATTTATAAAGGTATATAGGGAAAGTGAAATTCATATCAAACTATAAGAGGGTTTTTGTAATTACCCCGCCCATTTATATTGCTTAGCAAGGTATATGTAAAGGGATGGGAGAAAAGAAGAACACTTAAACTTTCTCAACAAAGGCTTAAGTTATCTTTTAGTTGACTGCTCTCTAGGAAGTTTTAATATTCTTTGGTTTACTATAATTAGATTCTCAGAAGTTGGCCAGTACCATCCATTGGCTGCCATTTTCTTTAATTGTTTTATCAGCATTTCAACGTTTATGGCATTTTATATTCCCTAAGATGGATCCTTTTGTATATTACTTCCTCCAAGATGGTTCAGGATTTCCTGATCCTCCAAAGCAAGCAGGTTTTCAGTGTGGTTGCTTAAGCATACTATGCAAATGATGACAAACACTTGCTGTTTTTGCGTTGTAGGTTAAGGGAAGGACGATTAAAACGAATTGCAAGATACAAAAGTAGGCTTGCTCTCCTCCTCCCTCCACAGGTAGAACAGTTTAGAAACGATACTCCTGCGGAGAACTGACTGACCCATACTGCACAACGAGACATTTTACATATTATTGCACCCTCCCATTGAATCTCAGTAAATACACAACAGTTTTCTCGAGAGAAGGGAAAATTGAAGCGCTCTAGTGGCGGAGAGCGGTGACCCGGATCCCAGCAAAGGCCATATCAAAAGCTTAGAAACGCAATATCCCCTTGGGACAGATATAAAGACATGAATTTTATTTTTCCTCGGGCTGGAAAGAGTTATCAGAAATGTAATATTTCCCCTGAATGGTTATATTCATTGTTGCCTCATTTCCAATCGATCGTTGTAAATTGCGTTTGGTGGTTTGTTTCATGAAAACAAACATATTCTGCAACTGTCTTCCGAGTTTTCTGATGAACTATATTGATATCTCTCAGCCTTTTAAGAAAAAAAAAGAAAGAAACTTGGAAGAATATTGCAAGCTATGAGATCGTGATTTTGATACGAGATGCTTTCCTAAATATAATGGCCTGTGTGTATATTTCGGAAATTTTCTTGTTTTTTCCCTTAATGTTTTGTATTTGCAAACTCTGTTCTTCTGAAAACTAAGTATACCATGTTGATTTTTGAGTTCCCTTTGGTCTCGCAGCCATTGAAGGACGATGGGCCTCTACAAGCACTCCTACCCCCATGAAAATTATTGGCTGTGGCCTGGTAACATAAAAGGAGCTGTTAAATTCGCTTGAGGTTATAATCCAAGATATGTTAATAATATAGGTGATGATGCAAGATATGTTAATAATATGTAGAAGCATATAGGTATGTACTTTTCAACATCAAATCTATGCGTGTATGTATCTACTAAGCATTGAAATCCCATACATTGGCCATCATACTACTCTTATATAGCATTGAAATCCCCTAAGAACGTGGCCATTTCACAAAAAAAAAATTGATTTTTCAAGATTGTTTTGATGTATTGGAATAAAAAATAAAATTTTAAAAATATATATATATATATATATTATTTTAATGTATTTCTAAAAAAAAACACTTTAAAATACAACTACAGTACCAATCATCTATTTAATGTCTCAAACACATCTCATATATTTTTGCACACAATCATAACGTATGTTTTTGTATTTAAGCCATGTTTAAAGATGTTTGCACGAGATAATAACACAAATTACAGGGAAGAAGAAAAGATCTCGTGGCCGTGAGATTAAGCACTCAAGAATTGACTTGTTGCAATTATTTTTTATGAACTTAATTATTTTTGACAAAATCAACATGATTACATGCAATACATGTAAGAAAGATAAATCAACACGATTCAACCCACATGAATTCAAGTCAATAGCCAAAGTTTTGAATCCTGGGGAGCATTACACATGGTGTATCAAGCATGTTATACTCCATTATTGAAACTAAAAACATTATTTCTCATTTTGGTCCAACCATGCTAATCAAATCTCATGGTAATTGGCCCTTTGAACAAATCTAGAAACATCATCGGCTGACCTCTCCCATTATAGTGTTGCAATTATGACCCTAGTAGCTAGGAGTTAATTATGTACATGTCGTTTGTTGTCATTACTCCTTTGTCATTTGAAGGATTATGAGTATTTTTCTAATTTGAACGGTCCATTGAATTTTCTTACAACTTGGTCTTGTGGAGTCATAACGAGCTAGCCGGCCAAACTATCATTTGGACTCTTGATATATTTCTTTTTACAAAAAATCTGACTCTCAACACTCCGTCAGCCACAGAGAAATTAAAAAGAACTAGGCAACTAGATGGCTCAATGGATCGTTGGAAAAAATCTGAAGGCGCCACTTTTTCCATAGATACTGAGTGTTTTGGCATGGAATCCGATCCATTCATGGTTTAATTACTTGTTTTATTTATGGAATCCAGCCATGGTCTAAAACCATTACCGACGATGCTATTGCATCATCCACTTTAGCTGGATGGAAGATTTTCTGCGAGTACTGTTGATTAAAAATCTGCCAGTTTCAAAGGGTTGTATAGCTACTAATTACTGAATATTGTTGAACAACTAGAGTAACTTGGGATTTTTCATGTTTACAAATACTCTCGTGAATCTTTATTTTGTATTTTTGGCTGAAAGGTCATTGAATTTATGGCTTTCTAGATGTTTTATGTGTTCAACCTTTTCTTTTCTATTGAGGTGTTGAAAAAATCCAAGAGTTTTTAAAACCCAAAAAAAATCAAATCAAATCAAGGGAAAAAAATCCCTTTAAATCAGTGACTTTAAAATTTAATTGCAGTTCAGTTTTAAATTAAATCAGAGAAGAATTAATCTGGAAATCAGATTATTCAGTAAAAATACAATTTGTTTATATATATATATATATATACAACCTTGATTAACTGCCAGCCGACTATAATATAACTTTGATAAATAGGCAAATGGGAATCAAAGTTGGTAAAAAGTCACTAACCCTCACCAAGAGCCATCCTAAAAGGCAGAGCACAAAACGCACCAAAATTCCTACGAGACAATTCCATCAATCTTTTCATCATATATAATAATTATAAACTTATCATAACAATAATCATCATTCTTACAATGACTTCACCCAACTACTACCATTAATTAATCTTTTCTTGCAATTGTTTTAGTCTTTAATGACCTATGTTCTTACTTCACGTTAATTACTTTTAAGATAATCATTTTTATTTCGAGTGCAGGGGTTCGCCGGATAAGAATGAGGGGTTTGAAAGGATTCACAGAGTCAAAAAGTATTTTCTTTTTTGCAAATTTCAACGCCTTGCATGTTTTGCCTTTAACATTCCGCATATCATTGCCTTTTGCGTGTCCACCCTGGAAGCATTGCGCCATCCCCTGCGGCGGCCTCTGGTGGCACTCCCTACTTCTTAATTTGATTCCTCCTTTAAATAAATAATTAGTCTCTTAGAAATTCTGAAATTTATAGGATAGAAAAGAAATCCTGAACATCCACGAGTGAGCATGGTTTTCACATTTTATGAACATAAAAACATGGAAATTAAAAAAAATAAAAATCGATGCAGCATGCTTCTCTCTCTTTTAATCAGCAATTGCAAATTAGACTTGGAGAAATTGTTGAATACTTGTTAAGTCGTGGCAGGTCATGCCCCACTTTATATATTATTTATTTATTTAATGTAAGATATGATTATTGACCTATTTAGTTATTAAACTCAGAATAAGCTGGTGGGTTGTATCAATTGATTTAAGATAAAATTTAATTAATTATTTTTTGTTTTTAAAACTTTCATATAAAAAAATGTTATTTTATTATATTTAAAAAAAAATCAATTTTGGATTGACCCTCCCAAAGCTGGGTTCTGGACTTCAACTTTTTTTATTGGGGGGGGGGGGGGGGGGGGTTATTTTTGTTTTCTGTAGGAAAATTTGTCAAAGAGGTTGACATTAACACTGATATTGTGGTAGGCATTGATAGCATTTGTGGTTATTTTCCATGCTTTAATATATATGGGGACATCAATAAAGTTTATGTTGATTTTAAAAATCTACTCTGGTCAAAGTTGCAAGGTCTAATATTAAAAAATGCGGTTGGAAANTAAAACTAAATAGGTGTTCGTGTCGGATTTTTTAATATTTATATTTTTTTTTATTATTTATCAGATAAAAAGTTTATATCTTTATAAATTATTTATTAGGTATTAGGTATCCAATCAATATCCACTATCTGCTATTATTTATTAAACAATAAAAATTAAAATAGTTGATATATATATTTGAAGTATGTATAGGTATATTAAATGATATATATTATTCATATACATGTGTGTGTTTTATGTCAATATTAAGGTATGCATATTTTATATAAAAAATCTAAATATTCTACAAATATATTTATAAAATATAAGTATATATTTCGGGTTAAGTTTAGATAGTTTTCAAGTCGGGTCTTACAATATTTATACCCTACTCGTTATCTATCAGATTCAAAAAACACCTATTTATTAAAGTTAAATAAATAACCATCGGGTTCAGATTAAATTTTCTTCCTTATTTATAAGAAAGAAACCATAACAAGTTTGTTTTTTTAATACAAGAAAATTAACAAATATAAATGGAAACACCGAAGCAATTTTTCTAATGAACCGAGTCCGTCAATATATTTCAAAGAATTGAAAAATAATAACAACAAATACCATTCTAACTATTGACTCAATGAAAGAATAAGTCCGTTGATATATTTCTAAGAGTTAAAAAAAAATTACTATAAATATCATTACAATTCATTAACAGAATTACATATGGTTGTCTTGTCAGTGACATGTTAAATAGCATTGAAAGAATTGCTGACAGTTTGAAACGGATAATTTTTTTTGGCCTGTGTGATCCTTCTATAAAACCACTGGTAAATTTATTGACATATCAAAACACATTAACAAGTGTTTTTTGACATACAATTTTCATCTATGATTATGTCAGTAAAATAATCATAAATAAAATATTAGTATAAAACCTATATAAATTTATGTTAATAAAACTATTAAATCTATTAATTTTTATATAGTGATTGGATAAGTAGGTAAAGATTATTTTTTTAAATTCCAATCGATGCACATTAAAATAGATAAAGCACAAAAATAAAAACTAATATATCATAATTTTGGATGGTGAAAAGTTTTAATTTATCTACTCCTAAATATATATATATATATCCTCGATGACTTTTCAAATCATTTCCAAAAAGAAATTAAATATTAATCTTTTTGGTTATTTTTTTATGAATAAAAATACATTGATAAAATAATATAAATTATATTTTAAAATTTTATCTAAAAATTTAAATTTTTTGGTTGAATTATTTATTTGATATAATTCAGAGTTTTGATAACTAAATAATCACAAGTTTAAATTTTATTATTTTTATTTATTTAATAAAATTAAAGTACAAGATAGTGTGAAACTATATAAATTTTAAGTTGAAAAAGCTTTTATTCAAGGAAGTATAATAAAAAATAATATAAAATATATATTAAAATCTTACCTAAAACTTAAATTTTTTTATTGAATTAATCATTTGAGAGGAGATAATCTTAAAAAAGAAAAACTACTGACCTTGAAACAAGATCGACTTGGTACAAATTCTAAAATTATTTTTTAACATCCTAACTAGTTCTTCTCTAATTTTATATCATGTATCACGATGCTAAGATTACTAGATAGGTTTTTTTTTTTTTTTTTTGACGNTTTTTGGCATGGGTCAGTCGACAAAAGCTCCTTCACATGGATAGGGCGCAAATCAAGTGGTTCTTGGGGAACGTACAAACCCTACATGATGACCCAGTCGTTTTTGTTCATTAAGTTTGTTTCCCACATGATGAGACCAGTCATTAGTGTTTTCCTTCCCTTTCAATTCATCATACTAATCTTTGAAATGGTTGAAGAAAAGATGGTGCCCCACTCATGCAACTTACCTAGGCAATTACTCGCCTCCACCATATATATATATATATATATAGACACACACATAACTATCCAGTAGGTGATTCAATAATAATACTTAAAAATTAAAAAATTATTTTTATTGTAGTCAATCTTAAAATTACTAATATTAATAGATATTATAGACTTATTTAATCATTAATTTTAAGACTCAGAAGAATTAATCAAAAAATATATAAAATAACATTAATAAAAGAAAAAAAAGCCATGACCCTAACCATATTTCCCATATCTACTCCAATAATAGTTGTAGGTCGATCACAATCTTTTCTTTTTCTTTTCGAAGAATGGTCAATCGCAATCTTTGAAATGTCTATAAAGTAATCACACCCACGAAAAGCTGATTAATATGACGTGGGAGTAGATATTATCTCTTCAAGATACATCATGGGTGTTTCCGATGGAAATGAATGGAGGTAAAAAAAAGAAGAAGAGTATTGGTCATTTTCATGTATATATTTTAATTTCTTCTCAAGGGATTGCTTATGAAATCATCAGTGAGATAGACACAAAACGTAGCTCAAATCATTGGAGGACATATAATAATTGAACTTGAGCTTTCTATTTAGGTGACTAGGTCATGTCCTTTTTTTCACCCCTATGATTCCCAATAAGGATTTGGAAGTGGGTCCTTGGTCGGCTACTAAACACTATAATTAAACCCATAATCTTTGCTTAACATTTTGTTTTTTGTTTTCTTGTGCTGTGCTGGTGTGTTCCGTGACTTCCCGTAGGGTGTAGAGCCAGGGCGTGTCTCGCTTGCATGCATGATGATTGAATTCTTGTTTTGTTTAGATTCTGTGTTGCCCTTATCATGGACAAGACATCTGTTTGTTTATGTTATTTAACTCTTAAATATGTAGAGACCTAATTCTCCCATGCCTTAATTTCCCTTCAAAAGCGAGGGAGAGACACTTAATTCAACTCCCGATCATCTATCCATGGGCATGCATTATATTAATATACACATCTGGTCACATATATGATGCTCGACGACTAATTAAATCCATTGTAAAACAAAAGTCATGCATGCCCAGTAAAACTAAACACTTTCTATGACAATTTCAAGCTCTCATCCCAGATTTTTGTGTGATTCTTCAAGATAATATCGCAACTATTTCCGAATACACACACACACTGCTCAAAACATGAAGGAACAAAAAGAACGCTACTGGAGAGGAGAGGAGAGGACCAGAGGTCGGGCATGGCATAAACCGGGGGAAGGAACTATTTAATTTCCCTTGTTATTTTTATGCCCTGATAATTAGAGGGGAGGAAGAATATATGCCCATATTCAGTGAAACTACGCTATCATTGGAGTACTTTTTTGCAGGCACCGGGGAATCCTAGTCACTAGTTTTGGACATTGCTTTGTGGTTAAGGAATTGGATGGACCTCATAAGAAAAAGTCAAATAAAAAACAATTGCATAATGATCATTTGGATGAACAATTTATTGGTGAGAATTAATTTAGTATTTATTGGTTGAGAATTATATATGATATTATACCCATTAATTCCATACGTACCTAAGCAATCCACGTCCTTCTTTTTGATATAATTGTTTTTTTTTTAAATTTAATTGTATGACTTCCTTCTCTACAAACTATTATGCGAGTGGAAAACCGAAAGAGATGAAAAGGGATGATATTTAATATTTATGGGATTTGCCTTCTTTTTCAAGAATCTCAGGTGCTATATATGCATGCAACCCTTTCTCACGGTACTAATTATCCATCGGCATAACTTAAATTCATCGCATTCTGTATTGATGTTTAAACAGTAACATGAAATTATTCAATCCATCACATTCTAATTTTGCGTATCTAAATCAAACCTAGAACATTATGATTCTATTCCGGTCATTTTTTTCCAGTCAAATAAAGGGTTTTTTTTTATTTTTTTAATTTTATCATTTGATACTTAGCTAATTATATTTTTATAATTTATTGTGATTTTTTTTTGTTATTGTTGTTTCAATCTTAATCTTACGATATATATCATAAAGTTTCACAAGTTAACCTAATTAACTTAAATTTTTTTTAATTAACTTATTTTTTTCTAACTTTATCATTCAATATCTTTAATATTTAGTTAATTATAAATTAAATTTTATCATTTGTTTTAATTTATTTTCTATAAATTTATCAGTAGATTTAGTAGATTTAATTCGAGTAGATTTAAATTATTTTATTATTTTTTTAAATTAAATTTTATAATTTATTTTATTTAAAATTATCATGATTTTATAATTTAAATTATAAATTTAAAAAATTAATTGAGTTTAATCTAAATCATTTTTATATATTTTTATTTAAATATTTTTTTTAAAAATATTATGTTGAACTTTTTAGAGTTAAATGCAACTCTCATTTTTTTTTAATTTTGCTTATAATTTAAATAGTGTAATTTTAAGTCGACTTGAATTGAAATTTCACAAAATAACATGCCAAAACACTCAAAAGTTAAAAATATAGGCCAGCCAGATGAGAAGGACGGGAGGACACTTCCCTTCCTTCTCATAATTGGGACTCCAAAAGGGTACCCTACTTTAAGAGACATGTCCATCAATAAGACACCCCTGTGCTCATCATAATTTGGTCCTACATTTATTTATTTGTTTTCAATCAACCCCCCACGCCTCCCCTAGATAATCAATGTGATTTGAATCAAATCATCAAAAGTAGCAGACACGAAATCTTCCCTTTCTTAAAGCATGCCTTAATCCACGCCCATAAACATTATATCAGCAATCAACTAAGCACACACTTAATTAAATAAATTAACAAGGAATATATGCTAATTATACAAAATTTACTTTACCATTAATTATACTAAGAAAATAGAGATAAACACCCTTCTCCTAAGATTTGTATTTCTTTCTTTTTTTGTTGTATTCTTTTTTCTCTGATTCCGTCACAACTAAATCCAGAAAGAAAGCAGAGAAAAAAACGCAGTGTAATTAAAAGGAAGAAAAAACAATCCAATCAAGAGACAAAATTAACCTATCAAGAAGCCTTGTATGTATGTACATATCAAAACAAAGGCCTTCCTATAATATTCTCCCCGTTAATCATGCTGTGTGCTGGTGGGGGTGAGTCTGTGTGTGTGAAAATGGATAGAACCTTGGTCTAGTACTACCAAGGGACAACCCTGTGGTTTTAGACGTGGGGTCAGCGGTGTTGTTCTGGTTATTGGTTGTGGTTGTGGTGGTGGTGGTTGCAGTGGTTGCTGTGGGAGTGGCGGTGGCGGTGGCGGCTGCGGTGGAGGTGGTGGCAACTCGCTCACAAGAGGGGCACATGGTGAGAGTAGTGGCTGGAAGTTGCATGTAAAATGGATTTGAAGTCTTCAAAGCTCTTAATTCTTGAAGCTCCTTATGTAACCTTCTATTCTCTTCTGTTAATGTCTCACAACATCTCTTCAGGTACTCACAATCCACTTCAGTTTGCTTCAATTTAGTCCTGGCGAATTTAAATATTTGAAGATTAAATATAGTATTGAAACAAACTATTTATTACTCGATTAAATCCAAGCCAACCTTTAATTAACAAAAATTAATTACCTTGCTCTTCTATTTTGAAACCAGACTTCTACTTGGCGAGGACGGAGATTAAGCTCTTTAGCAAGTGCAAGCTTTTGTTTCTACATCATCATATAGATTAGAGAAAAAGATTAACAAATTAATCAAGATCGAGAAGCAAGTTAACCATAAAAGGGTAATCTTCGGACATGATTCACTTACAGGAGTGAGCGTATTGTGCTCTTTGAAGCTTTCTTCAAGAAAAGCAGACTGATCTTTCGAGAGCCTGAGTTTCTTTCTAGCGCTACCATTTTCATCTTCATCACTGGCTCTCGAAGAAGCTCTTTCAGCTTGATCAGCTTCATTATGTGATTCACTTCTACCTTTACTACTGTACATGCAAAAGTCCATTTGAAAAGAAGAGGTAGCACTGTTCGGTGGTGAAGATGAAAGGGCAGCCACATCTTGATCAGCCTGATCTTCATGAACCACCACAGCAGGGAATCTATTCACATCAAAACCTCTTGACATGTTACCTGTAGAGCCAAACTCACAATTAGCCCCTACAAAAAAATAAAATCACTTGAACAACTAACACACACCTACACGCATCTATATAAAGAAAGTAAGCGTCTTGTGGATAAGATAGTTTGTTGGGATGTCTGGCTCAAAAACCAGATAATAAGATAGAAAACAAAAGATTTGGGGACCTCTTTTTGGGGGGGTTGAAAAACAGGTTTAAGAGATTTTACCATGGACATAAAATCTCAAATATTCAGGGAAAAGAAGGGGTTTTGGTACCATTATCGGAGACCACATAAGTGGGGGAGTTGTTTCGGTTACGAGGGACAGGAGTGTTAGGGAGAAGATCGAGCTGGATAGGTGAATCAGTGGTGTCTACTGTCAGACTTTTTCTCTTATTGGCTTCTGCCGTTGCTGCTGTGTTTGTATTGTCAGATTTATGATCATTATTGCCGTGTTTCTCTTTATCTTCATCTTCTTGTGGTGTGTGATTTTGACCGATTGATAAGCCCATGCAAAACCCTAAACTGGCTTTGTTGGTGAGCTTTGTAGATTTCTCCATGAACCCAAATGGCTTTGAAGCAGTAGCTGCATCTCCCAAGCTTAATCCAAGCTCCATGTCTCTTCTATTTTGCATGTAAGGGAAGAGAAAACGAGGGGAGAAGAAGTAGAAGAAGAGAGAGGAAAGTCTTGGAGGGAAAGCTCTTGTGAGAGTCTTTATAGAGAGAGAGATTCTGTCTTCCTACCCTCCTCGTCTGTCTTAATAATTTAAGCGCAGACCCAGCAGTGCTTTATTTTTTATTTTAATTAACACTATTTAGAAGTTTTTATTTTATTTATTTTTTTCTGCCTTTTTAGGAATTGAGAAACCATATTGACCGACAATCCCAGGTTGACAATTACTTGTGGAAAACCCTGTGGGAAAGAGACTATGAGAGAGTTTCTTTATCATTTTGCCATGGGCTACCCCACTCTCACTCGATTGCAAGAAATCCTTGGATATACTTGATATATCACATCACTGGTAAACTATGAATAAATATGATGTATAATACATCATATGTAATTTTGAATTATTTGTTGTATATTTATTAATTTAATCTATGAATAATCTAATATTCTAAATCTATTTAATAATCTCTCATCTTTCAGAATGTGAAGTCAATTCCACTCAGGTAAATTTTGTAAATTAGGTTCGATAAGTTATAAATACGTTTATTCCTTCTTTTTTTTTCAAAACTATGTGATTAATATTTTTTTTTCAAGGGGAGAAATGGGTTGGTAAATATCTTATAAATATTTATAGCATGTTTATAACTCTATGAAATGAATTTAATTTAGATATTTTAATAAATGTTGTGTTTGGAATTATTTTAAATATTAAAAATTGAACTTCTAGTGAAGTTTAATTTATAAAAAAAAATGGTAAAAAGTGTTAGATTGGCATCTATTTACTGACACTAGCTTTATTAATATATTCTCTTGATTATTATACATAAAAAAAATGCGAATGATAGAAGGTAAATTAGAGATTTGCCTTTATGATTTACAATTCAAAAAATAAATAATATTAAAATTATTAAAAAAAATACCTAACTACCAATGTTTTTTATAGATATTTAAAGAAACAAGATAAAGGTGATGGAATGATATAAAAAACAAAATAGATTGAATTTTTCCTTGATTAATTTATTTATTAATTGAATTAGAGTGTATAAAATTAATTCAAAATATCCTGTTAATTAAATATTATATTTTTTATATCTTGTGCGTGTATTTGATAACCTAAAAGATTCAGATCAGTTTATATGTATCATGACTAATTCATAAATCTATTAAACATATTATGAGCCTAATAGATAAATAAAACACTATAAGAATAACGGATATACATATAAAAATTTAAATTTAAAATATAAAAATAAAAAACTTCTTACTAAAATTACTAGACCATAAACCTATTATATTTTTTACATCTTGTGTACTTGGAAGAACCCACTTATTTGTGTTAGGATTAAATCTCACAATATCTCCGTAAATGGACTAATCATATACTTGGCTAAATAGCCCATCGTACTGAAAAAGTTTTTTTTTTTTATCATATGAATCAATCCATTACAGATTTTGAGAACTATTTCAGTACCAAAAGAAATCATGTGCTAATAAGAATAATATTTAGAACAAGACAATCCAACCTGAAGAATTTGTGGCTAATAACTGGACTTCTAATAAGTTAGAGCATGCAAAACTCGATTATGTTAATTCACATTTTGTTGGGTTGATTTGGGATAATTATTTTAATTAAAATAATATTATTTTATTTATTTTATAAAATTCTTTTCAGTTAACTCAAATAAGCTTGAATTGTGTTTGTTGGTATCAATTAAATTACTAATTAACAACCCAGCATGAATTGTACCGGGGATCTCTTTAGATTAACTTACCGTCACAAGCCGGGAATACCTGAAAATGGGAGAGGGTCAAAGTCATCCGTGAATGTCCTCGTAGAAAACTTCCGTCGGTGTATGGTGATAATATCAGTTTATAAATTAATAAAATTTATGTTGAATTGTCGGTTTAGATATTTTATAATGAAATAAGTAATAATTTATTTTATATATTATTAATTTTATTATTAAGTTGTAATTACAAATTTGTATTTATATAAATAATTAATAATAAATCAAGAAAATATTAAAATAAATTGAATAAACTTGAACTAAACTAATATTTTAGCAAATTTATTTAGTTAACATAGTTAATTAATACATATTGCATAATTATTTTATATGTATTTGATAAAAATAGTGGTTGATCATTCATGGATATATCGAGATTCACTTTAATGGTTGCAAATGATGAATTATTGTAATGAGATTTTTGGTTTTATTAATTACTCAATATCTATTATAAAAAATATTAGTAGAGACGATATTAGATGTTCATGTAAGAGATGTAAAAATACCTAGCTTCTCGATCTAGATATTGTAATGATATATCTTCTATAAAAATAATTCATGAAGCAATACAGGTGTTAGTATACACGTGAAGAACCATATGTATCTCTTGAGATCATGATAGAAAAAATAGTTAGGTCAACCTCTAGTATTAGCAATGTTCATGGAGTTATAAATAACAATAATAATCCTCATAGAATTATGATTATAAATGTTATGAGAATGAACTGGGGTCAAGTCAATTAATATTCAAACGTAGATGACCTAATTAGGTTATGTACAAACAAATTCAATTTATTTGCTGCTCATCGATCCGGATTTATGGTTGGAAGCGGGATCATCTAATGGACTCAATAGAAATTGGATGCATGAATTCTTTAACACTACGATCAAAGACTTGTAAACTGCCTATTGTGTTTTAGTCATTGGATGTTCACAATTAGTCCTGAGCACTTAGTCTCCTTTTTTTTTTAATATTTTCTTAGGCATAGGGGTTTTGTCGTATTTTTAAACCTTTGGATTATATTTTTACATTATACTTTAAGAAAGTTACTGTAATTTATCTTATACTATATGAATATGGGTTTAAAACAAAATATGGTTAATAGTATTATATATATATAAAATAAAAAATAAAATAAATAGAGATAATTTTAGAAAAAATTATAACAAAAAAGAAAATATAAAAAGAGCAAAAAATCATATAGAAAAATAATATAAAAATCCATAGTATTTTGTGAAGAAAGTTACAGCCCTTACCCAATATAATATAATCTTAATTGTAATTGTAATTCTTAACTAACTCAATATTAAAAATATAAAATTAACAAAGATAATTTTAGAAAAAAATAATAAAAAATATATGCGGAAAACACCGTAGCAATCCACAATAATTTATAAGAAAAGCTATAGTACTTGCCTCATATATTGTAATTATAATTCTTAACCAACTTAATATTAAAAAATAAAATTGACAAAGATAATTTTAAAAAATTATTAAAAAAACCATGTGGGAGAATACTGTAGTAATCTATAATATTTTAAAGAAAAAAATTACAAAGATAATCCTCAATCAACTCCTTATTAAAAAATAAAATTGAGAAATAAAATTTTAAATAAAATTATAAAAAAAATCATATGAAAAACTACTATAGCAATCAACAGTATTTTATGAGAAATGCTATAGTTATAATTCTCAACTAACTCAATATTAAAAAAAAATTGTAAAAAAATCATAAAAAAACTACATGGAAAAATATTATAGCAATTCATAGTATTTTAAATAAAAAAATTATAAATTTAAATTCTGAACCAACTCAATATTAAAAAAAATTAATAAAGATAATTTTATTAGGAAAAAAAAGGAAAAATAGTTGAGGGAAAAACCCAAAAAACTAAAAAAAATACAAATATTTTTTTTTAAATCATAACAAAAAAAACTTTATGGAAATGTTGTAATAATTCACTGTGTTTGAAAAAAAAATTACTAAGTAAAATTTTTAACCTACTTGATATTAAAAAAAGAAAATTAATAAAGATAATTTCATAAAAAAAATTAAAAAAAAAAAACAAAGAAAGCATTGTAGTAATTAATGTATAATAATATACGAGAAAAATTACAATATTTTTCATGTATATTTGAGAGTATTACTTAAATACATGTGACACCTTTCTCATGTAAAAAATGTTAGAAAATATATACAAAATAAAAAAGGAACCATATATACATTAATACATTTGAAAATAAATAAGAAAAATGGATGAGTGTGGTTTGTACTCCAAGGCAATTATATGAAGTGTTTTTTTTTTTTTTCTGGAGAGCCAAATTAAGAGAGCCTGTGGCAATTAATTATCCAGCCTAAATCCAAGTTATATTTAATGTAATTTCATTTTCTCCAGATTTCTTATTCAGAAGGCATCATTGCGGAAGCCCACAGTCAGGACTTGATTAACATAATGACAAGCATAACATCACTTGCTTCTATCTTTTGGCATTATAATCACAAACGTTATCATGTAGTGTGAAATTTAATTAATGTACACATGAGGAAGGCTTATAATTAGTTCTAGCTAGTGTGATGGACACATCTTAGCACCGTTTTCATTTTTTTATTAGAGAATGGAAACTGACAATATTAATCACACTTAGCTTAGTGATAAACATGATTAATTAATTAAATCATGCTACTTTTATCATCAATGCATTCTCGTGAAACATACATAGATGTCCTAATTACTTAATTGACTGTTTTCAGTAAATCTCTTTGCTTGGACACAGCTTGTGAATTGTTCCAGAGATTTTATTTTATTTTTTTGGTCACAGGATGAGGTTTATAGGAGTTCTTCTTTCCCTCTGCCATGCGATGCGACATAGAAATAATTACATAATATTCAAACAGTATGCCTCCCTATAATCATTCTGTTCCCCTTCAATAAAATATAACGGCAAATAGTTAATTACCATAATAATTACCCATTATTCTTGTTATTGTTATTTCGATGATGATCGTTGCATGATGTCCATGCCCCCTGTGCCCTACATGAAATCATCGTCACCATGTATACATAACCATCTTTAATTATAAAAGGATTTTCAAGGTTTATATATTCTGATTTTTTCTTTGAATGCATGAGGGTAGATTATGATCAACTGATCAAGCTCTCACTTGCTTGTGGAGAGTATATTTTCTCCAATCATATTTTAAACATTGAAAGAATTTGCAGGTGTGCTTTTGTTGATGGTTAATAATGCCCATGACATATTAAATAAATATGATAATTTAATTAAAATATAATAAATACTAACTTGATTTGACTGGAATGAATAAATATTTTTTAAATTATAATTTTATTTAAATAATAATAAAAAAGCATTAATATTATCAAACTGACCTCTGTATACCCATCATATATCATCCCTACATGCATGCAGTTGACCTTAATTGGATGTTTTTTCTTCCACATGACTTAGATAATTGTTTTTTTTTTTCTTCATTTTTTCCATGTTGAACACCTGTGCAAAATCCATTTAAATTATAAAATTTGTTCACGAGGATCACGCCTATGTGGTTTAAATTAATTATCCAATTCATCACCTGCAAAATATGTAAAATGTTCAAAGCAAAATCAGAGCGAGTGATATGATTCACCCTCCTTAGTTTTCTACGCAAATAAAATATTAAGCTCATGAATGTTCAAATCAAGACTCTTAAGTAGTATGTAATTTCATTAAATTCCTAAATAACTTCTGTTAATATCTCAGGGAAAGCAAAGGTTAATTTTAATTTCTTACTAGAAAACTAATGCTAGAGTTATTAAATCCGCATTTTCTTAGAGAATGGCATGGTAATTTGGTGATAGATGAACGCATGTGTGTGTGTGAGAGAGTATCTTCAGCAAAGGTAAATACGTATGAAGAACGACATGCATGAATTAGAAATTCTTGAACAAGGATGTCATCATAAAAGCTCCATTAATAAACCCAAAGCCAGGTCTAATTAAAACAGGATTGGAGATAAAACATGCTGCTTTTGGAGGGTGGAATGCATAATTATGATGATTTTACAAAATTTAGTAATGATTTTACAAAAATTAGTGAATAATTTAAGTACTCCTAGCCAGTACTACCCATCACCAAATACGTTTAGTGAACACTAGCAGCACAGCAATGCCCCATAATTGTTCATGAGACCGCCTGATAATTAAAGAAGATAGCATTTGATACCCCTCTCCATTTTTTGAAAATGAAATATCAAGATCTTAACCCATCATCACACAATTATGTCAAGTATTAAAAAAGAATATGTTTATGTTTATCATGTTTTGAAATTCTAAGCTTACAACCATAGTATGCATTGATATATTTTATCATATTTTCTTGATGTTTAACACACTAGCTAAACTGTATTTAACGATGATCAAGCGCCAATACCTGCACAGCAGCAGTGATTAATTACAATATAGGAGGGCGTTGAAGTGTGATTAAGGAGAGATTGACTCACCAACTAATAAAACGGACCCTTCGCCTCTGAGGGACACATTTCGTGAATCAGTTGGCTGAAAAGGGTGTGTCCGTTTTGAAATCTAGCGGATTGAAGAAAAAGGAAAAGAGATGATTGGACTGGTCTCTTTATAGCACATTGAAGAAAATGCAAGGGCAAGAGAAAACGAGAGGTAGAACGAGTTTTGAGCACAAATGGCGGGGTCCCTCTTGGCCAGCTCCATGCATTTGTCAAATCCACTAGATTTTGAAGCTGTGGTTTAGCCCTTTTTCCATATCCAAGAAATCCTTTGGCTTTCCTTAGCCCCCTCCCTATGACATTTCTTATACATATATCAACTACCCAGTCAAAAGTAATTGATGTTATCTTTTTGGTTCAGTAGTAATCTTCTTCTTCTTTTTTTTTTTAATTGAGTATTAATCTTTGCCCTAAACATGTTTGAGTGCTACCCTATAATCACACACACACACGGATATCAAACAGTGCTTATACAGCCATCTGAAAAATCTCTTGATATTTTTTTTCCAGGTTTATCCCGTAAATGATTTGTTCAAGATTCGAACGAAGAAGAATTCTTTTGATGCATGAAAACTAGCTGGGAATACACTTATTGCTGTTAAGAAAACGGAGGGTTTTTTTTTTTCCTGTCAATTGATTAAAAAACAAGACTTCGATATAGCTCAACAAATGACCTCGTCTTTCCTTCTCGTATCGACAAGCATTAACCTCCTTGCATCTTCCAAAGACACAAGAAGTGTAAATAATTGTTGGAGAGATGGGTGCTGTGTGAAAGCTGAATCAAACAAGACTTGTCAGGCGAGGTACCTCCTGATGTGGATGAGGCATGGAGGTGAGGCAGCAGCATACAGTGGAAAAGGGAGAGGAGGTGATAGCTTTAGGGGGGTCTTAGCAATAATTGTAGTCAAGCTGGCGAGGCAGTGGGCAGAGGACATAGACTTTAATGATAAGCATTGAAAGGTGATGACCGGCATTACACGGTAGATATGGGTGGCATGGATACATTTGTCATGCTTTTGGGATCATCGCAATAATTGAAACCCATGCATCAGCCTTTAATGATTTTATACCAACGTCGAAGCTCTATTTTTCCAGGTGCAGGAGAGAACCAGAATGAATTCTGAAGTCTGAAGATTGCATCATGTAAAGAAGAGAAAGGGACCTTCGAGAGCACTTCAGCCACAAGAACACTGCTATTATTATATCCAGCCCCGCCAACAGGAGGGCTGGCATTGGCTCCTACTAACCTGCCACTCGCTCGAGCCGTGTTCGAAAAAATTCAATCTCAATTTGACCGTCATTGAATACGTTGATGTTTTCTACAAGAAAAAAAAAATAATTTTTTTAACTCATTCTTGTTCCAAATCAACCCTTGCCGGGTTTAATAAGCACGGATGATTTTTTTTTAGATGCAATTGCTTGTTATATCTTTTTGTTGGGCACCCAAATAAGCTTGATTTGGCATAGCTTTGTTTTTTGGACTAAATGTACGTGCAATTACTTTCTTGCTAGCTTCTTCTTTTTAAAAAACCTCCGTTTTAATTTTCTTTTAAATAAATCTATAATTTGGATTTTTACATCAAATTAAAAGTTAGTTTGCTTAATTTCTTAAACTGTGTTTTTTAAAAAAATAAAAAAGCTAAGATGAGAAGACACTAATTACCTAAAAGCTTGTTTAAACACATAGTTATATTTATTTTTTAAATAATTTTTCATGTTAAAATACATTACGATTATATTAATTTATAGTAAATAAAAAATAAAAAATTTAAAAATTTAAATCTTTTTAAAAATATTTTTTAAATGCATGAATATAAATGTGCACACAAATGGGCACAAGTCAATTTACAATAAGATATGTATTATGGCTATTCAACAAGACACCCTAACTAATCTCTTTATTTTAATCACCACTCGAGGGAAGAGAAAATGAAGAGGTCAAGTAATTACCTAAAAGAAATAATAAGTATTTGAATCAACAAAGTAAAACTGATTTTTATATATATATATATATAATAATAAACTCCGACAGAGTCAGGTGCTGCTATAAAGGCCACCGAGGAAAACTGCACGAAAGGGGGCTGTACAAATTGATTAAAAGCGATGATGACCTAAATATAAGAGATCAAAATCAGAGTATCTCTGCGAATCTTGATCGAGGTAAACGTCCAATGCTTGAAATGGACACGGTTTTCCCTTCCAACTGTACACAGATAAAAGTCTCCGGGAGCCGGAGGGAGGGTGGGGGCTCTAATGTAAAATCCTAGCGGAGGCACAAGTGTGATGTCAGGGCATGCGTTTCCAAATAGAGGGAGGGAGTCTTCGAAAAGACCGAATTATTGATTAATTGGTTAATTAATTGATTGATGAAGAGAAATGACCGGTGAAGGAGGGAAGAGAACTACAAGACTTAAATCCCTAGACTAGACTAGACTAGACAGGGTACAAATCCCACATCGACTAATCATCCTTTAATCACTGTGACTTTGTACCCTCTTTTCAATTGTCTTTCCTGATAATGCATCAATAAGACTCAGTACAACCTTCTGTTTTTAAATAAAGTTAGTGCAATTTCACTTGCTTCAAATTTATTTTAATTTAAATTGACTTATTTGACTAAAAAACGTACAAGATTTAGATATTGTTTGGAAAGAGTTTTGACCTTTTTTCTATTAAAAAAATTTAATTTTTATATGTGATGGTATTAAAAATAAATTTTAAAAAATAAAAAAATTACTTTTATAATTTTTTATAAAAAAATAATTTTTATTTAAAAAAAATAAAAAACCCTTTTAATAACTTTGAAAGAGTGGAGAGAGAGGCGTGTAGCCAAGCTTGATGTTTCTAATTGGAATGGTGTCCCCCAACAAGTTTGATCCATAACAAAGAATAATTAATAATTACAACCATACAAATCGTTGTACTATTCTTACACGCTTGAATGGGCTTTATATGTGGTATAGACTATGTATTATTTTTTTGTCTTAATATATATTGGGCTTTATATGTGTTATAGACTATGTATTATTTTTTTGTCTTGATATATATATATATTATTTATTTTTCTTTGGTTTGTAATTCAAATGAAATAATATTTGTTGTCAAAGTCTCCTTTATTTCCCTCCCACGAGCGTACAAGGAGTTCACGTGACCAGTCGAGTTTCATCAAAAAAAAAAAAAAGAGGGGTCAAAGAAAAGAGAGAGGAAGGGGTGGGGTCAATCACGTGAACCAGGCATGGGATGATGGGGACTACGAGCCTTTCGTTTATAGCCTCCCTTAGGTAAAATCTTGTATGTGATTTGCTTCCTTATATACAATATGGTTGTAGCTGGTTTAGCGACCAATGTTATTTTAAAAAGTTAAATTAATAAAATAATATTTTAAATAGTATAAATATAGTTTATTTTATCATATTTATTTTAATAAAAAAACCATTTAAAGAATCATTTATATTAAAGTAAAAAAACAAATGTTTTATTATTTCTTAACATGTTTAATAGTTTTTTTTACATGACTATATTTAATTGGTTTATTTTTTTAGTGGTCCTATTTTATTTGGTTTTGGCTCTTTAAAGAGATATGTAGAAATAATATTTATAAAAAAGAACAGGTATTTTAGCATTTTATTTAGCTTCTTTTTTACGATCGATGAATTCTCGTCCTCTGTTTTTATTTTAAATCTTATATCAAATTTTATTTTCATTATGAATATTCCATTGGTCTCGGACTCTTGATAAATATCCATATTTCTTTTTCACTTCGGATCTTATAATCTTATTATATAAAATACATACTTTTATATATTTATATATACATAAAAAATTACAAGTGCTCTATTTTTTTACCATTTATCAAGAAGATGGTACGCTTTTTTTTTTCTTTCTAGTGGCCTATTTGTCATTTCCGAAGGATGACATGATAGTATTTTTATATTTTATAAAATGATTTAATTGTATTTAAAAATAAAAATTAATTAATTAGTATCTAGAGACTTTTTTGTATTTTTAATTTTTTATGCAAAAAATTAACCCAATTACCTTTTAAAGTAAATTTTGTTTATATAGAGTTTAAGGATTCTTTCGCATTATTGTCCTATTTCTTTTAGTTATAATCCAGTTGACTAATAATGAATAGTTTAATAGATGCAAAATACTATTTAAAAAATAAAAAATGGCTAGTATTTATAACTAATACATTAGCTAGTGGGACAAGCCTGCACCCTTCGAGTGACACATGAGAAGGCCTATGGCTGCCAAATGATAGCTGCATGTTACCTTTCATATTTTCAAAGCAAAATTTTTATTTATTTTTCCTTTGATTTGGTTTTTTTTTTATTATTTGTTTTATTTTAAGTAATTTATAAAATTGAAATTCCTTTTTAATTTTACCCTTCATTGATTTTTTTTATATATTTTATATTTAATCTTTGTTCTTTTAATAAATATTTTTTTTATCTGAGATAGTTTTTAAAATTGATTTTTTAAAGATTTCATTATTTTTTGATTTTTTTCCTATCAAATTTAATCTTAATTTCTTTTACCTTGATAATTTTTTTTAAAAAATTTATATTTTTAAAATTTTATTATTTAATATTAAATTAATTAATAATTAAATTTCTTGATTAAACCCCTGTCAATAATTTTACAAGTGACAAGTTTAGAAAATTAACCCATTTTTAGAAGATTTGTTTAAGTTTGCTGTAAAAAATTGAGTTAAATTCTAGGATTTTATAAATTACAAGTGTGAAAAATTAACCTAGATTTATTTAAATTTAATTTTTTTTTGTTATTTTAAACTAACAATTTTTTAGTTTTGCTATTTAATATTTGTACTTGTAGCATATCAATAAATAATAAGTTTTAATTGTTGGTGTGTGTATATTATTGATGAGTACATTTAAGAATGTGGAAATTAGTTGAATTATTTAGGACATTCATTGCGAAGCGGATAGTTTCTTAGTCTAGTTAGGACAATTTTATAATTTATTCTGAATTTGATTTTAAATTTTAAAAATTAAACCAAATTCAAAAAAAAAATCACTATAAATCAAAAACTCATCCAATCAATGCTTATTAAAAAAGCACAATTAAAATATACATAGATCAAATTAACCCTGTTTAGTTTTTTTTAATAAAAATACAGAATCAAAGTGAATCATCAACTCAATTTAATTATTCGTTCAAATCAAGATTAATTTGATTGATGGAAAGATGACATTTAGATGGTGTGAGTTTTGTGTGTTTATGCCTTATTGGGGCCAATTATAGAGGGCTGGGTTTGCGGCAAAAGAGGAGGGGACAGGTGCCCCATGTGAAGGAGACAAGTACCAACATTTCCAATCATTAGTACTGCATCACATCTCATATCTCTCACTCCCTCCCTCCCTCCTAAAACCTATTTTTATATTCACTCTTCGTTTTCAATTTTTCTATTAATGAATTTATAGTTTTAACGAGAAGGACTCGCATCCTCATAGATATATCGATTTCTTTTCTAACATATTCAGTTTCATGGAGTGTTTTTTGGAATATTGATAATTTTAACGTTTCCTTCATTTGAGAATGGAAGAACATCACATTGAAAGAGAGAGAGAAAGAGTATTTTCTTGCAGGATTGAATGATGAATTACTATTTGTTTTGATCATATAGTTTGTGGACCCTGAAGTATACAATTATTGGTTGTGATTGGTCCCAAGTATGAAATATAAATGGAAGACAGTGATGGTGTTGGCCTTGTCTCCCTCCCTCCTTGTTCCTGTTTAGGGTAGGAGGACTATCATCCCTTTCAGAAATCTACCACCACCATCTCCTCCTCTTTTATTACCCTCTCCTCGTTACTTGTCGCTTTCTCCTCCTCCTCCTCCTCCTTCTAACTATATTTAGAAAACATTCTTAACTTCGTATATGTTTTCTTTTACAGAAGATGTTAAAACACGATACATCCAAATATAAAGATGTAAATATCATCCATCGATCTTAATAATGCACATGTTACACTTGTTCATGAAAAACTTTGTAAAAACACATGAAATTGTAATCCCAACTCCACGTTATATTTAATTAATAAACACGATGATTGGTGCTCGTTTTAGATTAACCTGAATCTTTTTAACTTTAAAATAACTGCTTGAAACAATTTTATTTTATTTTATTATCAAAAAAAATCCAGAATGATACTTTCTGTTTATACGTCTAGGTTTTATCATTAACCCCACTAGATTTGATCCGGCTGAAGTCATTCTATCGGGGCAGACCAAGTATTAGAACTATGCTCCACGCGGTCTCAATAACCATTTCCTTGGACCCTTTTTAATCTCTTGTGCTCATCTAGAAACAGCATATTATTGTACGCCGCATGTATGCTTTTATGCTGTGTGATAGGTAGATGAAGAGACGAGAGAAATGTTGGGCAATCAGTTTGAATCCTAGCAGTGGGGACTGGGGACCTTCCTGTCTACATTTGGGGCTGACGCAGATGGTAGAAAGGGCTATAAAAAAGAAAGAAAGAAAGTCTATGAAATAGTTAGGCCTTCTCACAATGTCAGCATCAGCTGTTACAACGCGTGCATATGTGGCTCATAGTCAAATCCTTATCGCTGCATGATTGCTTTCCCTTCTCTCCCATTCATTATTTCTCCTGGCCTCCTTTTAGCTTTGTTGGTTGCAGAGCTCATTGCTGAAAAAACAAAAAATAAAAAATGCACAGAACATAAGCTCACTGTGTTTAATTTAATTTATGCTGAATTCAGATATAATATTTGATGAAAGAAAGAAATTCATTTGACAACAATTGCAGAGCAATTGTAATCGAGCTAGTGTTTTTGTTGGATGGAGTGAAAAACCGGGTGAATGATGGATGGACAGTACACGGTAAACAAAATTATATTTGGCTGATATTTTATAGCAAAAGAGACATGTATGAATGGCTTAGGGACGTCCTTTATTTGGATCAATTTATTTTTAAAACAGCAACCAAACACACTTGGGAAACAAACCAGAGTAATTTAAGGTTGTCACTTGGGCTGCCTTTGTTTATCTGCTTGCCGTGTAAAAAATACAGTTAGATATTTAATAATATATTTAATAATATTTTTTATTATACAAGTTATTAAAAAATTAAGTTTTAAATGAATTTTTTTAAAAAATTTTTATATGTTTTTGTGACCGAGTTTTATAAAATTCTGTTTGTTTTTAGGTTTCAAAAGTATTTTTTAAATGTATTTTTTTTAAAATTATATGTTTTTATGACCAGTTTTCGTAAAATTCTGTTTGGTTTTAGGTTTCAAAAATGTTTTTTTAAAAAATATTTTTTAAATTTAAATTAATATATTTTTTTATGTTTTTATATTATTGTGATGCGCTGATATCAAAAATAATTTTTTAAAAATAAAAAAATTATCTTGATACATTTCGAAGAAAAAAACACTTTAAAAAGCAACCGTAACCACACAACTACCAAATATTCCATACATAATTTTTGCTATACATAAATCTTAACTATATTTTTTAATTAAATATCTATTTAATTATATATTTTTAAATTTATTTTTTTAACCATAAAAACTACCTCGAAACTCAAAAATATACATACAAACACACTTTTACTAATAATAATAAAATACCGTACTACCTGTTCTAGCCTAGCGGTGGAAGGGGCTTGTCTCCTTCCTCTGCATCAGGGGTTCGAACCTCACCATGCACGCCTGTCACCCCCGCGGTGCCTTACCTGTTCACTAGGCTTGCAGGATGTTCAGTGAGCCGTGTGGATTAGTCGTGGTGCGCATAAGCTAACCCGGACATCACACGTAAAAAAAATAATAATAAAATACCGTACTACCATAACATGATTGTTCATTATGTACATTGAAATCTTGCATCACGGTCGCATAATAAACTTTATGATAAACAACAAGTACCAATCATTGATTTCTCAACTATATTTTTCACTCATTAAAGCTTTGAAGAATCGAGAAGATAAAAGCTTCAACATGTGACCTCTTCCACTCAAGTTTGTACCAAGTGTCATGGGGAGGAAAGACCATAAAGAAAAAAAAATGGTCTGAACATGTGCACCTCCGAATCCAACCAATCATTGATTTCTCAACGATAATCTCCACTCCCTTGAATTTGAAGAATCAATGAGGTGTGACTTGAGATGAAAAAAAAGCCCATCTCCCTTGCTTTGTCAAAGCTCATAAAGGGGCACAAAAACATTGAACATTATAGCATTGAAATCTTCAATCTCGCTAGCTCCACTTTTTCAACATTGCTATGATACATTCGTTAAAATCCATGTGGCTTTTAGAGCTGTTGATTTTTATTGGCCTGGGGCTACTGCCTATTCTTGGCACTTCATGATTGTAATGGAGATGTCAATCTAAGGTAATATTATTTTCTTAATTAAAATAATACTATTTTGTTTTCTTGTAATAAGACCTGAATTTTAGTCGGATTAGTGGAATCGCTGAAAACTCGTATAGATTAATAGAGTGAGGGAACACCTAACTAAGCTTAAAACATGTCGCCACTTAATTGCATGCTCTCCAGCATGATTCACGTTCCCTTTTCAACCATCGAACATGGTGACCTTTCGCCCTAGTACCGCCTCCTTCCCTGGTTCTTCTTGGTACCTACAACCTTATTCAGTTAAATGGCCAAAGATTGTAGCCATTTCGTCAAAATAAATTAGAGAGGTTGCTCCAATCACCGGTCGGGAAGGCTTCGCCGAACACTTCATTTTATGGGTCCTGAGTTTTAGCTATCAAATGGCTTTCAAAACAGTTTTCTATATGAAACACGTTTTTGATCGAAGAGATATAAATAATTAAATATAATCATGTTTTTATAATTTTTATTCTTTAAAACAGAAAATACAAGAAAAACATGTTCTTTAATCTGCATGATTCTCGTCTCTTTTATCTTTAAATAACCAAATTATCTAAGAAATTAAGATTCATAACCTGTATCTGGCATGGGGATGAAATTAGACAAAGTAAACTGACCTGAAAAAAAATAGAAGAACTGTCTGTCCCATGTAAAAAGGAGGCAGGGACATGGGGCTGGGACACAGGTAGGGACAAAAAAACTAATGAGTTCACACTGAAGATCAATACAAGTAAATTTCTCTACACTGTAAAATGGGACGGAGGTAACGATGTGATAGCTTAATGGTTATTCATACAAGGAGAGATGTATTGAAAGAAACAGACGTTTCTATAGTGTTGTTCAATCATAGCCATTTACTGGTACAATGATCATTATGAATTTAGGAGGCAATTCCTTTTTTTTTTTCTTTCCCTTTTTTAATCGTTATCATCCCTACCCCTATCGCTATTGCTATCATATCAGCATCATCCTCATCCTCGTCATCAGATGCCTCTTACTGGGTACCACACATGCAAGTTGCTAGACACGCAGACAAGGTTCATGAGGGAACTGCAACCTCGAAGTCTTGTGATTATAAGGTGGTTCCCCTACTGGCAGGGCTTGTAGGGTTCATGTTCTGTTACTTCTTTTTGCTTGTGTAGAAGATGAAAGAAAAGTGAGAGGCATCCTTGACCAGACAACTCATTGTATTTTACACATGTAAGCAAGTCCATCCTTTGATTAATTATCAAGGACTTTCTTCTTTTCGGTTAGAAAGTGCTTTTGCAAATATTTATTAATTAACATTTGCGGTTAGAGAGCGCTGCTATTGGAGGCAAAACCATACATGCTATGCAGCCTATCCTAGCCTAGGGTTTCATGAAATGATGAGTACTTGATTATCAAACCATAATCAAGCAGCTGAATATGATATGTATCACATCATGGTTTACATAGTTCATCATAGACAAACGTACTGCGAGAATTGAACATCTTAAATTAATCACACAAGCTGCAGGATCTCATGAAATGATAATCATGGATCTTTCACAATGAATCAGAGTCTGATTCAAGGCAGGCAAGAGTTGCAGTGTAATTTAACAAAATTGTCCGATTTGACTTGTAATTTAAATAACAAGGGACTAATTTTTTATTTTTATTTCTTTTCCTTTCAAACCAGCACTTTTCCAAGAACATACTTGAAAAATATCACTACTTTCAGAAAAAGTAACAATCTTAATGGACTGCAAATTTTGTCTTTTTGTAAACAATCCAAACAAAAATTTTAGAAAAAACGAAGGTAAGAAGAAGTCTCATATAAACCTTACAATGTTTGTTCATGAAAATAATCCAAACTAAAGAAGAACAGGGAGAAGCACATCAACGGTGCCCTATTGTCTCTATAACTTTAAACGTAAACTCCATGGTATTGTTATTGTTTGTGCAATGAGCAAAGGAAGAGAGTTGTAGTGGAGAAAATTAAGAAATTTAGACATGGCACCTCAGTTGAGATTTTAACGGGGGAGAAGGAACATAAAAATGGCAAGTTGGGCCCCAGACGAGTGAAAGATCGAGAGAGATATTGATTTGATAATTAAAAAAAAGTTTGTTACCCGGTTATGGATTATAGCAGTAGCAATTAAATATGTGCAATGATGAAAATCAGAAATAATTTTATTTTGCATTAAATGCAGCATAAAATTAAGGCCAGAAGAAAACAATTGTGTGGTATGGTTAATGATATGAAGATCATAAGCAATATCCAGCTACCAAGATAGTAATTGCCATGGGAAGAGTTCAAGAAAGAAAAGACGAATTACGCACTTTTGAATTAAAGCCAAGTAAAAAACGTAATTAAAATCTGAAATTGACTCTAAAAATAATTAAAATAAAAAATAATGTACTTGAATCTCGGCTAGATATAACGAGCCAACACCATATAGAATTACACCTGTAAAATTATCTAGTAAAATTTTAATTCGATTCAAAATCTAAAATATGGTTATTTTCTTGAGACTATATGTTTTATATGTTCAGGCTTGTTCATGTATTTTAGCTGGTCTATTTGATTATGTACGTATTCACAGTCTATATATAGTTTTTCAAAAATATTTCTTGGTTGTGCTATCCATTTTATTGAGTTGTTCATAGTAACATAACTCATTAGGCCTGTGATATTCTCTAAAACATTTTCAAACTGTGTTAGTTTTAATAATTTTTTTTTTTAATTTAGAAACGTGGTATTTTAAGAAACCACCCATCAATTAGATATAAGCAATCGTAGACGTGAGTCAAAATCATAATTGCACTGGAAACAACTAAAGGCCAAAACCAAACCCTAGCATATTGTTATTAGAACAAGGCATCATAGCAGGACAGCTGTGTTGGGCTTAGCGGACCAGTTCAAATGCCAGCACACACACACACACACTCCATTGCTTATCCTGTTCAAACACTCTCGCAGGAAACTCATGATAGCAGATGGTAAAACCAATCAAACAATAAATTCTCAATGCCTTCGAAAAGAAAATCCGGCAAGACATTAATGCTCTTTGTCGAAACATTGAGGAGGAGAGACCAACCTTTACTTAATTGTCAATACAAATCCTTTTTAAACACCTAATAATACCTCTCCAATAGAGTCCACCAGAGAAGTGGCATGCGTTTAGGATAGCTTTAGTTTTCGAGAAGCTTAGTGTGAGATCCCACTCTTTCACCAGTAATGAATCACTAGCCTGTAGGGATTTCCCTCTACCACTTTGCTAGATCACGTACTGAGATACTCGACTCAATATGTGATTATTTGTGGGATTCACAGTTCAAACGAGAGCCCTTTTCCCTGCAAGACCCAAGCAAATATGGATAATCTTCTTGTTCACATTCTAAGGAAATAGGGCCAATCCTACCCTCAAAGTTGCATGCACAAATTAAGATAAACACCTCATCTGAGGCATTCTTACCTCCCCAGCTAATGGTCCATGGACAGCCATTGCTTCAAACTGGTTCACAATAACTTGCCCCTGCAGAAATTTAAGTCGTTAGCCAAGTGAAACCGGAATGAGATTCCATATGAATGCAACACTTTCAAGACAGGAGGCATATTATACCAGTTCTAAGAAAGGATATAGGGATTCTGCATTTTTTAGTCACTTGTTTGGGTAATAGAATTTGGCAACACCTTGAGCATCAACCAGAGTCCAATGAGCAGGATTTTCCACTAATCCGATAACCCTCCTGTCTGTCAGCAGAGAAAGCATTTTGAGACATAAACATAATAGACACCAACACTTCAACCTTGAATACTATTTGAGATATGTGATGAACTTGCGAACAGATTCTCTTCTTGTGTCGTGTTTATACTTTCAGGAGAACAGAAAATTGTTAGAAAATCAATTACAAATGTCAAAACTAAATTGAGCTTTCTTACGTTTAATTTGTCTGATAGTCTGACAAATCTTTTCTAATTTTCAGAAAGCTTGCCTCTGTGAAATTTGGACTTGTCATAAATAGAGTTTGCAGATGGGACAACACAATCATATTTAGCTTGTGGCAGGAGAGTTTAAATAAGCCTCTATTGATAATATTATTTAACTGGTTTATGGTCTGACAACAGTTGGCTTCAAGTCTGTTTTTCTGTGTTCTTAAAAGTACTCGACTCTGCCATATTGTCTGCCTACAGTTTTTGCTCGTGTTCTTTTGCATATTTGGAACATGTCCTGACACTACACCTTATCATTTTTAAACATTCGAAGAAACCTATAATTCATTATTTTTGACATACAAAATCAAAACAAAAAATATACGTAGGTTACCAGCCAACAGACGCAACGTTTTAACATGCATGAACAAATAGTTAATGATAAATCATCATTTAACCATTCTCTTGCCATGATACCATGAGTTCAAACTGCAAAGTTTAAAACACAGTAATACTAACAGCACAAGTGAGGGATCAAAGATAAATCATCACAAAACTATTGTTGCATTAATAAATATAAGCATTCTGATTCTGCCTTGGAAGACTAATATTTCCCTGCCACCAGCAAATTAGGTCAGGAGCTACCACTTGGTGGAATCTAAAATACCATTGTTAGTTTCGGTAGTGATGTTTCTGGATAGACCAAGTAGTTGTAGCTCTAGCTTAGAGCATTGAGTCGGTAAATATGCGGTCAATAGGTGAAAGTTCAGCTGTGCAAGTAATTGATGTGTACTGTGTACTATGTCGTGTAAAAGGGCTCAGAAATAGCCAAGCAATTGTAACTAGGCCAAAACATTTAAGGCTCGCTACTATGTAACCTTGCATGAGACCTTCCCTTCAATAGTCCAAGGCCTATAATGTTTCTTTCAACTCTGAAACTATAACCATTTCTATAATCAATTCATTTCCACACCTAAAATATCAAACTTTGCACACTTACCCCCCAAAACTAAAACCTCAACTAAACCTAAAAATCTAACAAGGGTCCCTCTGGAAGAACTCCATGTATTGATGATCCATGAGATGGTTTTCTACGACTATGTTTATATTTGACATATAATGTATTTTCTAACAGAAGTAACTAGATAACTGTTCTATCCCTAGCCTAAAAAATAAGGGACATGAAAAACTATGGAGCAAGAAAGGTAAGAAGTATTGTCATGCACATGAAACTGATGTAATTGATATGAAACAAGGATGGCAAAGTCCTCAATCCAAATCTGCTAGCAGTTTGATATTAACCAGGCATGCAAGATATCTTAATGAAACCCATGTGATAGCCAATGTCATCTTTCAACAAAGCATCAACTAGTTGTTTGGATACTGTTACGTGTCCAAAAAATTTCACAACAACATAGTATGGTAATGTGTAGAAAAAGAGAAGCCTGTACAAGGCAAACAGAGCAACAAAAAGTTTAGGTGTGAAGTCTCTTGTTGCCCTGAATTTGGATATCACAAATACAAAAGAACAGGGAAGCAAAAAATTCAAAAAGGAAATAAAAAACTAAATAAATTATTGAACATGTATATTGTATATAACTAAAGGCAGAAAGAACCAAACGAATCTTTCACCAAGAGTTCATGCGCGTACCGGTTAAATAGCTGCTTTCTGTCTTATAGAACACCTACTATGCAATTAAGGATGATGCTGCATACTTCGGTAAACGTGTCTTTAGTAAGAAACCACATAGATTCCCAATGAAACAGCCAGATAATAAATCTACAACAGCAAAAGTATAAACACCTGTAGTGCGATCCCAATATTTTGCTTAAATTGCAATTGGCACTCAATGCCTAGATTGGCAAACACAGTCTTCATAAACACAAACATGTATTAGTTTCCAACAACACAACTAAATCACAGTACTCAGACAAGGAACATGCAATCAATCTAACACTTATTTCTATGGCTACATCAGTTCAAGCTTCTCCTTCTACGTTCACGGTTATGTGCATTGTCTGCTCCTGCAGCTCTAGGAACTTCAACCCTTCTCCTGGATGATGAAGAATTTGTTTCTACACTATTGTCCACTTCTGAAAGCCTAAAAACTAGATTTCTTCTACTAGAAGATGAAGAAATGGGCACACCAAAATTGCTTTCTATAGCAGTACCCATTCTATGGCTTTCTAATTGAGAAACAGTGACAACATCGTCAGGCCTGGAAGAAGAAGCAGACTGTGGCAATGTAGAATCAGCATCGGCAACAGTATCTGGGTTCTGGCCGTCAGGTTGAATAACAGCAGCAATGCTTGAAAATGAATCTCTATCAGCAGGACGTGAAGATTGTAGATGGTTTCTTCTCCCACGATGGCTGTGCAAAATTGCCCCAAGGTCCTCAAATAATCTTTCAGTAGATTCCATAGCAGATTCCATTGCAGAGTTCACTGCAGATGAAAAGGAGGATAGTGAAGCAGCTCCTTGAAACAGTAACCTAGAAACTTGAACAGACCGGTGGTGCTGGCTCCTGTCTGCTCCTATGGAAGGCAGTGCCTGAGAAGTACTGGTTCGATTTGCCAAGAAACTGATTCTGTCAGATTCAAGAGGAACACCATCAAGACCCTCTGACGGAGGTATCTCCCCCATTGCAATGAGCACATTGCCAATATACCGCATCCTTTCCTCAATGGAAGAAGAAAATGCACCGTGATTAATGAGTTGTTGTCTCACACTCTCAACTCTTTGTGCAGAGGGCCTAGGAGGAACCCTCAAGCCAGACTCCTTTAACTTGAGCTTCTTGTTATCATCACTGTTTCCATTGCCATATATTGGAATAATACTTGTATCTGTAACCTCTTCCACACAAACAGGGCATTCTTTCACATTCGAGTAAACATAAGACAGCTGATAGAAGCACGGCCAGCAAAACAGGTGTCCACAACAAGTTAATATAGGATCTTGTGCCATATCAAGGCATACGTTACAATCAAATACACTCCTCCTGTCAGTTCTGGCCTTCTTACCATTCCCATTCCTGCCTAATGCTTTAGCTATCAAATAGGTACTCTTTCTTTTGCCAAATTTATTCATCTCATCTCTCCTTTCTTCAGTAGCAACACTAGCCTCCCCAATAAGCAGCCCACCATCACTGCGAACATTAACAGTAGCTGGTTCCACAGAAACATTCACTGTTTGAGGGGTAAAGTGACTTTGTCTCCATCTCTGTCGTTGTCTAGCCCTGAAAGTAACTGCTTCAAGCTGCCTGAGGCGTTCTTCTATATGACCATGGGTGTTTTCTAATTCATCTCGTATGGATGCTAGTCCCAACAGCGAGTCATTGGAAGGGTATAAAGGCTCTTGGTTCAAATCAAGATCCATTATTTCTAGCAAAAAACTTACACCAATCTGATTCAAAAATCTTTCTACAACAAAAACCAAAATCTCAATATACCCTATCCTGCAAAGAACAATAAAAACACATTCTTTAACTCAACCAGAAACTGAAATTTTCCATTATCTTAAACTCCCTCAAAACAAAAATTAATTGACACAATTGTCACTCTCTAAATAAGTAAATAAGAGGGGGGAAAAATCCAAACTTTACTAAACTAAACCCTCCCTGCATACCCAAAAAAGAAAATCAAAATCAGCTTAAGAAAAAAAAATTAAAATCCAAACCAAATCGAACTCCCACCAAAATGGAAAAAAATAAAATCCAAAACCAGCTCAATCATTGATTTAGTCACTAAAAAACAAAACCCAGAAACTGAAAGTTCTCTCATCTATATTTTTAATCTATTTTTCAAGCAAAAAAAAAAAACCATTCATCTTTTGAGGCCCAAGAATGTAAATAAGATCAAGATTGTAAGCAAAAACACAATCAAACAATAGCAACAATAATAATCAAGAAATTGAAAAAGAAAAGAAAAGAAAAGGATAAGCACCTTTATGAAGCAGATGAACAGCTCAGGTCTTCTTCAAGATAAAAGATTTATCGATAAAATCATTTTATAGCAATCAATAAAAGTCAAAGCAAGAGGTGGTAGTTGTTTGAGGGATTGATTGACAGGTACTTGGTTTCTTGCATGTTACACGCCAGCTGGGTATAAAGTGCTGTCGTTTCGAGCACTGACTTTGATGTCCCTGAGGATTTGGGATTGGAGTTGTGGCACCAAAGCTACCAGGTCAAGAAACTTGGGTCCTGTTATATTCTTTTGCGAGCCAATGATATTTTTGGTGGTTTCTGCTTTGTTTAAGTCTCCATTTTAGTCCATATACTCTTAATTGTCTTCTATTTTTGTCCATGGTCTTTGAGAAAAATCAATCATGTGCCCATGGCATTGTATTTTTAAGTAATCTATATGGAGAAAGAAATAATTTGATTGATTAAATTCGAATGCATATAAATTAAATAATTTTGATATGTAATGTTTTTTTGTCGAGTATATAATTTGTCTATATATATATATAAAAAAGAACTTTAGAACGCAATGAAATGTCTTAAATCACAAATTTCTTCTCAGAAATCAGCATCAACTACAACAGATTATTCATGGGGACAGTGAGTTGATCTTGATGGCTAGTAGCTTCCTTTAGTGCAAATCTTATTCCCAAGTACTGATGATGATCATCACAATACAACAATTAGAATTTAAGGGTGCGTTGTTTTTTTTACTTCCCAAGGATTCTGTTTTTCTCTTGCAAGAAAAAAAATATCCTGGAACCTCAGATTATTAAAGCATAGAGAAACAGACGTTGTCAATACACATGAAAAATCTGAATAGATAGCTAAAAACTGGAACCACCTCCAAGGTCCATTCCACCTCCAAATCCTCCAATATCAACTCCGCTTAATGATGATGATAAATCCACACCACCCCCACCAAAGTTGCCTCCAAGATTAATACCTCCGCCACTATTATTTCTGCCACCACCAAGACCACCGATGCCAATACCAAGGAGTGCTGGCAACAATATAGAGCCTAGCTGGTTCAATGAAGAATTCGCCTGCCCCCTTGGTCTCCCATTAGACGTAGGCATATTTGATCCAAAAACATTTGAGGTACCAGCTTTCGGCACATAATTGTTAGGGGCAAGGTTTTGCATGACAGGAACTGTTGCCAGTGGAGTTCCAACGGCCTGATACCGAGGAATACCTGATACTGGTGCTGCTGATTGGTAGTTTTGGGCTTGAGCTTGAGCTGGATTTGGCTGTGATACGGCACAATCCAAGTGAGCATCAAATCCACAGAGGTTGCACCTATAGAGCCATTGCTTGGAACCAAAGTTGTGGCATATGTCACAAGAAAAGGTCATGTTAGGGTAAGGAACAAAGGGTGTAAGATTCAACTGGTGATGATGAGACTGGTGGGTGAGCACCAAGGGCATGGCCGCACATGTGGTATGGATATAAATGTTGCAAGTTCCACAATGGTAAGAGAAACCATTTCCTTGCTTCCCACACGCATCACAGTTGAATAAGTCTCCGGGATACATGGGGGTAGAGAGGAGAGACAGAACATGGTTTTGGTGATATGGATGAGTGATCTGTTGAGGCATCTGGGAACAAGAAACATGAAGAAAGTAGTTGCACTGTGTGCAAGCGTAGATCGATCCCGAGATCTTGAGCTTGCAACATGAACATGAAGCTAGGCAAAGCGTCTGTTGGGGCTGGTAATTGGAGAGCTGTAATGGGTGTGGATGGCTGAAATGCTGAATTGCAGCTTCAGTTTGGGCAGGTAGCCTCCCCATGAACCTCAGATTTTCTCTCTCCTCTAAACTTGTTTTTAGTGGTAAATCAAACTCTTCTGCTCAAATTCGCATGATATCGACACACGGTGCTACCGTTGACTCTGATATCAAGCAAGGTCAACTAAAGATGCGGTAGAGTTTCCAGGTCAAGTTGCTTTTGTTTAACATGTTTTGATAACCATAAGAGCAGTAAGGGATTTGAAAACTAAAACTCTGAGCTGGATGGAACAAAGTAGCTGGTTGGTGGCAGGCCATGACAAATTCGTCTGGAACCTAACAAATGGTTCACAGGCAATTTTTACCGAGCTGCGAGGAAAAAAGGTTGGGGAAATTGCTGTACCTACTATTTACTGTGACAGGCTAATGATGAGCCTAAGGCTCAATTGCTGACATTAAAAGAGAGGTTAATTGACAGTACAATGAATTGATTCTTCAACCTTGCTTTCTTTCTACTTTCTCAGCACTTCCTACACCAGAAACCACTCTTAGCACATAGAAAGCAATAAGACCTTATAACTATCGAAGAGATTCAACTTTCTGGCAATGCCACTTTGGAACAATGAACCTTCAGAGAAGCAACTAGGTCCGTTCTCACCAAATCTTGTTCACTGTTCAGTTAGCCGCACTCGTTGAACAAATATTATGCTTCTATAATTATACAATCAATCTAACTATCAAATTATATATTATTATTGACCTTGATTTTTCCTTATCTTGAGGATGTAATAGAGTTCGGAATGAGGAGATACATATCCTGGTATCCCAATATAAAATTCTAGTTGACTTTGGGGTTAAGAGAATCCTGCTTATACGCGACCTTGCCTGCCAAATTCTAGCTGTAGAATTTACTTGATCAAATACACTAAGATGGAGGAGATGCAGAAGTTGAGAGCAGACTTACCAACTTTTTTCGCTAAAGACACTCGTTGGAATCCATGTGAGAGGCCAATATGATCATAGGAACGACTTCATGGTTGTAAGTTTGCAAGCATGCATTCTCGTTCTCACAGTGCATGAGAATTATTATACCTCAATTTTTAACAGGTTGATTTTTAATTTAATTTTACAGAAGTTCAAATATAAAATTAAAAAATCAAAAATTTATTTTAATAAAAAATATAATTTATCAACTTTTAAGAAAATTAGCAATTATAATGTGTTTTTGTTATTTTATCTTTATCATTAAAATAAAGATAAATTATTTATTTTTAAATTTAATTTTTAATCAAATTTAAATCTTAAAAAATAAAATAAATTTATTTAAGATTTTATTTTCCATACGTGATGAAATTCTGCACTGTTAACACACACAACATTAAAATAAACCTAGGAAGAAAAAAAAAACCTTAAAAAAAAAACATAAAAATAGATGGGGCGCAGCGGAACCCTAGACTAGCTGCCACTGCCCCCTCCTCGTCCCTCGGTTTTTTTTTTTTTTTTNTGTCTCAATTCTCCCCCAGTCTCAGTCTCTTCCTCATCAAACCGACACTTCATTCTTCAATCTCAACCCCTAGGAGTTGCAACTTCTCATATACACAAGTCTTTTTCCCTTCCAGTCACTGACCTTCAGTCTCTCTTCCCCTCTCTCCGCAGCTCCCTTGTAATCACAATGCCATCAGTAGCTCCAGCAACCGAGAGCAAACACAAGCTAGCAGCAGCAGCAGAGGGAACTCTTCTGTCCTTTCCTCCTCTCCTAAAGCAGCATCCACCGGCATCCGATGTGCCCTGCATGTCCAGCAACAGCCTTCTTTTCGGTCCAACGCTTGGAGCAACACCAGTGTCGCAGTCTAGCACCAACAAATAGCACAGGCAAGCTTCACCGTGCTCCTCTCGTCCTCCATTAAAGCAATGTTTGGAAACCCTCCTTCACGCCACCAACATTGTCTCCACTGTGAAAAGCGAGCTGGACCGTCAACCGTGAGCAACACCTGGCCGTCTCCCTCCTCGCCTCTTGCGGTAGATGTGCTCGGGTAAGTCCCCCTTATTGCCTGTAACAATTTAATTACATTGTTATTGTATTCTTCACACATGCATGCAAGGAGAAAATTCTTTTTATTTAAATATAAATTTTATAGATTTCTTTATTAGGTTAGAATTAGAAATATTGTACCTTTTGAATTACATAATTTATCAGAATTAAAAATATTTAGATATAAATATTCACTGTCACTGGAGTAAAAAAAATTATAAAAATAAAATACAAATAAATCTATAATAATTTAAGATAAAATGAATAATCTAGTTTGTTTAAAATAAAATATTTAAAAACTATTTTTTTTCGCATAATTAATCTCATCCTATAATTAAGACTCTAATGATCATAATATTAATCAACAACTCCTTGAACAAGACACAATTCACTAATAAACAAGACATCAAGTACCTGTTTTCTTAATTTATAAAATTATTTTTAATGGATCACCCAGATGTTCAAATGTGGCAACACTGTTCAGAGTTTATACCTACGCTGATGGCTGGTGTGAGACCACCGAAATCTGTTGCAGTATCCACTTTATGATTGCTTTGCTGGAAGATTCAAGACCATCGTCTCCATTTTTGCCACCACTTGCTAGTGTCAAGGGAGGGATGTCATATTGGGTCTTCGGATTCATGGGCCTTTTCATATTTCAATTTCTTAATTGGATTTTGTCTTTAAAACGAGCCCACTTCTCCAACTTTATTAGCTTTAAGGCCCATTAGCCTTGAGATGCCGAGAAATGCTTCTGCAATGTAGCTGGAAACTAATGTATAATTATATTATGACACGAACAAAATTTTATGGAAATAATAATTAAGGGTTAACATCATATTAGGGCTCAACCTTACACCAATTTTAAATTGAGTCACCGAATTGATTGTTTTATCAATTGGGTCCCCAAAGCATACACCAATTCTCTAGATTTCTCAAAATTCTTAAAATGAATATGAGAAAAATTTCCCAAAACATAAAAGCAGATAGATCAAATAGTTATATAACAAAAGCTAAACAAATTCTGTATTCTAGAGAGAAAAAACACTCAACCTTCTCATTGCTTTTTTTCAATATTATATCAATAATGCTGCAATTTCTCCTAAATTATGAAGGATTTGGGTATGAAATTCTTATAGAGGAAAATAGACATTTTGTTCTACCTTTAGTAAAACTTTTACATTGAATGGCTTCTTGGATATTGAGAATCAAAATTTTGAAACCCTTCAAGATAGAGAAGATATTAAGTTGCTAGGGTTAAGAGGGCAATTGTTTAAAATATCATTAATTACTTTCTCAATACTATAATATTTTTTGTTTACTGCAACCTTTCCTCATAATGTTGTATTGGAAAAAATCACCCATATAAATTCAAATCTCAAGCTAAATCAATAAAATCATTTCAAAAATGGATTGATATAAACAATAACAATCAATTAAAAAAAATAAAAACAAAGAAAAAAGACAAATCTCATCAAGGGGTACATCTAAAGATGGAAAGCTTTCAAAAATAATCAAAGTTCTGTGAAGAATTTGTTGCCAAAAACAACGTACGACTACTCAAGTTTCATCGAAATCTAGTAATTATTAACAAATACATTAAAAGGCATTTGAGATTTCTTATAGTTATAGACATACTTTACTATTCAGTATAATAGTGGAATGATGTTTATGGCCTTCACGAGAACAATTGACTGCTTCTAGTTTAGAGGTATTTTAGTTATTTTACATTATTTATTTGTTATCACTAATTTATTTAAAGGTGTTTTTGTTAATTCTTCTTTTAATGCACAATAAAATAAATAAAATACTTCTAAAATAAAATAAAAACTTTCGTTGTTGGGTAATGGTGTTTTGATATTTTTACTTTTTAATTGTACAATACAATTATATAGTTATCTTTGAGGTAAAAAAAAATAGGCCATGAAAACAAAGGCATTGGAGTCTTTTTCTTATTTTTTTTATTACTAAAATGGGTAAAGTGCGATAAAGTAATTTGATATTAAATTAATATTTTTTATTAAAAAAATTATTGACACATGTTATGGAATATCCATGTATAAGGCACCTCACATTTTAAATAATGTATGTTATGCCTCGTAATGGTGGAAAATTATCTTTGGCCGCTCCAACTTGTACTCTTTTTTAATAGATAGCACGTGTCATGTAAAGATGGTTGTATTAACATATTTTTTTTATATTTATTAACATAAATAATTTTTAATTTATTTAGTGAAATACATGTATAAGCCTTTAATTTAATTTTAAAATTTAAAAAACCTTACATGCTTATTATTTTTTTATAAAAAAACCATTATCAATCACAAGCTAGAAAACTAGCAAATCACCATAGTATCAAGGCATACACTCTTCTCTCTCCCCTCTTGTTTTTATTATTATTATTATCATGGATTCTCAAAATAGAGGGACTCATTATTGATGCTAAGATAATTCCATCTACTCCAAGGCTGACTACAGAAGACATGCACACAAGTGATTAACAATTATAATTAGAATTTACAAGCTTGATATGATATCTGTTTTCTGAATTAACGTTCATGTAGGAGCAATGGGAAATAATTAACTTCATTTCAGCTGTCTTTATTCTTTCTCTCCATCGTTCTTATCTTCTTCTTCTTCTCCTGTCTCTCTGCTTTTGTTGGCACCATATAAATTTCTTGATATTCAATACTATGTAAAAGAGTGATGTATTGATGCTTCTAAAGAGTTAAATCATTTTTAAAATGTCATGTAAGGGAACATGCCTGTCAGCAACATTATTTAATTATTTTTTTATTTGAATATTTTCATACTTCTTTAAAATAAAATTAGTTTCATTTCGGGTTTATAGCCATCCCCTTAATGAATACGCTTTTTAAAAATCAAACTTGTATTTTATTTTTATATAAATATAATAATATTTTAATTCGTTAGATTAATATTTTATTAATAAACATTATTTAGGATTAGATTCAATAAACTAATTTTTAGGATTACATCATTTGGAAAAGCAACATGATCCCCTATCCCATTTAAAAAAAAAACTCCATCCATTTCCTTTCTTTTTCTTTTTTTAACTCATTGCGACTTTTTTCTAATCTATAAATTGAAAGACCTTTTAAGTCCATATAATTAAAAGATTTTCCCTTTCTATGAGATTTTTTTCAACCTCTTCTTCTCTTGTTCAAAACTCTTTTCCCCTACCAAGTAGGTTATCATTAATATATTGGTAATCTGGTCCTCTTTTAATAAAATCTCCACCGCTATATATATATATATATATATATATAAAATTAAGTTGATTTCTTACTTAACGTCATTGTATCCCATCATAGGTGTCGTTTTTCATGTCATCAACTAAATGTTCTTCTGCTTGTCTTTATCTTCTTTAGTCCTTCATATTATTTGAAGTTTTAGATTTGGTCTTTGAACTACAAAGCCTATCAATTTGGCCCAATACTGATATCATGATAGGAGAAAGGACAACCATCTGTATTTGTTTGTAATAACACTGATTATGCCTTAGGAGTTAATTATAACAACACTAATTAGCTTTTCTTCTCTTAGTCTTAAGAATGAATTTAACATGTTTGATAAGAAGGGGGGCAAAGAACAATATGAATAAGAGCGATGGGGAGATGGTGTTTTTTTATGCCTTAGGAGTTAATTATAGCTTAATTCATATGTATTAAAAAAACTAAATATTTAATTTATGAAGTGTGAAAAATAATAAATTAATAAACTTAATTTAGTAGTATTTATTTCAAAAAAATATTTTATTTTCTCACCAACCTTTCCATTTCATCTACTTTCTTTGCTTTTCCTATAAACAAAATAAATTGAAATGGAACATGGAAAGAATAAATTATGAATGGATTTAAAAACATACAAGGGGTTAAATATATAGTTTCTGAAAAAACCATAGGGACTGAAATACCTTGGAGAACAAAGACTCGGAAATACAGATTTATTGGCTAAACATTCATCCCCCCGAACATGGAAAACATGGATGAGCAAACTAACTAGATTATCTTGAATATCTATAATTGATTTGAAAAACTGAAAACACTAATAAAATTAAATTTGTTGCATAGTTTGATTAGAAGAAAACAAAAATTGATTTGATTTTAGATTTTAAAAATTGACATACAGTTAAATTGAAAAAGTGGATAATATAAATCATCAAATTAAACCAAACAAATTTATTTCTTGTCTAAAAAAAATCAAGCTTAAATTTTTTTTTGCTACTTTAGATTTATTTAGCTTTAACAATAGTCAAACTAATACAAATAAATTGATCCGATCAATTTATATTTTTGTTCTAACTTGATTAGATTTAAAATGTTAATTTTTTTTTTAAATTTTGTTGGATCTTTTTAATCCAAACCACACCTTTGAATTGATGCTCACCCATACACCAAGATAGGTTGACACCTATAAATTCCTGCTAATAATATTTTAAAATTTAATATATATTATTATAAGATTATTTAGTATTTAAAATAGTAAATAGTCAATATATTTAAGTGCTTAAATTTTATTTAGTATTCAAAATAGTGAATAATCAATATGTTTAAGTGCTTAAATTTCTTTGTTTTAATCTAAGAAATTCCAAGTTAATAATAGAATCTTGAATATCTGTAAAAACAATCTCAATCAATGAGACTTAAGTTGGTATATTTATGAGAAAAGTATAAAATAATTTAAGACAATAAATGATTTAAAAAAGCTTTAAATACAACAAATAAAAATGTTTATTTTTAAATTTTAAATCTATATATTTTTTTATCTAAAAAGATAAAAAAGTTATTAATTTTTTTACCTGGATAGTTAAGAGGGTAATTATACTTCCCCGAACCTTTTTTTTTTTAAGAAAAGAAAGACCGGAAAGTCATATGTTTTTGATAATATTAATGGGAGACAACTATCTTTTACATATCATTAATTAGATAATAAATATGGTAGTGATATAATCAAAAGATTGATGTCCCTTTTCAAATGTAGAAGTGTCAGAATAATAAATAACCCAAAAAAATCAAGGTCGAACCACATAAAGGTTAATTATATAAATTATAAACAACAATAACAACAACAATAAAAAAGAAAAAGAAAAGAAGAAGTTAAAAAGGACTTTAAAATGTAAGATTAATGTGAATATTAAATAATAAAAAGAAATGTCAGTGTTAAAGGATCCACTAATGATATTTCAAATAAGTATGACATAACTTTTTTTTATTACTCAACTAAAAACCATACACAAAGGAAGTTCTGATCAGATTATAAATGGTTAATATGATTACATTAGTTATTTTATTCAAATAATGTTAGTACTTCTAAATGTTATCAGATATTTATACTAATAACCTATGTTAATAACAAATGAAGATTTTTTCATAGCACAAGTGTCGATTACACCATACAGTTGGGCTATAAAAATGCTTAATATTTGTTATACCAAGTGTTACATAATATAAATGTAGATTAACCATTTAATAAAAAAAGTATTAAGAGTGAACAAGATAACAAATATAAAATATGTTAGTATCAAACATTCAAATCTATGTTGAGTTTACACTATACTTATTCTTACATTATTAGTGTAACCTTTTCACCTTGATATAATAAACTTAACTAAACATAATGAAAGAAGAGAAATATAAATAAATAAGATAAAAATATAAATAAAATATAAGTTAACCAAGTAAAGGAAAGGAAATGAGAAACATAATCAAGAAATTAATATAAGCAAAACTTAAACATTACAATAAAAAGAGAGCAAGAGCATGATCTTAATTTGAAAATCAAGATACCTAAATACATGACAAATGCCTCCCAAATGCCTCTTTTTACAGGTTAAAATTGAAAAATTAATTTGTTGATTAATTGTTAAGTAAGTGGCCACACCTTGACTTGGTGACAATCCTCATCTTCTTATCTGAACAAAATATCACTATTAACATTAGAATTTGAACAAACTTGAATCATGAAAGTTCTAGGAAATTATCTCTACTTTCTAAAAAAAAACATTGAGGTCATTTGGACTTCGAGAACTCAAGATATGGGCTAAACATTGAATAATATTTGGGCTGTAAGACAGATTCAGACTTCTCTATTATTGTTAAGATGTGGACTTTCAAACAATACAATTGAGTCTTGCCTTCCTATAAAAGTTTTAGGCATATGTCTTAGCTTTTCATCCATATAAAACAAATCTAAATCCAAGTTCTACAACTCTAGTTATAATCCAATTACCGAACAATATTCTAGTTTTGACCAAACCAGCATCTTTTTTATAAGTTTTACCTTCTCTTTATCTTTTTAATTTTAGTACTTCAACTCATCAATCAATTATTTTATTTATGTGATAGGCCTGTATTTAGGATGAACATTTACCATAAATTAAAGGTATCTTATCATATTAGACTTGTTATTATAAATCATGCTTTAGTTAAGGAGTTATTGATACTTTAAGTGCAAAATGATAATATAAAACCTAGATAAAAATCCACGTTTAAGTATTAATTAGGTAGTTGACCTTGTATGCTCCTATAAATGTAGAAGCAATATCACCTTAATATAAATGATTATTCTATATAGAGAGACATAACAATTTATCACGTCTTTAATATTTATATTGTAGAGAATCGTCCATGATTAGGCTTATAATCTTAGAATTATGTAATGTCCAAGTTTTTTGAGTTTAAAATGTTTGTTAGACCCACGTTCCCTTGAGTTTGACTGATTGCAAAATCCAAGTTCTTTGAGTGTTTACCAGACCCATGTTATCTTGGGTCTAGGTGACTGTAATGTCTAAGTTATTTAGATATGACATGTTTGTTAAAGCAAAGTTACATTAGGCTTGGTTGACTGCTAAGTTTAAGTTTTTTGGGTTTGATATGTTCGCGAGACCTATATTTTCTTGGACTTGGATGACTGTCAAATCCAAGTTCTTTGGATCTTGCATTCACCATACCTACATTACCTTGGGTTTAGTTGACTGTTCAGCTTAAATTCTTTGGGTTTGGTGTATTTGTGAGATCCATTTTATTTAAAAAGATTTTTTATAAATAAAAATCTTAACCAAAAACTAACTTATCAGGTGCTTATCAAAGCCTTTAATGTGTAATCTTGCATTAAAGACTAAAAAGATTTTGAGGAAGACAATCGGTTATAGACATCTTGTTTTTTTTAGTAAGATATGATATGACTTCATAGATCTAAAATGATTTCTAAAAAAAATAACAATGTGTTTGTGAAGACCATTCAATGACATGCAATAAATATTGTAGGCTATTAGCTTTTCTAGGGTTATAGATGAGGTGTCATCCGTCTTGTATTCTTATCTTTTTTTTCTTGTACTTTTCTTAATTCTTTTTTCCAAGATCTCCGAACTTAGGTTCTTCCAATATTTTATAAGAAGAGAGTAATTTAATAATAAAGAGGAATTTATTGATTAGGTAAACCAGATTTTATTTCCTTATACTTTTATAAAATCTTCTTCAATCTTTTTTTTCCTTCTATTCTTATGACTTCTAGAAAAGGAAAAGAAAATATATCCCCCGAATGTAATTTCTAGAAAGAAAAAAAATGGTTTAAGGAAAACCACTTGAAAGCATGTAATATATATTGCAAGCTATTTGTTGGCCTTTATAATGTTATAAATAAGATGCTCTCTATCTTTCATTCCTATTTTCCTTTTTTTCTTGTACTTTTTTTAATTTTTTTCTAGAATTTCCTAACTTAGGTTCTTACAGTATTTTAAAAAAGAGAGCAATTTGATAATAGAGAGGAATTTATTGATGGGGTAAACCATATCTAATTTCCTCGTGCTTTTGTAAAACCTTCTTCAATATTTTATTCCTTCTACCCTCTCCTAGAAAAGGAAAAGGAAATATATTCACTAAATATGATTTCTAGAAAAAAATAAAAAGAAGTTTTTTTAAAAAACCACTTGAAGGCATACAACCAATATTATAGGCTATGGGCCTTCATAGGGTTATAGATGAGGTGCTATCTGTCTTCCATTCCTATTTTCATCCTTTTCTTATACATATTTTAAACTTTTTCCTAGGATCTCTTGACTTAGGTTCTTCCAATATTTTATAAAAAAAGTGTAATTTTATAGTATAGAGGAATTTATTGATTAGGTAAACCAAATATTCTTTCTTTGTGCTTTCATAAAACCTTTTTGAATCTTTTCTTTCTTCTTCCCTTATGACTATAGAAAAGGAAAAGGAAATACATTCCTTAAAAGTAATTTTCATTTCAGGCCTGAAACTAGAACCACTTATCAAAGATCTTCAGGTATAAGAATTGTCCCTAGATCATAGAGGGATGGTACCCAACCTTTTTCTACTGAAAAAAAGGATGAAAATATTCTCTAGAAGGTTTCAAACCTACGAGGACAACTAAGATTGCCTAAGACTCATGTGGATGATAAACAGAGTTTAGTGACTTGAGACCAAGTATCTTTGGCCAGTGCTAGTTAGCTAGGAGATTATATTGTGGTCACTCCTAAAGTTGGTGACTGTATTTATTAAATCACCACTAAATATAGTGCAAGTAATTTTATCATTACAACCCTCATATGTCTATACGAGTTTGAAAAATCATTTCCTTTACAAGGATTTATAATGGATATTCTAAGGTACTATAACTTTAGTCCTATTCAAATGGATGGATTATTCTATTCTTATTATTAAGGAATTTAAAGTAGAAGTCTTCAGTTATGGTATTTAGACAATGTTATACCTTGATTAGTAGCATTAAAAGGGGCTTTTAATCCCTTGATTTTTTTTTTACTTTCATTAATAAATAATATGGACTAATGAAAAATACATGAGGAGAAAGTCTTCTTAATATAATATGGGAAAGATCAATAAGTAACAATGAGGTATATTGGCTTAGTAGACCTCAAAATGAACATATCCAAATTTAAAGCTATATTCATTATTGAAGGATGACCCTTGTTACAATCCAATTTTGGACCCATTGGCTTTTAATCTAATTTTACAAGGTTGAAATGTAAAATTAAAATATCAAGGGTTTATTTCAATAAAAAGTGTGATTTGTCAACTTGTGTGAAAACTAAAAACTTCAATGTGCTTTTGTCATTCTATCCTTATCATCAAGATAACGATAGTTATCCATTTTTTTAATTTAATTCTTAATCAAATTTAAAATTCAAAGAAGATAATAAGTTTATTTGAGACTTTGTTTTTCATTTGCAATGAGACTCTTATACTATAAATATAGATTTCTTTAATACATAATCAGTGGGAAGGACAAGAAATCTCAGGAGGGACATTACCAAAAATTAGAGGAAGACATTACAAGGAAAAAACACATTACTAAAAAAAGAAAAAAACATAAAAAGGGTGGGTGGGGCTACGAACCTTATACTAGCAACTGTTGCCCCTTTTTTTCTCTCTCTTTTTCTGCTGCCTCCAAATCTTTATAGAGTAAAGGCTCCCTCATCTTCACCATTTTTTCTTGGATTGGAACCCTAAAAGGCAGGCCTCCCTCAGCTCATCCCCATAACCCATACTAAGTAGAACATAAAAAGAAAAACCATTTTCCTCAACAAGAGCAAACCCCTCGATCTATCCTTTACATCACTGTCTACTGTGGTTACTACCAAAACCAGTAGCTCTCACTCCTTTTCTTTTCCCTTCAACCAATATTGCCACCATCTTGACCAACCTGTGACAGCCCCCTATAATAACAACTTCTTACATCAGCCACTCTTTGTAAAACTACATGAGTTGTGAACAACGCATAAACCAGCAACCTAAACTCCTACTTCCTAATAGCAAGCTTCCTGTTTGCAAATTAACACTGTGATTAGTACTTAAAAATATATTTTTTATCAAGGTTTTATATCATCATTTTGCACTTGAAACATGAATAACTCCTTAACTAAAACATGTTTTATAATAACATATCTAATAATATAAGATACCTTTAATTTATGATAAATGTTCATGTTAAATGCAGACCTATCATATAAATAAAATGATTGATTAATGAATTTAAGAACTGAAATTAAAAGGATAAAAGATTGCTAAACTTCGAAAAAAGATGCCAGTGCAATTCAAACCAGAACACTATTTGGTAATTAGGTCATATCTAGAGCTATAAATCTAGGATTTGAGTATACTTTATATAGATGGAAAGGCAAGACATAGGCTTACAACTTTCATAGGAGCCCAAGATTTAAAAAGGTTATTTTTAAGTCCAAATTATAGCAACAACAAAGAAGTCCGAATCTGTCATACAGCCCAAGCACTGTCCAGTGTTTGACCTATATTTGGAGTTCTAGAAGTCCAAATAATCTCTATTTTTTTTTTGAAAAGCTGAAACAACTTCCTACAACTTTCATGTTTTTAAATAGTTTTAGTTTTGATGTTATTAATGAAGTTTTAGGAGACAAGAGAAGATAAGGATTGTCACCAAGTCAAGAGTTTGTCATCCACTTATCAATTAGTCATCAAATCAATAGTTCCTAATTTTGACCTATAAAAGGAGGCATTTGCCATGCATTTGGGCATCTTGGTTGCTAGATGAAGATCATGCTCATGCTTTCTTTCTTTGTATTTTTTGTATTGCTTATGTTTTGCTTTCACTAATATCAAGTTTATGCCTTTCATTTCCTTTCCTTTACTTAGTTAACTTTTATCTTATTTATGTTATTATTTTATTTATTTTTCTTTTATTATGTTTAACTAAATTTATTATGTTAAGGTGAAAATGTTACACTAATGGTATAAAAATAAGTATAGTGTAAACTTAATATAGACTTTAATATTTAATATTAACATGTTTTGCATTTGTTATTTTTTTCACTATTGAATACTTTTCTTATTAAATGACTAATCTAGATTTATATTATATAACACTTGGTAAAATAAATACTTGGTACTTTCATAACTCATACTGTATGGTATAACCGACACCTGAGCTATGAAAGGAACTTGATTTGTTGTTAACATAAGTTATAATCATGAATGCTTGACGAGATTTACAAGTATTAGCATTAATCGAATAAGATGACTAATGTAATCATGTTAACAATTTATAATTTGATTGAAACCTCCTTTGTATATGGTTTTTAATTGAGTAATAAGAGTTTATACTATACTTGTTTGACATACCATTAGTGGATCCTCTAACCTTGATATTTATTATTATTATTATTTAATCCTTACGTTAATCTTCCATCTCAAAGTTCTCATCAACTTCTTTTTCTTTTTTCTATTATTATTATTGTTACTACTACTACTACTACTACTACTACTACTACTAGTATTGTTATTACTGCTACTATTATTGTTATCATTATTATTGTTATTATTTTTATTTTTATTTTTATTATTTATAATTTATATAATTAATCTCCTTGTGGTTTGACTCCGGTCTTGCTGGGTTATTTATTACTTCGACATTTCTGCACTTGAGAGAAGACATCAAGTTTTTGGTCATGTCACACTGTATGCCTCTTTTAGCTCTATCAATATCCAACAACCACCATTATGCACTGTGAGCATGCACTAGCCATAGCAATAACCTTTTCTTCTCAATAGAGATAAGACAAACATAAACACAGGGATATGAAACAAGAGACTAGGGTAACGAAGTAAACACCAAAGACTAAGAAAATAGAATGACTAGAATAAGTGAAGATAAAAAGAAATAGGGGGAGTGTTTATTCGACCAACAATATTACTTATGTTTCCATCATCATTGTCCTGGTTTCTGGTTACACCACCCCTCTCTGAACAAATAAATATAAAGGAGCATAGAAAAAGCATATGATGAACTGGGAGGAGGGAATACTAGTGGCGAACAAGAAGAAACAAAATAGGAGGAGAAAACAGTCCATCAATCTTCTTTCACTAGTGTCTCTATAACTAACATTAGGTAAGTTCTTTGCTTTCCCTCATTTTTGCATTATAATTCATTTACTACAATAGTTGTGAATTATAGTTTACTTGTTATTATAACAGTGAAGTATAATTCATTTGGTTCTGTAGCAGACTTGTATTAACGAATGCCTGCTACTTGGCTAGGTTACAGGTTAGCAACCACTGGACCCAGTGGGTTAGACCCAACCCCCTCTAAAAAGATAAATTTATGTATATATGCATTTATTTAAATTCATTTTATTGGTTTATTCACTAATACTAAGGTTAGGAATACCATATGTTTTCTTTTTCACTATGTAACATTTACCAACGCTAGAGTGATAAGTAATTGTAATTGAATATTCACTGACGTTACAGTAGGGAGTACCATATGTTTTAAGTTATGCAATATTTACCAACAATAGAGATGGAAATATTTGTAGGTGAATATTCATTGATGCTAGCGTTAAAGACATTGTTAAAAAAGAAAAAGAGAGAAACAAATTCATAGCAATTTAAGACAAAACCAGTAATGTTGTTTGTCTCGGGTAAGATGCTTAAAGGGTGATAACATCTTTCATTTCACGTAACCAATCTCGTGCCAAAGAATCTCTGTTGACTAGTTAGGGTTTCTAATGACCATAATAATAGGTGACTACTCCTTAAATAAGATTGTTCCATTAAAGAACAAGATACCATACATCCATTCTTTTTCCAAGATAAACTTTTAATCAATCATCATGATATCCAAGTGTGACACCCCTAGCCGATGTAAATGAAAAATCATTCTTAGGCCTAAAAAAGGAGAGGGTTTGTATTAGGTTGGGTAGCCTCCATACTAAATATGACATTAATTGTATACCTAAAGGGCTATATGATGTTTCAGTTATTTTTACTTTCATATTTTTTTTATTTATTATTTCAATACCTTTCATTCCTTAACTGTTTCTTTATACAAGGTCTTTACTTAGGATTGTTGGATTCGAATTCAATGGGTCTACCTCGTTTATGCTTAATCACGTTTCTATGCCCTCTTCTAATGACAACTCTTCTTTTGAAGAAAATCAATAATTAAAGTGAAGATGAAATGTTAGGTCTTTTATTTGAATTAACATTGAGGAGATTTCAACAATCTAAGTCCAAGCTAAGGATGTTCCTAAAGATATATATGTAACTAATCTTTTTTGTTGATGAGGTTTATTAAGAGGTAGCAAAAGGTCTCACTGTCCCCTATCAGAAGCTCCCAAGGTGCCAACTGCAACTTAGTCATTCCAAAGGTCACTTCTCAATAGAAGGGAATGAAAGTCTCTATCTATTTAGATTTTGATGTGAAGATTATTTTCCCTCTATATAGCCATCCTACTCCCACAAGTCTAGTTTACTTGTTTCTTGGGTTTTCTAATTAAACTCCTCCACTATCTAATATAGAGGATATATTCTTTAATCTCAAATTGGACCACATCTCCATTCATTTCCCTACCTTAAGTGAAGAAAAAAAAAGGGATAATAAAGACTATTCTTCAGGGGAGGTCCATGCTGGGATCTAGTGGGTTGGGCATGATGAAAACATTGGAAAAACTCCTTACCTTTCTTTAAGATATGAAAGGAATGATTAACCCCAACTTTCAGTGTCATTTGACCATTATTAGACAAATGACTTTTCAAGTAAGATAAAAATTTATTTTAATTAAATTTTGTTTTGTGCTATTCTAAAAAATAACTTATATGATCTCTTTTTAGACATTTATGATGTGTGCCCACTCTAATAGTAGTTGGATTGAAAAGAGAAGGGTCATGAAAGAAGCCAAATAATAGTATCATGCAAAGAGACCATGTTCATCTCTTAGAGAATGCCTATAAAGAGAACATATACCATTCATTAGGATTTTAGAGGCCATACATAATGATAAGGAAATGAAAATATCCATTAATAAAAATACACATTACTATTCACTATGATATATTTTTAGATGGTCTGAATGCCGGTGTGGGAGAGATTATTTCCTTTCATATCCTATAAATAATAACTATTAGCATAACTTTGAAAGGATCATCCCATTTTGAAGATAGTATACCTCTACTCCTTTTATTTTCCATGACCTCTAATTTTCTAAGTACGAGGTCTCGAAATTTGAATCTTTTATTCTTGACTTTGATGTTGTGATATTGAGCAGTTCTAAACTTATAGACTTCATTCCTAACTACAGCTGTTAGAAGTGACTCTTTTAGGAAGTCGAGGTTGGTTTTAAGACCTTATTCATTATCTTATGAGGTATAATAAACAACTCGATGGCTTGGACATCTGATTTCAACAAGGATTATAGCTTTTGTCCTATATATGAGAAGAAATATTGTTTCACCAATAGATGTTTTTTGAGTTATTATGTAGGCCTATAAGATTTCACTCCATAATTTTGCTCATTATGACTTGACTTTGTTTATCTTTTTCTTAAGTCTATTAAGCAGAATTATATTAGTCAACTCAGCTTGACTATTTATCTAAGGTTGTAATACTAAAGAGAAATGATGATGTATATGAAACCTCTGAGAATATTCTCTCATCTTGTGATTGTCAAATTACATTTCATTATTAATGATCAAAATTCTAGATAGCCTAAAGTGATATATTATATTTTTCTAAAAGAAAAAAAATATTTTTTTGGTGATTATCTTTATTAAAGCTTTTATTTTAACTTACTTAGTAAAATAGTCCACAATTACTAGGATAAATTATCTCATGTCGATGGCCTTAGGGAATGGATATAAAATATCCATTTCCTATTGTGCAAATGGCTAGGGGGAAGTTATATCTATCATCTATGCAGATCGTTATTGAGGAACTGAAGTAAATCTTTAACACTTGTCACACCTATTTACTATGCTTATGACATCTTGAAGTATAGTTGACCAGTAAAATTTTACCTTTGTTGTTTGAGATACAAGAGCTATGGAGCCTATATATAGACTATATATACCTTTATGTATTTGTTTTGTAAAATATAGGAGCTCTCTTCTAGGGAAAAACATTTCAGTAATGGGCTGAGATAAATCTTCTGATAAGACTGACACGACTAAAAGATTAATGTCTTCTCCTAAGTGCAGAAGTGTCGAAGTAATAAATAACCTGACAAGACTGGGGTCGAACCACAGGGAGGTTAATTGTATAAATTATAAACAAGAACAATAATAGTAACAATAATAATACTAATAATAATACTACTAGTAGTAGTGGTAATAATAATAATAAGAACAACAACAATAATAATAACAATAATAAAAAAGAAGAAAAAGAAAAATTGATGAGAACTTTGAGATGAAAAATTAAAGTAAGGATTAAACAATGATAACAAACAATGTCAAGGTTAGAGGATCTACTAATGGTATGTCAAACAAGTATAGTATAAACTTTTATTATTCAATTGAAAACCACACACAAAGGAGGTTCCAATCATATTATAGATTGTTAACATGATTATATTAGTTATCTTATTCAATTAATGCTAATACTTATAAATTTCATCAAGCATTCATGATTATAACTTATGTTAATAACAAATCAAGTTCCTTTCATAGCTGAGATGTCGGTTATATCATATAATATGAGTTATGAAAGTGCCAAGCATTTATTGTATCAAGTTTTATACAACATAAATCAAGATTAGTCATTTAACAAGCAAAGTATTAAAGAGTGAACAAGATAATAAATATAAAACATGTTAGTATCAAACATTAAAGTCCATATTAAATTTATACTATACTTATTCTTACACCATTAGTGTAACCTTTTCACCTTGACATAATAAACTTAGCTAGACATAGTGAAAGAAAAAAAAAAGATAAACAAAATAAGAACATAAATAAGATAAAAGTTAACTAAGTAAAGGAAAGGAATTGAAAGGCATAAACTTGATATTAATGAAAGCAAAATATAAACATTATAAAAAATACAAAGAGAGAAAACAAGAGCGTGATCTTGATCTGGATACCAAGATACCTAAATGCATGGTAAATGCCTCCTTTTATAGGCCAAAATTAGGAACTATTGATTTTATGACTAATTAATGAGTGGGTGACCAACTCTTGACTTGGTGACAATCCTTATATTCTCTTGTCTGCCCAAAACATCATCGATAACATCAAAATTGGAGCCACTTGAAAACATAAAAGTTGTAGGAAATTGTCTTAATTTTCTTGTGTAAAAAATTCAGCTCATTTTGAATTATAGAACTCCAGATATGGCTAAAATATCGAACAGTGCTCGGACTGGAGGACATATTCGGGCTTCTTTATTGTTGTTACAATTTGAACTTAAAAATGACCTTTTTAGATCTTGGGCTCCATGAAAGTTGTAGACCTATGTCTTACCTTTCCATTCATATAAAATAGACCTAAATATAAGATCTATAACTCCAGATATGACCCAATTATCGAACAATGTTCCGGTTTGGATTGCACCGACATCTATTTTCTAAGTTTGACCATATTTTCATTAATCAATCCTTTCATTTATATAATAGGCCTGTATTTAAAATAAACATTTACCATAAATTAAATGTATCTTATATTATTAGATATATTATTATAAAACATGCTTTAGTTAAGGAGTTATTGATACTTTAAGTGCAAAATGATGATATATAACCTTGATAAAAATACACTTTTAAATATCAATCAAAGACGTTGTTAATTATATAATATCTTAATGCTCACCCTATCAAATAAATGACTTTATTTCTATTTGAGGGTAGCTCTTTTATTATAAATACTTTCTAATATGGATCTTTTTGTTATATTGATGAGATCAACTACCCGATCATCTTTACCAATATTAGGTTCTCTAAGACTTTTACCTAAACATTGACAAGAAATTCCATAAAACTAGAACTTGCTAATTTAAAAACTTGGTCTTCTCGTTAATTGTCTTCTTTAGGAATATAAATGATTGAAATGTTTTTGTGCTCGATGTTAAGATAAGAGATGACTTTTTGAAGATATGATAGCACAATGGGTTCTCTTGATTCACTTGTTCCTTAATATTAACTAACCACTAACTGAGAATCACTATGAGCTTGGAAATGATAGGCATTCAAAGCTTCTACAAGACATAGTCCAACAAGAAGAGCTTTATATTCTACTATATTGTTGGTAGCAGAGAACTCAATATGAATACTATATTCTAATACTTGTTCTTCAAGACTGATAAATACTATTCCAGCTCCACTTTCACTTATGTTGGAAGCACTATTTACATACGATTTCTATATTTTAATACTTGTTCTTTATACTTAAGTTTTTCTTCATCAATCTCTTGTTTATACTTTTCATTTCATTTTCTTTACTTAACTAACTTATATCTTATTTATGTTCTTATCTTATTTATTTATGTTTCTCTTCTTTATTATGTTTAACTAAATTTATTACATTAAAGTAAAAAGGTTACACTAATGGTGTAAGAATAAGTATAATATAAACTTAACATGGACTTTAATGTATGATACTAACATGTTTTGTATTTGTTATCTTGTTCACTTTTAATACTTTACTTGTTAAATGATTAATCTAGATTTATGTTGTATAATCCTTGGTATATCAAATAATTGACACTTTCATAGCTCAACCGTATAGTACAACCAACACCTATGCTATGAAAGAAACTTGATTTGTTCTTAACATAGGTAATAATCATGAATACCTAACAATATTTACAAGTATTAATAATATTCAAATAATATAACTAATATATAATCATATTAATAATTTATAATCCGATTGGAATTTTTTTTATCTGTGGTTTTTAGTTGAGTAATAAAAAGAGTTTAAACTATATTTATTTGAAATACCATTAGTGAATTCTCTAACCTTACATTTATTTTTATCATTGTTTAATCCTCATATTAATCTTACATCTCAAAGTTTTTTTTTAACTTATTATTGTTGTTGTTGTTATTATTATTATTATTATATAGTTAATCTCCCCGGTTTTACCAAATTATTTATTACTTTGATACTCCTATACTCGAAAGAAGATTTTAATTTTTTAATTATATTATTAATTAACCATTACTAAGAAAAGGTATAAATCTTTTAATTATGTTATTAATTAACCATTACTAAGAATCCTTATGAGTTTGAAAATGACAAATATTCAAAACTTTTACAAGATGTAGGCCATCAAGATGAGTTTGGAAATGACAAATATTCAAAGTTTTACAAGATGTAGGCTAGCAAGAAAAGTTTTATATTTTACTATATTATTGGTAGCAGGAAACTCAAAATAAATATTATATTTTAATACTTGTTTTTCAGAATTAATAAATACTATTTTAACTTCACTTCCACTTATATTGGAAGCACCAGACGTACCAATTTTAGGAGGGAAGTGACACATGTAATTGTTAAAAGTTTTTTCATTAAAGATGAAGTATCAGGGGTATAAAAAGAAAGAAAGAAAGAAGAAGCCTTCCACTGTGTGTTGTAGTCTAGAAGCACACAATTTGATCACCATGCCCTTTCTTGTCACTGTCATTCCTTGATTCTATTTACAAGTGTTTGATTTTGCTTCTTGTATGTTACTGCTTTCCTTTCTCTTTTTAACAAGGTAAATATATGCTCTTCATCATTTTTAAAAATACCTATATGCCCTCATTACAAAGACAAGTATACCTTCAATTATTAGCCTAAAACTTTTTTTAAGGGTAAAATAATAAATTTATTATTTTCATCCACAGTAAAATATAAAATATATAGAATAGAACGGTGAATTGAGAACCCCTCTCAATTTTTTCTAGTAGAATAAAATTTATTTTATTCTACTATTGCTAGGTTAAAAAAATAAAAATAAAAGGTAAGCCAAGAAAAAAGACAAATACGAAGTTGTTGTTTTAATTTAAAACACACACAAGCCCTAGAAGCTGTTTGTTACTTCTGAAAACAAAAGGAGGGACGTGAAGAGCATGGTCAGAATTTTAGAATAGAATCGAAAGAAGGAAAGAAAAGGGTAGGGCAGACCTAACTCTAACTCAGCTCAGCTCCCTCCCCCGTCAAAACCAAACCGAACCAATCATGGCTAACCAAGAAGAGGACATTCACCACCAAAACCAACAATCATGGGGCACGTGGGAAGAGCTGTTGTTAGCAAGTGCCGTCAAGCGCCATGGTTTCAAGAACTGGGATTCCGTTGCTTTAGAACTTCAAACCAAAACCTGTCTTCCTCATCTCTTAACCACTGCTCAAATTTGCCAGCAGAAATACCTTGACCTCAACCGCAGATTCAATACCACCACCACCAACAACCTCCATCACAACCATACACCGGAGGAGGATAATCAAGATGAAGAACAAAACAACATTAGCACTGATATTATTAATAATAATATTGTAAGCGTTCCATGGCTCGAAGAACTTCGTAAACTCCGTGTTGCGGAGTTGAAACAAGAGGTCCAACGATACGATGTTTCCATCCTGTAAAAAAGAATATTCTTTGTTTTTTTTTTTTTTGTATTTTGTTTTTTGGTTTGCTCAGATCTGAAACAAAAATTCGTATTTGTTGACAGTACTTTGCAATTGAAGGTGAAAAAATTAAAGGAAGAGCGAGAAAGAAGCGTTCAAGAAGGAGATGGCAATACAGAGAAACCAGATCTGAAGCCAGATAGATTGAGAAACGAGGGTGAACCGGGGAAACCGGGTTCGGTTTCAGGTGAGGAGTCGGACCGGGAGGACCGGTCGGTGAATGAATCGAATTCGACTGCGTCGGGTGGGGGAGAAGAGGCGGTGGCGAAATTAGAGGGAGTGGAACCGGTCCAGGGAGGGTCTGGTCGACCGGACCCGGTCGTGAGCGGGTCGAATCGAAAAGCGCTGGATGAGAGGGGTGGTGGTGGTGGGGGGGACGAGTCGTGCGAGTATGGCGACTCGGTGACTCAGTTGAGTAGTGAGTCGTTGAGTTCGGGGAGGAAGAGGAAAGGGAGCGAGAGAAAGGAGGAGGTTTCAGTAACAGGCGGTGAGGAAACGGTGGCGGTGAAATCTGAACCGGTGGTTGGGTTTTTAGAGATGATTAGGGCCCACAGAAATGGTTCACTTTTTGAAAGCCTGCTTGAGAGCCAGGTATGTACGGTGCGGGCTTTGCTTTAATATTTTCTGTTTTTATTTTTAATAAATAATATTTCTTTCATGGTTTTTACTATATATTTAACAATCTTATTTTTTTAAGAAAAATTTGTTGAATTTATATTTATTATTTTATTTAAATAATCTAATTTTATAAAATAGTAAGTAGCTGTTTTTTTGGTCTAAAATTAGGACATGTGGATTAATTTCATGATTAGCATTTACTCGAGTTTTTTTTTATAATTTTAAATTATTTTTTTATATTTTCAGATTGCATTAATGTATTAATATTAAAAATAAATTTAAAAAAATAAAAAAAATATTATTTTTTATATATTATAAAATAAAAATATTTTTAAACAGGCAATAAATCCGCATGTACACACAAAATCTTGATACAAATTATTATTAGAAAGATAGTTTTTTTTCACCTTTTTGTTTCCCTGTCGTTTCCCTTGATCATACATATTCGCTTGTTCTTCCCTCTCATCTTTATACAGTCACACAACTCAATTCTCTTCCCAAAATTAGCCCAAAGATTATTGATTAGACGATTATTTAGTATTGATATCAACGATTTTTCAAAGATTAAACCTGAATTCATGCAACATGTTCCTTCAGGGGGTTGTTAGTTAATAAATCAGCACCAACCCTAATAATAATAGATGAAGCAATCATCTCCTACCTTTTCTTGCCTTTTTTTTTTTTTTGAGTGAAACAAGCTGCCACCACATTTTCCTAATTCCTTATCCATTTGGGTCCCACCTCTAAGAGAAAAGATTATAGCTTGGCCCAGTTCATTGAGCCTAAGGCAATAGCTTTCATGTAGGCAGTTGGCTCCTTCTTTTCTCTGTTCTCATGAATTGGGCTTGTGCAATAATTTTGCCCAGACCATTTAATAATGCCCCTGACTTTAAAATTAGGTGAGAGTTGATGTAAATTGTTTTTTTAAATGGTGATATTTTAATTTAAAAAAAAAATTAAAACAATGATATTTTATTTGACCTTGATAACTTGTTTTTTTAATTGAGATGATTTAATCTAAGTTAATAGGCGAAAGTTGATCTAAGTTAAATTTTTGGATTTTTTTTAAATGATGATATATTAATTTAAAAAAATTATATTTTATTTGCCCTTGATTAACCTAAGCTGCTTATCTAACTGCATTAACTTGTATTTTAATTGAAATGACTTAATATAAGTTTACTTGTCAAATTTATGACTTGAGTAGGTTTTGTCAAATTTATGACTTGAGCAGGCTGAGTCTGAGTTTAATGATTTTAAAAAGAATAAGATTAAAATTGCGAAGCTTCTTTGTTTGTGTGATTGATAGTCATCTTTTCTATCATTGATAATTCAGTAAAGAATCAGAAATTCATAATCATATATTTAAAACTCCAGGAAATGGGCGTGTATAAAGACATGATCCGGCAGCATATGGATTTGGAAGCAATTCAAACAAAGCTAGAACAAGGCTCCTACTCTCCTTCAAATCTTTTGTTCTTCCGAGATCTTTTGCTTCTCTTCAACAATGCTCTAGTTTTCTTTCCCAAACACTCTGTCGAATCACTCACCGCCCACAAAATCCGATCCCTTGTCATGGATGAAATGAGAAAAGATACCCAAAAATCTGATTCTACTGTGGTGCCAGAAAATATTCCTTCCCAACCCAGACGTGAACTTGAAAGATCAGATTCATTGCTTGCTAAACACAAATCTACCATCCCTATTATAGTTTGTCGTAAACGCAGTTCAATATCGGCCAAGCCTTCCTCTTCTAGCCTAGGGCAAAAGATTGAGCAGCAGCAAAGCAATGAGAACAAACTAGTTAATGATCTGAAACCGCCTGCTGTTGAGCAGGGTTTGCTAAAGATGAAATCTGAAGAGAAGCCTGTAACTGGTGCAAGAAGTACCAGGAGAGGTAATAAGAATCTTGCGAAGGGTTCTACTTCTCCGAGCAAGAAGCAAAATACAAGCCCTGACACAAAAGTTGATGCACCTGATAAGTCTGAAACTCCTAAAACCGAAAAGAAGAAAAATGAGGCATTGCCATTGGAGAAGAAAAAAAGTGCGGTTGATTTCTTAAAGAGAATAAAGAAGAATTCTCCTGCAGAGACACCAAAGAATAATAATAGAGGAGCTAGTAGTGGTGGAGAGCGAAAAATGGAAGGAAGTGGTGGGAAAGGAGAGAGAGGGAAAGAAAGAGTGTTGAAGAATAGTATTAAAAAACAAGGACAGCAGGAGAGTAGTCCATCAAAGAAGAATGTTGGGAGGCCATCGAAGAAGGCAGCAGAGGACAGTAGGGTTTCAGGAAAGCGTGGCAGGGACAGTGGCGGAAAGGAGGTGGCAAAGAGGCCAAGAAAGCGGTCTAGGAGGTAAACACCACTCATAAATGGCTGCTATGGCTTCTGTATATTATGTATGTAGTGTAGAGTAGTGTTTGATCACCCAATCAGTTAGCAATTCGTTGATCTTTTAGTCACTGTAACATTGTCTCAGCTAATTCTTTTTACACTTGGTAGTTTTGCTACCATTTCTTCTTTGCATGTCATTTACTCCCCCCCCTACTCGAGTGTAATCGTTATTTTATCGAGGATCTTACAAGACTTGACCATTGATGAACTGATAGGGTTGCTCGTGATTCATGGGCTAATGATAATTAGTGAGGGAAATAAGTGTAGTGCTGTACAAAACGAAGAATGTTGTGGCAATCGAGCCGTCTGTTTAATTTGAATGACTCAACTAATAATTATACGTTGATGACATTCCTGATGTTCTTGTTGCCTGTGCTCTTACTTGAGTCTGATTTCCATTGCAGGAAGTAGGCATTTTCTAAGAACCGACTGATTTCGAAGACAAAAGGCGATGCCCTTGAATGCCAAAACCTGATGGTGAGCTATGAAATATGTAGCTTGCAGAGCAGCTGTCCTTCTTCTTTCCAAATAAAATATGTCCATGCCCCCACCAGCAATCATGATCCCAGGCAGGCCTCTTCTCATTCCTCTCCACACTTGAATGGTCCTGATTGGAACTTGCCCTTTTCACATCTGACAACATATCTTCCTCATCTTTTGAATCTAAACTCAACAAAACTAATATTGCAACTCTTGTTATGGCGGTGGTTCAAAAATTGTGTGAAGTTAAATAATTTTTGTGTAGAAATATATTAAAAAAACATTTTTAATTTTTTATTGGTATATTAAAATAATTTAAAAATATTGAAAATAAATTTAAATATTATTAAAATAAAATAAATAAAGTGTTGCCATTAGTACCTTCAACGCTACTATTATTTTTTTCATCTTATTATTATTATTATAATTATCACCACCTTCATTTCTATTACCATTATAAGCTATTAATATTATTATCATTATTATTTTACATTATTTTTAGATTATTAGACATAATTATTTATCTAATATAGTAAAATTAAGTTGTTTTAATGTTTGTTAATTTTTATTTTATTTTAAGTGGTGCCACATGGATTTCAATAAATCACACATAATTACTTATTAAATATCACGATAAATTACCAAAAAAGATTATTATTCTCGTACAAAAAATAACGGAAAGATGCTAGTCAATAGGTGTAATAATAATCGCGAAATTCAAGATTGAATAGGACAAATATTTTCATTTGGCGTCTTGTATCGTGCGTATCGGAAACTGATGCAATGGCATGCACCTTAAAATTCCCCTTTTTATGTTTTAAAAAAAGGATCGAGGCTGGCACACATAGATCATCGGGAACTTTTTTTCCACCTACAATAAAGCTAGGGCGTAGGGCAGCGAAGCTCATCGATTATGCATAAACACATCATTTTTTTTTCTTTTTATAAACTATACAAACCAAATAATATCCATATATTAATTATAAAAAAATAAAAGATGTCAGTTATTATTTATTAAAAAAATTAAAAAATACTATAAATTAATAAAATATCAATTTGTTTTGAATGATATTTATATATTAATTCAAGATAATTTTACAAATTAACTCAATCAAATCTTTATTTGATTTTTTTTAAGTGTAGAAATATAATTTATATGTATATTATAATTCTTAATTTTTAAAATATATTTTAATAAAATCATACTTAATTAATTAAATTATCTTAGTTTAATTTATGATTAATGGTTCATAATGTGTGTAGCCTATTGAGTTTTTTATATGTAAACCAAAAAATAAATTTTAATTTTAATTAAATAAATTAAATAATTTAACTTATTAACAATTAATTAATTTAGATTTGAATATCAAATATATTGTTTAACACTATACCATGGTCTTAAATATTAGAAAAGTTACTAGTAGTTTGACTTAACATTTCAGTAACTAGTTTCTCAATATAATTAAAATCATTTGATCAATAATATTCAATTTAATATTAAAGCATGTAATATGTCTATTATGTTAAATCATGTTTGTTCGCTCCATAATTGTCATTGATTGTTTGAATGATATTTGCTTTTTTTTTTTAAATCTCAATCTATCTTATTCAAATATTTCTCAGTCAATACTATTAAAAACAAATAAAACATTTCCCTTAATTCATCTCTGGTGATGAATTATCTCTTGACCATTCAAATATCTTAATATAATTTATGTTATATTTAATGCCAGTCTTTTCGTTATCTATATTAAGATAAAATGTAACTTGATCAAAGTATAATATTCTCTATATAAAAGGATTTAATAATCTTAAATCTAAAAATTATTTATATTATCATCATTTGGGTCTTTCCATAGCTATAAATGATCTCTCTATATAAAATTATTATACGATCCAGTTCAATATACATGTCATATGACAAGTACCTATATATTAGTTTTAGGTATTCCTTATACCCTAGCTCATAAAAACAACTGTTTTATTTCATAAAGAAAAAGACATTATATATATATTTGTGTTTATGACTCTAATAAATATCTAGTATATAAGAGAGTATTGATTATGAATATTTTAGAAATAATACTTTGATACAATATAAATATTATAATTATAATAATTTTATAATTTTTTTACAAAATATTTTTATATTATTAACTTTATCTTTTTTTTAAATATATATATATATATATATAATAACAAGTAACTTGTCTTTTTCATGTTAATTTGTCCAAGTGTTTTTATTGGTTGCCTAACCAACTTCTATATCTATTTATGCAAAAATATCCTTAAAAGTGTTTTAAGTATTTGAGTGTTTAAGTGAAGAAGGAAAGAAAGAAATTGCTTATCGTTTACAACAATCTTTATAAATATATAAAAATAAAAGAAACTTAAATGGTAACTATAACAACATATCATGCCATGATTTGTTAACAAGCTCTTAGAGACTAGGACAACTATTTATTATTATAGAAAAATCATAAAAGAAAAAACATAGCCTTTATCAGTAACTTGAAGAAAGCATCAACATTCCTCTTTACTTTAAAAGTTGTAGACCCTATCATTTGTCTTAGAAACTCAAATATGCTTACTAGAAGTGTTTTAGTAAACAAATTGATCTTCAGATTTGAAATAAATCAACTTAACATCACTATTTTTCTGTACCTCATGTAAAAAATAAATTTTAATGTTAAAGTGTTAGATTTTTCCATAAAACTCTGGATAATGAGAGATTTTAACGATTGATTGATTGTTAATTGAAATCTCTATTACTTCTTCTTCCTTAGTGTGTAAATCACATAGAATCTTTTGAAGCCATAATACTTGATTAGCTGTTGTTCTGGCTAGAATCAACCCTGCCTTTGTAGTGAATTGTGCTATAATATCTTGCTTTTTGAATGACCATGAAAATATTATTGATCCTATATTAAAACAAAATACAAAAGTGCTTTTCATGTCATAAATGAGTCCACTTAATCATTATCAGAGAAACCATGCAATATAACTCTTGATGCTTTAAAAATTTAACACCAAAACTGTATGTTCCTTTGATATTTCTTAGAATTCTTTTGGCTAATGTCATATGTATTTCATATGAACAATGCATAAAATTAGATAAAAGGCTCGTTGTATTAGGTACATTAATTAGTACTTAAGAATGTATTTTATCAATATTTTATATCATCATTTTGCACTTGAAGTATCAATAACTCCTTAATTAAAGCATGTTTTATAATAACATATCTAATAATATAAGATACATTTAATTTATGGTAAATGTTTATTTTAAATATAAGCCTATCATATAAATAAAAGGATTGATTGATGAATTTAAGAACTGAAATTAAAAGGACAAAGAGATGACTACATTTAAAAAAGAAATGTTGATGTAATCCAAACCGAAACATTATTCGGTACTTGGGTCATTTCTGAAGTTGTAGATCTCAGATTTAGGTCTACTTTATATAGATGGAAATGTAAGATATAGGCCTACAATTTTTATATGGAGCCCAATATTTAAAAAGACTATTTCAAGTCTAAATTGTAGCAATAACAAAGAAGTTTGAGTATATCCTATAACCTAAATACTATTCAGTGTTTGGCCCATAGCTGAAGTTTTAGAATTCCAAATGACCTCTATTTGTTTTCGTGGAAAGTTGAGACATTTCTCATAACTTTCATGTTTTTAAATAGTTTTAATTTTGATGTTATTAATTACATTTTAGGCAGATAAGAGAAGATAAAGATTATCACCAAGTTAAGAATTGGTCACTCACTCATCAAATCAATAGTTTCTAATTTTAGCCTATAAAAGGAGGCATTTACTAATTCTGACGTTATCAATGACATTTAATGTTATATGATCACTAAAAACAACAATAGGTAAGTCAACAAGATAAGACTTGAGTTTTTCACCTGCAAATGCTACTGTAAGTAATTTTTTTTCATGGTGGTGTAATTTATTTGAGCATTATTTAAAGTTTTACTTGCATGGTAAATCACATAAGGTTTGTTATCTTTTCTTTGTCCTAAAACAGCACCTACAATATAATCATTAGCATCACATATTATTTCAAAAGGTAATGACCAATTAGGAGATTGAATGACAAGAACAAAAGTAATCAAGTTTTTAAGTTTAACAAAGTCTTCTTCATAATATTCAGTTCATTCAAAAATATTATTTTATGTTATAAGGTTATTTAAAGGTTTAGATATTACACTAAATTTTTTTATGAACCTTTTATAAAAACCAACATGTTCTAAGAATGATCTAACATCTTTAATAGATTTTGGTGTTGGCAAATTAGCAATTAACTTGATTTTAAATTTGTCAACCTCAATTCCTTTTAATGAAATAATGTGACCAAGTATAATGTCGTTTGTTACCATAAAGTGATATTTTTTCCAATTCAGTATAAGATTTTTCTCTTCACACCTGCTTCAAACCTTATATAAGTTAGTCAAACAATCATAAAATGAATCGTCAAAAATAAAAAAATTATTGATAAAAATGTCAAGAAAATGTTCAACCATATCACTAAATATAATGAGCATGTATCTTTGATATGTAGTTGGTGCATTACATAATCTAAAATGCATCCTTCGATGTGTAAAAGTACCAAATGGACATGTGAAAATGGTCTTCTCTTGATCTTTCAATGCAATTTCAATTTAGTTGTAACCTGAATAGCTATCTAGGAATTAATAAAATTTATGACCTTCAACTCTTTCTAGGATTCGATCCATGAAAAGTAAGGGAAAATTAATCTTTTCTAGTCATTGAATAAAGTTTTCTATAGTTAATGCATATGCGCTAACCAATAGCAGTCTTAATGGGAATTAACTTATTGTTCTTATTTGTTATCACAGTGACTTCAGATTTCTTGGGTATAACTTAGGTAGGAGTTACCTATTTGCTATTAGAAATATGATAAATGATTCTACTATCTAGAAGCTTAATGACTTTATTTTTCATTACTTCTTTCATATTAGGATTGAGTCTTCGTTGCATTTCCCTAGAGGGTTTAACATTTTTCTCCAAATAAATTATGTGGTGCAAATCAAAGAACTAATTTCTTTTATGTCAATTATGGTCCATCTTAATGCATTTTTGTGCATTTTCAGAGTTTATAATAACTTACCTTCTTAATGTGCATTAAGTTTGGAAGAGATTATTACTAGAAAAGTTTTATTTTCTCTCAAAAATGAGTATCTGAGATTGAATGATAATGACTTTAAATCAGATTTAGGTGGTTAAACACTTAAAAGTATGGACTTCATTGATCATGACAACAATTCTTCAATTTATAGTCTTCAATTACTTGTCTTTGATTCTTTTTTAAAAATAAATCATTTACAAATCATCAGATTTATCAATCTCAATTTTACTAGAAGTGATTTAAAATTAATCATGAATTAATTTTTTAGTAACATCCACTTCCTGTAAATCATTATTATCTTGAGGTTGCTTCCAAATGTTGAAAATATTCATCTTTAATGTAATGTTTCCAAATGATAGTTTCATCAATCCATTCCTACAATTAATAAATGCATTAAAAGTCACAAGAAATGAATATCCTAAAATAACATGAAATAAATTACATGTTTCAAGAGGTTATATGTCCAAGACAATAAAATCCACAAGATTATCGACATGTACTAACACATCTTCAATTATTTCTCTAGATACTTTTACAGATCTATCAGCAAGTAAAAGAGTTACAGAAGTTGGTTTTAACTTACCTAGATTAAGACTCTGAAAAACTGAATATGAAAGTAAATTCACACTAGCCCTTGATGCTTACTTCAAGTTATTAAAAGCCTTGTGTAGCTTGTATACTTTGTGTTCATAACTAGCAACTTCAAAGCCTTCTGGTTACTTAACATAGATTTCTTCAAGGAGTATCCCATTTAGAAAAACAAACTTGACATCTAAATGATAAACTTTCCCTTCTTTTTGACTTGCAGGTGCAAATAGAAGTCTTATAGTCTTATAATGTTTGTCGCATATCCCACAAGAATTCCTTTTTTAGCTTTTTCATCAAGTTTTCCTCTTTTGGCAGATGACATAGGAAAGTAACACAATAATCCAAACACTTTTGAGATGTTTGGTAGTAGGTTGGACATCAAACTATGCTTCTAATTGTGTTTTGCTTTGAATAGACTTAATTAATAATCTATTAAACAAATATAATGAAGTATTTACTGATTTAACCTATAGAAACCTTGGTAACTTCTTTTTAAACAAAATACATTTGGACATCTCCATCATAGTTCTATTCTTCCTCTTAAAAACTCTATTTTACTGTGTAGAGTATGGAACTGTTAGCTGATGTACAATCTCAGCTTCTAGATAAAAACCATTAAACTCCTTTAAAGCATACTCTCCTCCATTATTAGTTCTTAGCACCTCAATTTTCTGACCACTTTGAGTTTTAGTCATACTCTTGATATTTTTGAACATTAAAAGTGCTTGTGAGTTGGTTTTCAGAAAATAAACCTAAGTCATTCTATTAAAATCATTAATGAATAATATAAAATACACATTATTACTTAAAGAAGCTATGCTTATTGGTCTACAGACGTCTGAATGGACTAACTCTAGCTTGTGAGTAACTCCTTTTGATATACTTTGAGGAATGATTATGGTGTTGCTTTCCCAGTTCACAGCTTCCACAAGTTTGGGTATTAACATGAATTTCAAGTATATTTTCTATCATACCATCATCATATAACAACTTTAATGATTTTAAATTGTAATGATCGAATCTTTTATGCCAAACAATACTTTTATTAATCTTGGCACTGAACATATGCCTTTTAACATCATTGAGCTTCAAATAGAAGCTATTACCATCCATTTTGATTTTTCCTATCTTTGAATCATGTGTATCAGTGATAAAGCAAAACCTCTATTTAAAAGGGACTTTACTAGCATTTCTTAGCATTTGTGCGACACCAAGGAGATTTTGATCTAGTTTTGGAATGTAAAGAACATTTGTGATGGTTTTAATACCTCTATTTGTGTTGACCACAACAATGTCTTTTTCCATTAACATGCATAGTATCTCTATTTTTTAACTTGATCTGTGATTGAACTGATCTATCAATAGAAGAAAAAATTGACAAAAACTTAAACATGTGATCAGTGTAACCATTATTTTATAAGCCATGTATTTAATTCAGCAGTATTGCTAGCTTATGATGCCATAAATAGATGCTCCTCATCATCTTTACCTTCTTCAAAAACATTTACTTGTTGTTGTATTTGCTATTGAGATTGTTTCTTTTTTATTCTTCAATATTTCTCACTATAACCAAGATTATTACAAAATATACATTAGAGATAAGGTTTACCCTTAGACTAACAATCTTTCTCAGCATGGTTAGTTCTTTTACAATAAGAGCAAAGTGAGAAAATTTATTTTCTTGAAGATATACTTGTCTTTCCCTTAGAAAACTTAACAGGTTTCTTTCTTGGTAGGTTACCAATACTCCTTCCTTTATTGCTTATGATTACTACTTAAAATTATGTTTTTTATCAAGGTTTTATGTTATCATTTTGTATTTGAAGTATCAATAAATTTTTAACTAAAGCATATTTTATAATAATATATCTAATAATATAAGATACCTTTAATTTATAGTAAATGTTTATTTTAAATGCAGACCTATCATATAAATGAAAGGATTGATTAATGAATTTAAGAACTTAAATTGAAAGGATAAAGAGATCGCCAAACTTAGAAAAGAGATGTCAGTGCAATCCAAACTGGAACACTATTCGGTAATTGGGTCATATCTAGAGTTGTAGATCTTAGATTTAAGTCTACTTTATATGGATGAAAAGCTAAGACATATGCCTATAACTTTCATATGAAGCTTAAATCTAAAAAGGTCATTTTCAAGTTCAAATTAGAGCAACAACAAAGAAGTCCAAATCTGTCCTCCAGCCCGAGCATTGTTCAATATTTAGGTCATATCTAGAGTTCTAGAAGTTGAAATGATCTGAATTTTTTACATAAGAAAGCTGAGACAGTTTTTTATAACTTTCATATTTTCAAGTAGTTCTAATTTTGATATTATTAATGATGTTTTGGTTAAATAAGTGAAGATAAAGATTGTTACCAAGTCAAGAGTTGGCCACCCACTCATCAATTAGTCATCAAATCAATAGTTTCTAATTTTAGCCTATAAAAGGAGACATTTACCATGCATTTAGACATCTTGGTTTCCAAATCAAAATCATGTTCTTGTTTTCTCTCTTCGTATTTTTTGTAATGTTTATGCTTTGCTTTCATTAATATCAAGTTTATGCCTTTCATTTCCTTTTCTTTACTTAGTTAACTCTTATCTTATTTATGTTTTTATTTTGTTTATTTATTTTTCTTTCTTTCATTATGTTTAGCTAAGTTTATTATGTCAAGGTGAAAAGGTTACATTAATGGTGTAAGAATAAGTATAATGTAAACTCAATATCGACTTTAATGTTTGATACTAACATATTTTGTATTTGTTATCTTGTTCACTTTTTAATACTTTGCTTGTTACATGACTAATCTTGATTTATGTTATATAAAACTTGGTACAACAAATACATGGCACTCTCATAGCCCATATTGTATTGTATAACCAACACTTGAGCTATGAAAGGAACTTGATTTGTTGTTAACATAAGTTATAATCATGAATGCTTAATAAGATTTACAAGTATTAGCATTAATCAAATAAGATAACTAATGTAATCATATTAACAATCTATAATTTGATTGGAACCTCCTTTGTGAGTGATTTTCAATTGAATAATAAGAATTTATACTATATTTATTCAACATACCATTAGTGAAACCTCTAACTTTGACATTTATTATTATCATTATTTAATCCTTACATTAATATTCCATCTTGAAGTTCTAATCATCATCATCTTTTTTTTATTCTTTACTACTACTACTACTACTATTGTTGTTGTTGTTGTTGTTATATATAATTTATACATTTAATTTTCTTTTGGTTCGACCCTAGTCTTACCGGGTTATTTATTACTTCGACACTCCTACACTTGGAAGAAGACATCAATCTTTTAGTCGTGTCAGCTTACTTAGAAAGCACCTTCAACAACCTCATCATCTCTTATTTATACCCTTTGCTCCTATACATGAAGTTTGCTAATTAACTCTATAATAGTAAGATTTTACAAATCACAAGATTCTTTTATTGTAGAGACCTTGGCTTCAAACTTTTATGGTATATACATCATAAGTTTTTCTACCATCTTATGATCTTCAAATGTTTTTTCAAGAAGTCTCATTTGGTTTGTAACAACCATTAATCTGCTAGAATAATCTTTGACAAATTCATTGTCTTTCATCTTCATCAACTCAGATTCTCTTTTTAATGTAAAAAGCCTAACTATTATGACTATGTTACTACCTTGAAATTCAACTTAGAGCCTATCCCATACTTGTTTTGGTGTTTCCAGATTTATTATTTTGGAGAAAATATGATTTACAAGTCTAGAATGTAGGCAGATGATGGCTTTATCCTTCTTGAGTTTTTTTCTATATATGCTTTTATATAAGCAATTATAGGGTTTGCTGTTAATCGTGATGGATCAGAATCAATCACCACAACATTCCACAAGCCTTGAGATCTTAGATAGAACCTCATCTTAACAACCCTAATATGATAGTATTCACCATTGAACACTAGAATTGCAAATGCAGTGTTACTTAAAATAAACATTGAAACAAAAAAAAATAATTATTAGTGTTTATGCTCGCTCTTTCTGTATTTAACACTTAAAATACTTGCCCCACAATCCATAAAATAAAGGCTCTAATATTACTGTTGAAATATTATTAGTTAAACAAATAACTAATTGCATAGAAATAGAAATGATTCTTAACAGTGAAGAGTCGAAGCAGAGAAAAAATAATTTTTTATAAATAAAAAAATATTTATTTAAATACATACAACTTAACTGAAAATACTAAAAAATAACAATAAATAATTAGAATTTGTAGAAACTACTTAACAGAAAATAAAAAAATCTAGATGCAAAATATATTTTAAAACAATAATACAAAGAACCAAGTCACAACAGCATTTATTTCATTCTTCATGTTATGACAAATTCTCGTAAATTCTAACAGATGCAAGAATCATCAGAGGTGTCCAATTTAATGTTTTTAGAAAGTTAAAAACCTTTTGAGTGACACGTAATGACGGTGAGCTTTTAAAGGTCATGTTTTCCTCGTCAACCATTCAAACAATACAGACAGTCACAGTTCATGGTAGGCTGCAAACTGGGGGTGATCCTTTTCCTGGATATAATTGCATGGTTTTAATCTAAGAGATGGGGGATGATCAGCAAGCTATCGAGTATATGCCAGAGTGATCATAATGTGGATAATAATGACGGTGATTGGTGTCTCTGTGTGTGTGTGTTGGGGNGGGGGGGGGGTGTTCCTTTTCCAGGATGTAATTGCATCGTTGCAGGCTAATGTTGGAGCGATGGTGTTAGTGTAAGCTCGTGTGATTATTCCTGTTTCTGAATTCTAAAACTCTGGAAAGTGCTCTCTCTTGCTTAAAGGACTCATTTGATCATGGTGTTAATTGCGATCATGCAAGTAGACTGTTAGTGTTATTGTCTTGATAGATTTCAGCATTCCTCGCATGTTACGGTTCTGGTTTATAGATGATGTTTATCAGTTAATATGATCTGTCAAACTGTTAGTGTTATTTCCATTAAATCTTAGGGTTTGATCTGTCAAACTGTTAGTGGTGTAGTCTTAAAAGAGCACTAATAACTTGAGATCTCATGCTTTAAACACCATAGGAATCTAGCCTAATCAAGCACAAGCAACAAGCAAAATGCAAGCCCTGGCACAAAAGTTGGTGCATCTGTTAAGCCTAAAACTCCCAAAACTGAAAAGAAGAAACTGAGGCAATCCATCGGAGAAAAAATGAAGTGCAGTTGATTTCTTGAACAGAACAAAGAAGATTTCTCCCGTAGAGACACCGAAGAAGAATAACAGAGGAGAAAATGATGGTGGTGGTTTGTGAAATGCGGATGAAAGTTGAGGAAAGGAAGGAAAGAGTGTTGATTAAAAGTAGTGATAAAAAACTTGAAAACAGAAGAGTAGGTCCTCAAAGAGGAACGTTATCAGGCCATCGAAGAAGGCAGCTGAGGTGAGTATGGTTCAGGGAAGTGTGGGAGGGACAGCGGAGGAAAGGGCTGTGAAGAGGCCGAGAAAACGGTCTCCGAGGTAAATATTGATCATAAATGGCTGCTTCTATGTGCTATGTGATTATGACATTTCTAATGCTCTTGTTATTACTGCTCCTGCTTAACTTGAAATCCCATCACTGGAAGTACGCATTTTCTGGACTCATTTCAAAACATAGGCGAGGCCATTGAAGGTAGCATGAGTTCAAATTCTTCTGTTCCTCTTTCACCAAAATCTGCAAGAACAGAAATGAGGTGGTTTCAAAAAGTTTTACGACATTGGACATGTATAAGAGTATCAATAAATGTGAAAGAGATCTCTCTTACCCATGGCCAGCCATCATCCAAATCATGAATTGCGGCATGAAAATTTGTAGAAAAGCACGTACCACGAGAACTGAGGGTTTGGTTATCTTTGGAGATGATTTATACTGCGACAGCATAAACTGATAACAAATGAACGGGGGTAGAGAAACGCACAATTTGAGATCAGAGGAAAAAGAGTGTCGTAAGAACTTACAGACAAGGAGCCAGATCCAAATTCCATGTAAGGTCGGTAAGCCGTGAGCGCTTTCGATGCCATTCGGCTGGCTGCATGCACTGTACTAACGCGGAACATTCTTTTCTTCTCGTACCTGTGCATGTTGAAGCCATAACAATCAGATTGCAATAAGCTCCATTTCTTTTGATAAAAATACTCATCGAACTTTTTGCCAAAAAATCAAAGGTACTTGAGTGATCAATATTTAATGTTTATTAATATGATTTCCACTGATGCTAGCAAGCTAAGTGATATGTAGTAATGATTTGTTGCGTTAAATGTGTTTCCATATGATTTTGGCAGCTCTGAAGTTCTGAAACCTCATCAAGTGGTTGGTATTTTTCTCATGAATCCTGGGAAATTCAGTTTTTTTGCTCTAAACCTTACCTTCGAAGCATGGTGGAAATTTCGTTTGACTGTTGAAAATCTAAGCCACTCTTGACGAGCTTATCGAGCTCGAGAATAAGTTGGTAGCAGTCCTGCATATGTGATTTGCCAAAACGATTGAGCCTATGAGAACTCATATAGCATATCTTTGAAAAACCCATTCGTTATTCATAGGTCTCGGTTACTAATCAATAAGGCATTGCTTCTTAGAATGCTGAAATATTAAGGGATGGAGCCTGGTCGTGAATGAATGAACATACCTCAATTGCCATGCAACCCCCTTGCCCCAGATTTGGTTGCATCGGATGAGCAGCATCGCCTAGCAGAGTCACCCTTCCAATCCCCCAGGTGTAGATCATGTCTCTATCATAAATGTCCCTTCGCAGAATCATATCCTCTTGTGTTTCTGATATTAGTTCAACTACTTCCTTGCACCATTGTCCAAACAAATTTAGCAGCCTCCTCTTCTTTCCTGCAGCATTCAAAGACTTCAATTTTTCTGTTGAAGCCAGAATCATTTTTATTGCAAGCATACACATGCGCAGTTCAGAGATTTGCCTCTTGGAGGATCTGTGTTATTAGGAGGCTCCTTGTGGAAAGCATACCATTGTATCTTTCCATTTCCAACATCTGAAGCAACAAAGTACTGGTTCAATCCCAAGAACACCCGATACCTTCAAACCAGACATCACAAACAGTCCCAATATTCATACATATGTCAAACTAAAACTCTACCAAAATCTATTATCGTCGACATGATGAGACCAATTCACGTACCCAATAGAGTCAACATAAGGTGGGACGAAGTTTGCAAGCCCACTATAGCATGTATAATCTGAATATTTTGCATCCTCCTGCCCAAAAAGTTTTGACCGAACCTACATCATCGGCAACACATATACAATTAATGTTAGAGTATAAATCAGAGAGAGAAATTTATGGAAGAGGAGAAGCGTACTTTTGACCATATGCCATCTGCCCCAACTAAAACATCACCATCATAATGCTGTCCATCCTCAAGGATCACTGTAACCTGTGATTGACCAAAAGATGCCAGGGATCAGTATCTGTGCTTGTTCATGCAGAAATTGAGATTTTAATACATGATCATACCTTGTTAGAATCTTGCATGAAGTCAACAACTTTAGATTTGTTTCTTACTATGTCCAAACCAACACCGTTGAGTAAAATGTCTTGCAATGCCATTCTACATATAACAGAGGTAACAGGGAGTCCTCTCTTCATAGCTTGATTCAAGAGATTAAATTTAATAAACCTGCAAAACTTAATCTTAAATATCGATCAATTACAAATGATTAATTTTCCGCTGATCTAGTTATAAAACTGACCAAGAAAACTTTGAATATTTGTTGTGCATCAGCCCACTCATCACATATCAACTTTCCCAATCAAAGCACAGTGATGCAAATTTTCAAGCAATGAAAGAAAATCTCATCTACTTCTATAACCATTAGCATCCATGAGCTAATACTGCCTTAACAAATATCAAAATTCATTCAAAGATTTAACCAAAATCTGTAAAGGGATCAACATTTACATACCATTTACCTGAGACGCCATCTGCGACGCCATTGATGCGGTCACCAGTAACACAGCCAGCTTCCATAATTTGCTTTGCAACATTCCCATCAATAGCCTGCAAAACTGCCAAAGCACTACTTAATAATTGAATAGGACCCCTGTGCCTACCCTCCCCTCTTACTGCACTCAAATCCTTCTCAAACACCTTCACATCATATCCTCTATGTTTTGCTGCTAAAGCCAAAACCAATCCCCCTATACCCCCACCAGCAATCAAGATCCTGAGCCTCCTCTTCTCATCCCTCTCCACACATGAATAACCTTGATTAAAGCAACTTCCCCTCTCACACCTGACAACATAGCTGCTTCTTTTGAATCTAAAGTCCACAAAACCAGAATTGCAATTCTTGTAATGGTAACAACTAGAACTCAGGCAATGAAACGTTGCCATTGGTGATTTGATCAAGAAAGAAAAAATTTGGTAACTTTTGGCTTTTCTAGCTTGCTTTTTGCACATCAAATGCAAATATATAAAGGTCTGTCACTGTTTTCGCACCATTTTGGGTGCTAGAGTCAGCATCTAAGATGTGGTCTGATTCCAAACCCCACCTGGTACCATGAGAAGTGGCATAACAGGAAGCATAGAAATTTTCCACAAAGCATGTGCAGATGATAGAAGTTTGTGTCCGAAAATAAGACGAAGTGACAAGTAATAATTTAATTTTATTCGTATTAATGCAGGTGTGATCTATATTAAAATATCTTTTTACTAAAAAATAAAATAATCCTTTTCCTTTAAAATAAGGTTACGAAGACTTGAATCTTCACAATTCATTGTTTAGTGTATGTTGTTTTTGGCATCGAGACATGAACAGGTTAAGGAGGCACTAGGCTTGAATTATAGAGTTTTGTTATTTGGATACTTTAAGCCTAGACGACAAACACTTGGGATTACAAAATTTAGCTCGGTTTGACAAGTTCATCAAGTAATTTTTTATTTATAATTGTAAAATTTAGCTAGTTAATGTAGTAATTTTTTATTTAAAATTTAATTTGAAAACTATTTAAACTAGATATATATAAAAAAATAACATTTTAATCTATTCATTCTTACAATTTAAAAATTAAATATTATTGATGTCGGGTTAGGTCTTGTAATTACAGTGGTATTTTAAAGACTTTCAAAATATCATTGTAATTACAAGACCTAACCTGAAATGAAGCCTTGATTGGTAGAGATTTGTTATTTAAAAACTTTAAGTGTAGATAATAAACACTTGTAATTGGAAAATTTAACTTTGTTTTATGAGTCAATTTGGTTATCTTTTTAATTTAAAATCTATTTTAGATAATATTTTATATTAAACTTGTTACCTCTTATAAAACATGTTATTATAAATCAAGACTTATAATTACAATATACTTAAAGGATTTATCTCTATTACTCTTATATTTAAAATTCACTATAAAACTATGTTCTCAGTCTTTACCAGTAAATACAAATATCAATCCTCAAAAGAAGAAATACTCCAACTTCAAATAGATCTATCTTGTTGAAATACTGTTGTTTCAAAAGCCATTCAATGAAAAGATATAACCCTTTCAAATGATTGAATCCTTGAAAAAGCAATGACACTAGATATACCACAACTACCACAACCTAATATTTAAATAAAAAACATAACCTAGTTTTATGATGACAAAGTTAAATTGTTTTTCCATCGTCATTTTACAAGTTCTATATTCTTAAAATAATCTTCCTCTTTAAGTATAATTGATCTCAGAAGAATTTTTAAAATTCGTTTTGCTATAAATATTTCATATGACACAGCTCCTTTTAGACATTCTACTTTAAAAATCCCTTCTATAAGCTTCTAAAATGTTGAGTATATTATAAATATACCAGAACCTATAAATACAAACATTGAACAACCATCTCCTCCCACATTTCCAACCTTTTCAACCACAATAGAAAACATTCAAAATGAGTTGAATGTTTTGACTTCAGATAAACCTTTTATTCTAGATAAAACTCATTTAAAAAATAATTTTTATGGTGATTATAATTTTGAAAAACAATCTTGGTTTTTCAAGCATTTCCTCCAACAAAGGAATTATATTCAAAAATAATTTTACAACTTTATTGACCTACATAAAATACAAATTTTATTCTTTGATTAATTTGAATTACATTATGCATTTGAACATTATGTTGCATATCTATTTGCATCCATTAAACATGTATGCTTAATTACCACCATATCCAAAACACCAATATGGAATCTCACCGGTGGACGATTAGTTGAGTTTGACCATCCACCTCTAAGAAATATCCAACTCACCCACAAAGACCAAACTGTTGATACAACCCCGTACAAAATGCTCAGTGAAAACACCTTTATCAATACCAAACATACAATCTAATAAGACAACTTTATAAATACAAACTTTAACACTTTACACCAGACTAGAAAAACAAATACAAAAAATCACTTTTTGTTCGATTGATATCAAAATCTCAATCAACCTTAAACTAAAAAACTTTATTTTCAAATTATATTAAGTTACCAAGCCAAGCCAAACACAAATCTAAAAGAACCAAATAAATTTCCTCAAAGCCATTAAAACACATTGACAGCACCTTGACATCTCAACTTTGACCGTTCCAGACACACCCAAAATAACTAACCCTTCAACTTTTACAAACCAAGCAAATACCCTTCAAACTAGCCCTGTACAAACTTCTGATGTAGAAGAATTTCAAGATCCACCTTTTCACCTAAATAGACTCACTTAGCAACATCCCAAAATAGCCATTGCTTTAGATATTTCCATATCTATTAAGCCATCTATCCTAAACCAACATAAATATAATGCTTCTTCCTTTTATAAATGGAACATAAATATAATACCTCTTCTATCAAAGGTATATTGATCCTTACCTATTTGAATGTTTCAAAGATTTCAGAGTTATAATTGACTTTTCTTTATTTAGTCATGACATAAGAAAATAGAAGTGCTAGTAGGGAATCAGTCTTTTCTTTACAATATTCAGATTCAACCTCTTCCTTACGCTTAGAGATTAACTTATCATCTTTCTTATAAGGTTTAAGAGTGGGTTTTTCAATAACCTTACCACTGTGAAGAGTGGTGAATGATTTGACTTGATCCATCTATTGGCTTCCGGAACTACTTGTATTTGTATTATATTGCTCTTTAAGATTTTATTGTGGTTGAAATGAAAACTTACTTTTCTCTTGAAAACTAAAAATAGATGTCAATTATGCAAGAGTATCTTTAAAATTCATTATGCTTTAAGCAAGTTGAGAATTAATTGTTTCTTGCTTTTCAATAAATGCATGCAATGTTTCCTCAAGATTTCTTCTAGGAGGTAGAGTATATGGAGGTGCATATCCATGAGAATTTTAAAAATTATGGTGTGCTTGAAACAATGATTGTGAAGTTTTTGTATGGTTATTATCATTCTTCTAACTGAAATTTGAGTAATTTCTCTAACCAAGGTTATATGTTTACGAGTATGGGTTATAATTGAACATTTGAAAACTATTTAAAGCATGAGCTTGTTCATGGAGACATATTATTTAAAAGAAGACAAAGTTGGATAGTCATTGGTTGAGTATTCATTTATTTCATAGATTTGACATAATATCTTAAACATATTTGAATTAACCACTCTTTTCTAATTCTAGTGCGTTGACTTTTCTAGTTTAAGATGTAAATTTGGCTTGGAAGTCATAATCTTTCCTTAGGTTATACATACCTCTATTAGATGAATGAGGTTGAGTTTTACTCAATGTTTTATAAGTACCTATAGTGTCCTAATTTTGAGCATTTTTAGCTAACAAGTCTAAGTATTTCATTGCTTCATTAGAGTCTTTATCTTTAAAAGTTCCATTACACAATAATTCAACCATTTGCCTATCTCTAGGTGTTAATCCTTTATAACAATATGAAACTAATCTCCATGTTTCAAAACCATCATGAAGGCAAGTATTAAGCAAGTCTTGATATCTATCCTAACATTGGTAAAATGTTTCCCCTGGTTTTTGAGTGAAAGTGATAATTTGTCTTTTAAAAGAGTTTGTTCTATAAGAAGAGAAAAAAGTCTTTAAAAATTATTGTTGCATTCAAGCACAAATGAATCCAAGTCTTAAATTTTATAGCCATGTTTTAGCTTTATCTTTTGATGAAAAACAACAAAGCTTTAATCTAATGGTGTTTATGCTATAATTTGAGTCATTATACGTGTTACACACCTCCTCAAATTCCTTTAAATGCAAGTATGAATTTTTTAAATCTAAGCCAGGAGAACAAGGTAAAAGTTGAATAAAGTCTGACTTAAAATTAAAATAAGATGTATCAAGGAGGAAAACTATGCATGATGGTGCACTTGTTTTTGTGGGATTCATGTGGTCTCTTAGTGTTCTAACATGATTATTTTTATCATGAAGTGACTGGCTATCTTTTTTTATCATATTTTCTAGAAATGATGAGGATACCTTATGAAGTTTACCACATAATGTATGTAACCACACTTTCATGCATGTGTAGGAATATAATAAAAGGAAGAAAAAAAAGAAAAAAAACAAAAGAACTAATGTTAGATACAAGAAAAGTGAAAAGAGAAAATAAAATAAATACTATAATTTATTCAAGAATTGACCCCTTTGGCAACAACATCAAAACCTTAACACAAACAAAAGAATGATGTCTTCTCCCAAGTGCAAAAGCATCAAAGTAATAAATAACCTGGTAAGACTAAGATCGAATCACAGGAAGGTTATTTGTATAAATTATAAATAATAGCAATACAACAACAACAACAACAACAATAACAACAGTAGCAGCAGCAACTATAACAACAACAATAGTAATAATAGTAGTAGTAGTAATAGAAGAAGAAAAAAAAAGTTGATGAGAACTTTGATATAGAAGATCAATGTAATGATTAAACAATCATAACAACAAATATCAATGTTAAAGGATCCACTAATGGTATTTCAAACATATATAATATAAACTCTTATTATTCAATTGAAAACCACACATAAAGAAGATTCCAATCAGATTATAAATTGTTAACATGAGTACATTAGTTATCTTATTCGAATAATGCTAATACTTGTAAATATTGTCAAACATTCATGATTATAACTTATGTTAACAACAAATCAAGTTCTTTTCATAGCACAGTTATAGATTATGCTATAGGGTTAGGCTATAAAAGTGTAAAGTATTTTTTTCCAGCATAGATGTAGGTTATGCCATATGGTTGGGCTATGAAAGTGCCAAGTATTTATTATACCAATTGATATAGAATATAAATCTAGATTAACCATTTAATAAGCAAAATATTAAGAGTAAATAAGATAACAAATACCAAATATATTAGTATCAAACATTAAAATCCATGTTGAGTTTACACTATACTTATTTTTATACTATTAATGTAACTTTTTCACCTTGATATAATTAACTTAGCTAAACATAATGAAAGAGAGAAACATAAATAAACAAGATAACAACATAAATAAGATAAAAGTTAACTGAGTAAAGGAAAGGAATTGAAAGGCACAAACAAGATATTAATGAAAACAAAACTTAAGTATTACAAAAATATAAAGAGAGAAAGCAAGTGTATGATCTTGATTTGAAAACCAAGATGCCTAAATGTATGGCAAATACCTCCTTTTATAGGCCAAAATTGAGAATTATTGATTTGATAACTAATTGATAAGTGAGTGGCCAACTTTTGATTTGGTGACAATTCTTATCTTTTCTTGTTTGAATAAAACATCATTGATAATGTCAGGATTTGAACCAGACTTCCCATGAAAGTCTTAGAAAATTATTTCAACTTTTCAGGAAAAAATTGAGGTCATTTAGACATCTAGAACTCAAGATATGAGTTAAACACTAAATAGTGTCTAGGCTGCAAAACATATTTGGATTTCTTCATTGTTGCTACAATTTGGACTTGAAAAAGGCTTTTTTAAATCTTGGACTCTATATAAAAGTTATAGGTCTTTGTCTTACCTTTTCATCTATATAAAGTAGATCTAAATTTGAGAACTACAGCTCTAGATATTAATATCTTCTTTTAAGTGCGGTAGTGTCAAAGTAATAAATAATTAGGTAAGACTAGGATTGAACAACAGGAAAATTAATTATATAAATTATAAACAATAACAACAACAACAACAAATAAGAAGAGGAAGAAGATGACAAGAACTTTGAGGTAGAAAATCAATGTGAAGATCAAACAATGATAAAAATAAATGTTATGGTTAGAGGATCCACTAATGATATTTCAAGTAAGTATAGTATAAACTCTTCTTATTCAATTAGAAACCATATATAAAGAAGGTTCCAATTGGATTATAAATTGTTAACATGATTACATTAATTATCTTGTTTGAATAATACTAATACTTGTAAATGTTGTCGAGCATTCATTATTATAACTTATATTAACAACAAATCAAGTTTTTTTTATAGCATAGATATAGGTTATACCATATGGTTGGGCTATGAAAGTGTCAAGTATTTATTGTACCAATTGTTATAGAATATAAATCTAGATTAATCATTTAACAAACAAAGTATTAAGAGTGAATAAGATAACAAATATCAAACATGTTAGTATCAAACATTAAAATCCATGTTGAGTTTACACTATACTTATTTTTATACTATTAATGTAACCTTTTCACCTTGACATAATTAACTTAGCTAAACATAATAAAAGGAAAAAACATAAATAAATGAGATAAAATCATAAATAAGATAAAGTTACCAAAGTAAAGGAAAGGAAATGAGAATCATAAACAAGATATTGATATAAATAAAACTTAAGCATTACAATAAAGAAAAGGCAAGAGCATGATCTTGATCTGAAAATTAAAATATCTAAATCCATGGCAAATACCTCTTTTTATAGGTCAAAATTGAGAACTATTGATTTGATGACTAATTGTTATATGGGTGGCCACATTTTAACTTGGTGATAATCCTTATCTTCTTGTCTACCAAAAACATCATTGCTAATATTAGAATTTAGACAAACTTGAATATGAAAGTTCTAGAAAATTGTCTCAGCATTGCAAATAAATAAATAAATTAATTAAGTCATTTGGACTTCTAGAACTCAAGATATAGATTGAAACTGAATAGTGTCTAGGCTGCAGGATAGATTCAGACTTCTTTGTTGTTGCTAAGATTTGAACTTCCAAATAGTAGAATTGAGTCTTTGCCCTGTCATGAAAGTTTTAGGCCTATATCTTAGTTTTTCATCCATATAAAACAGACTTAAATCCAAGTTCTACAACTTCAGTTATGATCCAATTACCAAATAGTATTCTAGTTTGGACTACACCAACATCTCTTTTATAAGTTTGACCATCTTTTTATCCTTTCAATTTGAGTTCTTAAACTCATCAATCAATACTTTCATTTATGTAATAGACCTACATTTAAAATGAATATTTACCACAAATTAAAGGCATCTTATATTATTAGATATGTTATTATAAAACATGTTTTAGTTAAGGAGTTATTAATACTTCAAGTGTAAAATGATGATATAAAACCTTGATAAAAATATACTTTTAAGTACTAATCATATACCATCAGAATATCTTTTCCATAATCAATCATAATAAACTCGTTTTTCCATTCTTAGAAAAACCTAAGATAAGAAATTTACATTTATTCAAAGCATGTTCTATCAATAGTCACTATATTCATGCATTGATTTATGAAAAACAATTTAATTTACAAGATTTAAAAAATCATGTTTCTTTTTATCATATTGACAAACAATTATAAATTCTAGATTTATAGAAGAAAATTATTGATTTCTTATAAAAAACTTATACCCAATGTTTTTTTTTAAAAAAAAAAAACACATTGTTGATCTCCATTATGAAGATACTTTTTTAGAAAAACTTATACTTATAAAAGCGAGATCAATACAAATGAAAGCTCATTTAGAATACTATGTTAGACTTGAGATCTAGGATCTAGAGTATAAAGGTCTTATCTAAAAATCTAGATCACTATATTCATGTGCAGCCTTTTATATGAATAAAAATACTGAAATTGAACGGGGCATACCAAAACTTGTGATCAATTACAAGCCTTTAAATTTTGCTTTAAAATAGATTAGGTATCCTATTCCAAATAAAAAAGATTTATTATAAAAACAACATTCTACATTTATATTTTCCAAATTTGATATGAATTCTAAATTTTGGCAAATTGATCCCAAAGATCATTACAAAACTGCATTCACTATTCCTTTTGGCCAGTATTGAGTGAAACTTCATGTCTTTTGGCCTAAAAAATACACCATTTGAATTTCAACATATTATGAATGACATATTTCATGCACATTTCAAATTCTACATTGTCTATTTAATGATGCCTTTATTTTTTCTATATCAATTAATCAACATTTTAAACATCTACATATGTTTTTACATACTGCTAAACAAAATGGTTTGGTTATTTCCAAAACAAAAATTTTTCTATTTCAAGCTCGTGTCGGTTTTCGAGGCCATTATATTTGTCAAGGGACTACCACACCTATAAAGAGATCTTTACCTTTTATTAACAAATTTCTTGATAACATCACTAACAAAACCTAATTATATTGGCTTCTACAATCCTTTCTGTCAAACTAATCAAATCTTGGTATGATGTAGTAGTTGAAGAGGTAGAAGCTACAAAAAAATCCCAAATACAATCAGACAAAGTTCAACACTGGGTTGATTCCCTTTCAAACTCACCAAAATTACTTCTAGCATTATAAAAGGTCTTCTAACAAGCCTTTAGTGACCAAGAATCACAAACAGGAAATATTTTTAAATTTCTTTTAAAACCTTAGGTAGGTTTTCCTTCTTAAAAACCCTTGGTTGTTTTACACACTCAACAATAAAGTTTTTCTAAATTCAAATCAAAGTGTATTTTCAAAACCTAATTTCAAAATATTATATCTATGGAAGATAAATTTTACAATAAAAATCCTTCCATTGCCATTTCCAAACTTTTCCTTTCAAATTGGCATTACAAACCATGGGATATTATCAAATCACAATCATATTATGCTACCATACTAGAAATTACTTGCTTGGTCAAATTCAAACATTTCAAAATTCATCCCGATCATCCTAAGCTTGCCTACTCTACATGCATCATACAAAAAATCATTCATCCCTAAGATTGACACCACCCCTTTTCTAAACCAATCTCATTCCCTTTATCCCTCTATACAACCCTTTAAAATAACAGTTACTCTATACATACTAGGATTATCAACAGCTATGCTTTAATGCTTTCTTTCTCTAAAATTCCAAACACAGCCACTCTTAGCTTTTTTATTGCGATAATTCTATGAACACTATAAAGGTTCCCTTTTGGTTCCTTCAATGGTGGAATTATTTTGGTTGTTCTATTAACATCTTTAAATATCACCCCCTAATTGAAAATGGCTATTCTATTTGAAATAAAATTTCCAACTAACTCCTTTTAAACGTGTGTTCTCCTCCATTTTGGTCTTCTGTATAAAATTCTTTATTTCATGGGTTTGTTCATGCTTCTATGATTACAACCTTGTTCAAGGACATCCAGTTCTTATTTGGAAATTTAAAATTAAATGGAGGGACTCCTTTAAGGCAGAATAAAAAGTTTCAAATTAGTTGTTATGTAATGGTTACAAAAGAATCAATATGCCCTAATCTTTGACCACCTTCCTCAATTAAAATTTCTAGCTCAAAAGGTTCAAACAACAGCTCTTATTGTCTCTGTAAAAACTAAATCAAAATATCTATAAATCGTGTAAGGAATCATACAAAGCCAAGAACCTAAAGCAATTTCATGAAATTTTAGCTCCTCTAATTCATACTCTCATATTCTTTCCTTCATATATGATAATGAAGATGACTGCTTTACCATCCTACCACCTATCAAGCACTAAAGTTTGTTGGTAGAAGATCATAAAGAACTTTCAGTGCAGGGATCCTCCACTTACAAAAAGGTATCTCCTAATTCTAAAAGGCGTCACCTACTTACAAAAGCTATTCCCCACTCATATAAAAGGATAAATCTTGGTGCAAAGTTAGAGCTCTCCAGGTTATCATTTTCTATAGAAGAAAACTCTTGTCTTTGAAGAAGGCAGAACTAGAGGCGACAACATCAAACTTCTTTATAGAAGAATTCTTAATTTTTTTTTTGTAAATAAGACATTGTATCAATTTACATTACCTTTATAAACATATTCATCTTTGTGTAATCCATATCTCCAAACAATATCTTTTGTATTGAAATAATACAAAATTTCAAGGTTCATTTCTTTAAACCTATCAAGCCTTTACATGTATATATTTATATTTCTTCTAAATATTTTGAAAAATTAAGCATGCTCTGTGTTTGATCAAGGATCCTGATATTGTTGGTCTTGCCTTCTTTATTTGCGTTAGAAAACACTTTTTTTTCTTTCTAAAATTTAAATTTAATATATCAGTTGGAAACTTTTGACTTGACGACTACTGCTCCAAAGGATAACTAGGCTAATGTGGTTGAGATGTAATAATGTCACGTACTAAGTTTATTCCTTTGCTTATGTTTTCTTTTTTATTACTCTCATTTTGAGGTGTGTGTGTGTGTGATGACATTTTAATCTATCCATCTTGCAAATCAGACCTTAGGCATTATTGATTTCAGGTTAGGTCTTCTAATTATGGTTGTAATTTGAAGACTTAAGAAACACTAGTTATTTTACTTGTGCTTTGTTGTGGGTTATATATTTGTTTTGAAAAAATTGGATATGCGAGTTACTTTTGTGTGTTTTATTATATAAAACAATTCAATGTGTAATTCAAAAGGCTGATGCAATCATCTAATTAAATAAATCAATAATCATCTATGTAAATAAAAAAATTAATTAAAAATAATTAAAAGTAAAAATAAAAAAATAAGAAATAGATATAGGTTAAGATATTTGATTCTAAAAAATAAGATATTTACCTAGTTGTGTTTACTAAATTTATTTATTAGAATCAATAAAACATAATATAAATAAACATATACTTGAAACTAATTGAATAAAATAAAAGAAAAAAATATTATTCAAGGTCAAATATGTTAGAAATATTATCTAAAAATAAATGTCTTATTTTTTTATTTTTTAAGATACATTTCACCAATAAAAAGGAGAAGCAAAAAACATTGTAGATGAATAAAATATCTTTAAAAATTAAATACATAAAATATATATTTTTTAAAAAACCCATTACTCGAAAAAGACTTGCAAAAAATATAGTCTAAATTATGAGACTGGGATAAACTGATAGAAAAGAAATTAAAAATAACTACAAAACCATTTTTCTAAAATAATGTATAATGATGAAATTACAAAAGAAAATGAGATAAAAAAAAGTCAAATTGCATTAACTTTTTAAGCATAAAACCTAAGTCATTAGACTAGAAGAAACACAAAAAAAAATCACAAAGTCCAATCCCGAGCAAATCAATTATCCAAGGTTTAAGGAAATATATGAAGTTGAAAATAACAAAGTCCAATTATATATATATGGTGAAAATCAAAACAAAAAATAAATTACAAGGGAACATAATTTTTTTAATTAGAGGGTTAAATTGCAAAAAAAAACTTTAACATAAAAAACAAATAAAAAATGAGGATCAAATTGAAAAAAATAATATACCATAAACTTTGGTTGGTAAATGAACATGAAGAGTAATAAAACTTTAACTAAAGGGTCAAGGGGAAAAAAAACTAGAAATCAAAATAATAAAGATTGAATTGGTAAAAATAATATATGATAAATTGTAATTAAATGACTAAATTAAAAATAAGCAAAACTTTTATGAAAAGATTAAGAAAATCAGAAATCAAAGAATAAAAAATAAAATTGAAATACCAAAATTAAAGAGGATAAATGTGTACTTTTTTGGATATGAGAGAGAAAAAAAGGCAAAAAAAATGATTATTAATGACGAATTATCTATCAGCCGCCTTCATGTAGAACACTAGAAGGGAGAAAACATTTTGGCACTTCCATCACCATGGTGGAATGGCAAGTCTGGCCTCTTGAAGACATCGCACATGTCGTCAAAATGGCATAAGCACCTCTCATACACTGATGTATGATGAGCACGCGTCACCAACTTTTTTGAATAAAAAATTAATTATCTAACATTTTTACTTTTTTTTTTACTTTAGGGTAAATAAATTATTTTACTATTTAAAAATTTAGGAAAGACATATATACCCTCTAATAATATTCTAATGATTAATGAGTCATTGAAAAAGACCAAATTAACCCCAACATAAAGGCCATTTCTTTGACTAAAGTTTAAAATAAATAATTTTACTATATTAATCCATAGTTATCTGTGTCTAATATTATAGTGAAAACCTAACACCTAACACACACACACGTGCATGCCCTAATTGCTTGATTTTTTTATTTAGCTAAAAAGTAAAAATGGTATTGTTTTGATAATAATAATAATAATAATAATAGAGTAGAAAATCAAGGAGCTTTAACTTGATGTTCCCCTAATTAATTGTGTCCTTGATCAACCCTAGATTTTGACTCCGTCAAGTTAGGTCATTTCTTCCATTATATTTTGGGACTCAACTCGTTTTAGGCATCGAGTTACAAGGTTCACAAGTAAACCCGTTTAGTCATGTTGGGTTTTTCAATAATTTTTATTTTATTTTTTATGTTCTTTTATATCAATATTTTTTTCTAATTTCATCCCTCAATATTTAATTTATTGAGATTCTTGAACCATTATGTTTTTTCGAATTTGTCTTCTATAAAATAATCTCGTTTTGATGATTGAGATCATGAGTTTGAAGAATTATTTTGAGTAAGTTCATCATTTTCTTAAACCTTTTATCTATTTTGTTTTAATTTAGTTTGATTCTTTAATATTTGATTAATTTTGAATCATCCTTTATTATTTTTTCTTTAATTTCCTTCCTATAGGGTTATCCCGATCCCATATCCCAAGTCATAAATTTGATGAGTTAACCTGGTTTGGTACGGGTTTTGCTTTTTTTCTTTTTTAATATTTTTCTATAATTTTAGCAATCTCTCATTTTTTTTCAATTTGTTTATGGTCATTGCTTTTTTTATTTATTCATTTTACCCAGGCTAATTGACTAATTCACGACTAACAATATGAGATTGAGATAAAAAAAAATTAGAATTAGTAAAGAAGGACCTATTAAAAAAAGACCAAAGTTCAATAAAAAAAGATTAAAAAAAGGATCTAACTCGGGTTAAATTTACTTACCCGTTCTCAAGATAACCTAATAGAAAGAAAAGCTAAAATTGACAAAGATCAAGAGCCAATAATTTAACAACAAATAATAATAAAAAATTAGAAAAAAAAAATCAATGTCATAAAATGAAAGTTGAGGAAAAACATTAAGTCAACTAAGGCTAACTCAACTAACCCATTACCCATGACATGATATTTGGATTAAAATATTAAACTTTCAAAAGAAAGACCTACCAATTTAAATAAATTTGTTTTTGAAAAACTAACTTGGTCTAACTTGACTAATCTGCATTTACCATAACTCAATATAAAGAAAAAAAATCACAAAGCTCAACGGCCAATAATATAATGCCAAAGGATAAAATTAAAAGAAAAAACAAACTCATAAAAAATATAGGAAATTTTTTTTAAGTTAACCTAGGTTAACTCGAGTTAACCTAGGTTAACTCGAATGAACCTGTTACCTGGGATATAAGATCAAGATAATTCAACAAAAAAAAAAAGTGGAACAAACAATGAAGTCTAGGGTCTAATAACTAAATGTCAAATGATGAATTTATCAAAAAACAATTGTAATAAACAACCCTTAAAAAGACTGAACATAATCAAGTTCGGGTCATAAAATGGAGATTACTTTGTAGGAATGCAATCATAAAAAAAATGATAAAGTAAAATTTCCAACTATAAAACACTCTAAAACTCAAACAATATGGACACAATATGAAATAAAAACAAAATGAAAGAAAATAATTAGTGGCTAAACTGAAAGAATGAAGATCAAAATTAGATAAGAAACCTAAATAAAATAAGATGATGAGGAAAAAAAAGATAAATCAAGAAAATTATAAGAAAATAGCAATCAAAAGAATAAAGACTAAAGTAAAATTAATTAAAAAAAGAAATAAAATGGTAAGAGAAAAAATAATAAAATAAATAAAATATAAAAAAATCAAAAGTAAGGGGATCAAATTAAATATAGAAATCAAATGGAATAAAAATATTTAAAGATGAAATTGAAAAAAAGAAGCTAAACTTCAAAATCATAAAAAGCAATGTCATATGTTTACAATGTCACAACGATTGATACGACCAAAAGATTTATATCTTCTCCTAAGTGTAGGACTGTCGAAGTAATAAATAACTCTACAAGATCGAGTTTGAACCACAGGGAGATTAACTATATCAATTACAAATAATAATAATAATAAGTTAAAGAGGACTTTGAGATGTAAAATCAATGTGAGAATTAAACAATGATAAAAACATATATCTAGGTTAGAAGATTCAATAATGCTATTAAAAATAAATGTAATATAATTTTTTTTTATTATTCAACTGGAAACCACACATAAAAAAGGCTTTAATCGGATGATTTATTATTAATAACTCATTATAAATAATTAACATGATCATATTAATTATCTTACTTAAGTAACACCAAAATTTTAAATATTTTCATGAATTTATGATGTTAACTTATGTTAACAACAAATCAAGTTTCTTTCATAGTATATATTTAATTTATATTATACGGTTAGCTATAAAAGTGTCAATCATTTGTTGTACCAAGTGTTATACAACACAAATCTAGATTAACTATTTAATATACAAGGTATTAAGAATTAATAAGATAAAAATGATAAGACATGTTAATAGCAAGTTGTTTAGGATATAATCATTGAAGTTCATACTGAGTTTATAATATACTTATCCTAACACTATTAGTGAAATATTTTAACCTTGACATAATAAACTTAAGTAAACAGAACATGATTACATTAGTATAGTAAAGAAAATAAAATGCATAAACAAGAAATTAATAAAAGTTAAACTTAAGCATTATAAAAATATATAAAAAAAACAAGAAAATGATCTTGATCTGAAAACCAAGATATCTAAATGCATGTTAAATTATTTAGTAATTAAAAGTGTATTTTTATCTAGATTTTATATCATCATTTTACATTAGAGTATGTTTTATAATAACATAACTAATAAATATAAAATACCTTTAATTTATGATAAATGTTCATCTTAAATGTAAGTCTATCACATAATTAAAAAGATCAATTGATGAGTTTAACTTCTAAAATTTAAAAGATAAAAAGATGACCAAGTTTAGAAAATAGATGTTGATTCAATCCAAACTAGAATACGATTCAGTCATTGGATTATAACTAGAGCTGTAGAACTTGGATTTAGGATTGCTCTACATGGATAGAAAGCTAAAATATAGGTCTAAAACTTTTATAAAAAATCTAAGATTTAAAAAGATTATTTTTAAGTTTAAATTATAACAATAATAAAAAAATCTGAATCTATCTAACAGTCCAGACATTGTTCAGTATTTAGCTTATATTTCAAGTTTTAAAAAGTTCAACTAACTATTTTTTTATTAAAAAACTTAGATAATTTTTTAAAATATTTTGTTTAAAAATAAAAATATTATTTTACTGTTTCAATGACAATACAATATATTTGAAAAAAAATATTTATTTATTTATTTTTATCATGGAGCAAAACAATCGTTTGTATTGCAGTGGATCCCCACGCTGTATTAAAGCTGTACTAGAATACATTATAGAATTATATTAACCATGATGATTATTCAAAGCTGTAGATTCTTATTAAACTCATTAATCTAAAAGGGCGTCAGTACCAATTTTTTGAAGTAATTAAAAAGAAACTTTTTTTAAAAAAGAAAAACATTAATTCCAGATTGATTTTTTGAAACCCTGTCACAAGCAGGTGCGCTTTGTGGTCCATAGTCAAGGCCAAGTAAAAAGGGGAACGAGCAGATTCATGAACTTCTAATTTTTCAAAGCAAGAACTTGTGAAGACAGGACGACAAATACAATGTTACGAGTTATTCTTCCATATGTAAAAGTGACCCGCATTTTGTTGCGACTCGAAGGCCACTTTCCCAGCAGAAGGTGGCAGATGATAGCTGAGGCGCAGGGACACCATGATTGCTTCTCCTTTATTCTCTTTTATTGGTGCCCCATGGAGAATATCATAAGTGGGATATGACAAGGTTCCGTGACTTATCCCACTTCCTCAGCGCACTTTCACACCCCCGAGTGTTTTTTCGACAGACATTAGTGCATCCACCTTTTTCAAAAAAAGTCAATACAAGTAAATTTTGATAGGGTAAGCCAGGAAGAAGAAAAATGATTCCATTCATTGGGTTACAGCAATGAGAAGCAGTCACTTTCAACAGGCGAGAACACAAACTAATCAAAAAGGGGCAAAATTTATACATTATAGCACGCTAGATACTGATCAACAAATAATGTTACACATTGAAAGAGTGACTATTTTTACTGTTACCAAAGAAATTCTCACCTGGCTACAACAATTTGATTCCTACAGTAATACCTATACCTACACCAACCCTAACCAAAAGCCCTTCCATGTCGGGGAACAATATATAATTCTGGTAAGGTTTTATACAAAAAAGGTGGACATTCTTCAAGTCAGATCACTGTCTCTCTACCACTGCATGAGTCACTGCTACACCATTATCTGATTTTGTCATTCTCTCTCCAATTCCTGTCCATAACGGCGGCCACCTTCATCTGTTTCCAAGAAAATTACCGAAAATAGGAATTCGATAAATAGGATGAAGTTCTACAGAGAGTACAGCTGCACTAATATATCCAGGAATGCATATGCCCGTTTCCAAAACATGTATGAGCTAAGCATCCATGAAGCAAGAGACCATTTTATCCACTATTATAGAAATTCTATAATTACTAATTATTTGACTGGGTGAATATAATATTAGTGACTTCAAAAAAAGCAAAGAGGGAAAGTTTGTGATTCAAAATGCTGTGTACCGATGGCACCCATATCAGCATAGAATGGGATTGCCACCCTAATCCTGTGTTTGGTAAACATAGAATTGACAACTGCGAAATAAACAGCAGAGAAAAATTTGACCATTAGAGATTGCACACAAGTGGGTCCAGGATGATGCCAAAGACTGAAGCTCAGTCCACGCAACAGCTTTGAGACAGCCTAAGTAAAAAGTTCATATTTAACCTCAAGAGAGATATGAACAAGAGGCGTATGGTCACATGTTGCCCCAAAAGCCTCTACTTGTTCAAGAATCATACGAACTATTCATTTTGGCAACTATGGAGTCATATCATGTCAAATTTTCTTGGGAAGCACCCAACAATTATTAAGCAATCTTTAAAATGACTGACATGAAGCAAAGTCTAGAGAAAGATACAAGATGGAATCATACATACCACTTTCACCATCAGAAATATCAGCGAGCCTTGAAATTGCATCTACTAGTGCTTGCTCATGATCCTGCTTTGAGAAAATTAACCACTCAGATAAACAAAATAGATAAATATGCTGGGAAATGTGGAAAAGGAATAGGGAACAGACAAGAATCCACCAAGCTTTTTGTCTGACCTTCAATACTTTCTTTGCTTTCTCAATCTCAAGAGGATCAGGATGATTTGCATTGAAAACTCTCTCTACCTGTTCAAATTTTCTACTGATTAAATAACCTGTGGGAAAAGTTACAGATTTTGAATTCCTCGTATCCATCAACATGGTTTCACATACCTCCCTGATTAGAGAATCTGTATGAAGAATTTGTATATCATCGGGCACCTTCTTTCCAATCCCATTTTGTGAAGGCAACAACTCTTTCCTGGATTGACCTTTGGTAACCCCCCTACCTCTTCCAGGACCAGGACCAGGACCACCATCCCGGCCCATTGACCTATTTATCCCATGCCCTGAACCAACATAACTGCCACGATGAGAGATTCCAGGGTCTTCATCTACCCATTGTATATCCTCAGGAGAGATCTGAAAGAAACAGATTGTCAGTTAATGGAAGTTAAAACAGAACCTACCTTTTTTCTCATGGTTTAAACATTTGATCCCAAATTGAATAGTTGTACCATGCACCATATTTGGAATTGCCTTCTCAAAGCAAAGAATTTATCTAAGTGCATGCTAAGGTCTTAAAATTTTGATAAAAAGTAACAGTTAAAGCACAACAATTACAAAACACTTCCATTCACACTTCAAATATGTCTCTCCCACTCCGAAAACATAATGAAAGTGCAACCTACTTTTCATTTCTTTTTCATCAGTGACAACAAGTCCTACACGCTTCAGGATAATACGGACATACAGTTTTACAATGCTAAATTGCAGCACCAAAGCACAAGCCATATAAGAAGCAAAACAAGAAAAATAAATAAAATAAAAGAATCAATAGGTCCTATGGACAAAGCAACAGATATACCTCTGAGAGATTAACCCATTCCCATGTCTCATTTGCTGTTCCCATATCATACACCAGAGCATGCCGCCCCTAACAAAAACTATAAGTGAGCTATATAACCTGTTGAAAACAAATTATGCTGAAAATCAATAATAATAAATACCTCAATTGGGTTGAAGTCAGTTATAACAGCCTCATAAAAGTGATTATCATCAGGCCACCTTGTTTTGACTCTCTTCCCAATATATTGATCAGCTCCTTCAGTAACAGCACCAGAAGATAGTCTATTAGCAACTTGACCTCTTCCAGATGGACCTGAGGATGGGTATGGAATGGACTTCATTGAAGAAGCACCAGGTAAACCCTGAGAAATGGAAAAAAGATACTTTAAGGGAATAGACATATAAATGAGTACAATTTGCCAGCTTTTGTATCTCAATTCATGTCTAACAAATTTTCACTCACGGGTTTTTGCTTCTTGCCCTTGGGTCCTGTTAATGGTCCACGTTTAGCAGCAGATGAAGATGGCTGGTGTGATGCAGAAACTGGTTGTGGGTGAAAAGATGGAGATGGCCCACCAAAGGATTGAGGAGGAATTGATGAGGTCATCTTCTGTTTCTTACGAGAAGCAGAGACGGTAGGACTAGGTATTGGATCATGAACAGCTTGACCTGTAGTGAGCATTCCAGATTGATGCCCACCTGCCTGTCTCCATTCCCTAATGGCATTACCCAAAATCATACACATTAAAGAAAAAGGAGACTAATACTTGCTCTGATCTAACCAAAGGGGTTTCACTTGGTAAGTAAAAAATAAAATTGCTTCATCATGCTATCATACCTTATCCTCCTTATTACATCATCTGCATTAACCCGGGCAAGAAGCTCTCTGTGCTCCTCATTAGACAATCTCAATTCCTTTCTAAGTTCTGTTATCAAGCTTTCTTTCTCCTGAAGAAAATACATTTCACGTAGCAGTCATTTAAACCTGGTCAGACAAATTTAAAGCTATTAGAACTCACGATAATTAGATTACAAGAAGTACCCAAGTAATGGCATCAGCTTGTGCTTTAAAGGCTCTTAGAACTGAACTGTATGCTTCTTGTTCAAGTTGGTGAATTTGAGTCTCCATATCAGTTTCACCATACATTCTAGAATAAGGGACTGAACCTCCAACCGGTCTTCCATTCCCAGCCACACGACCCCCTCTGGGGATTCTGTTTTGATGTGATGGAGGAAGATCATCGTCAGTTCCTGAAATCAAGCAATGCAAAAAATAAGACTATAAAAACCCATGACAACAGGATTGCAAATTGATCAGAATTTTCAACAACAAAAATAAAGAGTTGATTGCACACAAATGACTTAACAGAGGCTATTCATTGAAAGTGCAAGGTCCATGGACAAAGCCTTTCACAACTAGAGACATCACAAGATGACTTGATGCCTGGTGCCCTCATGTCTAAAGATTCAATATTTCCAGTACATTTTAGGCAACTTGTACCTCTAACAACTTTGTTTGGATTTTCACATGAACATTCATTGATGTCCATTACCCCCCCATATCACTTAACTGCAATGGGTTTTCTATACCATTCAGTACCAAGTTTACTGAAAAACAAATTCTATGCCTTGCCTTATAGACCAATTAATGGCAAGGTATGCAAAATTTAAAGCCCATATTATACTTACTTCATTGGTAGCACAAAATTCCAGATGAAAGTTGCATCAAGGGAACCTCCAGGAGGTATGAAACTCAGATTTAAAGAAAATTTTGATGAACAGAGTACTAACACTATAATAGAAACCCAAAATTAGGGAACAAAATCCACGTTTAGAGTGTAATCAAAGGCATGTTAAGGAAAATATATGGGGTTTTCAGCAACTTGAACATTTACCTTCAACTTTATTCAAAAGCAAACAAAATGGTGATAGAAATAGTCAACAAAGTGCAGCATTTCATTTACTCTCTCTCTAACATGTACAAGCTACAACTCCAATGATAGAAAGTTAAGAGTCTTTAAGTGCCTCAAGCTTGCTAATTACAACTTGAGTTTCAAACTTCAACACTCGAAAGAAAATTCATTCAAGAACACTCAAAACACTGCTGCCCATCACGAACATCCAACAAATTTCACATAAAAAGCACAACTTGCTAAAAATATACCTTCAATAGTACAGTTTTCCACTTAACTTCAATAAATTAACAATCCAACACCAATCAGAATAACTATCACCCATCAATATTGCCCAAATGATTCCAATTCAAAAATATTTTTTTTTTTAAAAAAAAACAATATCTTTCAAAAAGAAATTCTACAACAAATCCCTGACTTCATATCTCAAAATCCCAAATTTTCCTCCAAGAAAACCCAACAAGCCTCGATTTTAAAATCCGCATTAAAACCCCACAGTTTAAATCATGATTTCAAGAAAACCCTAACCCTCATCGATAAAAAAATCATTACATAACCCTAGAGAATTAACAAAAAACCATATACAGAAACACAAAAAGGTTTGATCTTCGTAAATAAAAGCTCACCACTGCTATCGTAAGGCTCGTAATCCATAGCCGGCTTCGACACCGAAAACAACACTGCTTAAGCTCAGCGCCACCCCCAGAAAAACCCTAAATTTCAAAGCCACCAGTGGGATTTGACTCCAGGGATTTTAGAGGTCCAAAAAATTAGCTTAGAAACTGAATACGATGACGTTGAAGATGTAGAAACTTGAAAGATTTCTCTTACTCTTTAGCTGAATGACAGACTTAGCTTGCAAACTATGATTTTGATATTTTGTTTTTCCTTTTTTCTTATTTTTTTTTCAAAAATTAAAAAATTAAAAAACGGACTTCAAATAAATTATTAAATGTTTTTTTTTTCATAAGTTTATAGTGGGGTTTTGAGATCCGTTACTTTATATATATTTCTTTGTCATGTAATAAGGTGCCATGTGCTTGCTGTGATCCTCAATCAGGCACAATAATTTGGTCTGAAATTCCTAGCCCAAGTATAATTGACTGTACGGGGATTTTGTTGAATCTCGATGGGTGTTGAATTTGAAGTCCATATCATGATTTTATCAGAGACCGAGGGTTTCTCCGTATCTATATTTTACTTAGAAATTTACTTACAGGGAGGGTTCAATTTTTATTTTTTATAAAAATTATTATAAAAAATTATATTTTTTAATATTATTAATATTTTTTTAATTATTAATTATTTTATTAATAATATTAAATGTAATAAAAATAATAATATTTATATCACAAATAATTATATCAAAAATTTCAATGATAATTACAATACAAATAATAATATTTTTTATATTTTGAGTTATAATAATACTAATAATAATAACATAAATAATATTATTTTTTTATTTGAATACTTTAAATTACAAGCGAAAAAATAATATTAATAATACATATTATTATATTAACATATGTAGATGGGTGTAGACACATTTAAACCAAATTTGGGGTTGGACAATCCTCCACACCTACCTTGGGCACATTTACACCTCACTTGGGTGTGGATGAACACATGTCTAAACCCAACTTGAAGTTGAGTATAGATATATTTAAACCTAACTTAGGTGTTGGCGTGGTTGTGTGCCCCAAGTTAAGGTTTGATGTGAACATATCTAAACTCAACTTGGGGTTGAACGTTGACGCCTCTAAACCTAACTTGGGTGTGGGCATGATTGTATGCCCTAATTTGAGGTTAGACATGGACGCGTCCAGACCTAACTTGGGTTTGGGCATGGACATGTCCAAGACTAATTTGGGGTTGACGTGTCATTAGTACTTAAAAGTATATTTTTATCAAGGTTTTATATCATTATTTTACACTTGAAATATTAATAACTCCTTAACTAAATCATGTTTTATAATAACATATATAATAATATAAGATGCCTTTTATTTATGATAAATGTTCATTTTAAATGCAAGTCTATCACATAAATGAAAGGATTGATTGATGAGTTTAAGAACTGAAATTAAAAGAACAAAAAGATAATCAAACTTAAAAAAGAGATGTTGGTGCAATCCAAACCGAAACACTATTTGGTAATTAGATTATATTTGGAGTTGTAGATCTCAAATTTAGATATACTTTATATGGATAGAAAAGTAAGACATATGCTTACAACTTTAATAGGAGCCCAAGATTTAAAAATATTATTTTCAAGTCCAAATTATAGCAACAACGAAGAAGTCTGAATCTATCCTGCAACTTAAACATTATTCAGTGTTTAACTCATATCTAGAGTTCTAGAAGTCACAATAACCTTCATTTTTTTTCCTGGAAAGCTAAGACAATTTCCTACAACTTTTATGTTTTCAAGTGGTTTCAATTCTCACATTATCAATGATATTTTGGGTGGACAAGAGAAGATAAGAATTGTTACCAAGTTAAGAGTTTGCCACCCACTCATCAATTAGTCATCAAATCAATAGTTTCTAATTTTGACATATAAAAGGAGGCATTTGCCAAGTATCTTGGTTTCCAGATCAAGATCATGCTTTTGTTTTCTCTCTTTGTATTTTTGTAATGCTTAAGTTTTACTTTTATTAATATCTTGTTTATGCCTTTCATTTTTTTTCCTTTACTTAATTAACTTTTATCTTATTTATGTTCTTATCTTGTTTATTTATATTTCTCTTTTTCATTATGTTTAACTAAGTTTATTATATCAAGGTGAAAAGGTTACACTAATGGTGTAAGAATAAGTATAGCGTAAACTTAATGTGGACTTTAATGTTTTTGATACTAACATGTTTTATATTTGTTATCTTATTCACTCTTTAATATTTTCTTTGTTAAATGACTAATCTAGATTTATATTGTATAACACTTGGTACAACAAATGCTTAGCACTTTCATAGCCCATACTATATGGTATAACCGACACCTGAATTATGAAAGGAACTTGATTTGTTGTTAACATAAGTTATAATCATGAATGCCTAAAAAGATTTACAAGTATAGTATTAATCGAATAAGATAACTAATGTAATCATGTTAACAATTTATAATCTAATTGTAACCTTCTTTATGTATGATTTCCAATTAAATAATAAGAGTTTATACTATACTTGTTTCATTTACTATTAGTTGATCATCTAGCCTTGATATTTGTTGTTATAATTGTTTAATTCTTACATTGATCTTTCATCTCAAAGTTCTCATCAACTTTTTTTTGTTATTATTATTATTATTATTATTATTACTAGTATTATTATTAATACTACTACTACTACTACTACTAGTAGTAGTAATAGTATTGTTGTTGTTGTTGTTATTGTTACTATTATTGTTGTTGTTTATAATTTATACAATTAACCTCCCTATAGTTTGACTCCGGTCTTGCCGGGTTATTTATTACTTGGACACTTCTGTACTTGGAAGAAGACATCAATCCTTTGGTCATGTCAGTTTTCAATTGAATAATAAAAGTTTATACTATATTCGTTTAACATACCATTAGTCAAGCATCTAACCTTGATATTTGTTACTATCATTATTTAATCCTTATATTAATATTTCATCTTTACATTTTCATTGACACGACTAAAATATTGATGTCTTCTTCCAAGTGCAAGAGTGTCGAAGAAATAAATAATCCGGCAAGACCAGGATCAAATCATAGGGAGGTTAATTGTACAAATTATAAACAATAACAATAGTAACAACAACAACAACAATGATAATAATAGTATTAATAATAAAGAAAAAAAAGGAGAAGAAAAAAAAGAAGATGAGAACTTTGAGATTAAATATTAATGTAAGGATTAAACAATGATAACAATAAAATATCAAAGGTAGAGGATCCACTAATGGTATGTGAAACAAGTATAGTATAAACTCTTATTATTCAATTAGAAACCACACACAAAGGAGGTTCCAATTAGATTATAGATTATTAATATAATGACATTAGTCATTTTATTCGATTAATGTTAATACTTATAAATCTCATCAAACATTCATGATTATAACTTATGTTAGCAACAAATTAAATTTCTTTCATACCTCAAGTGTTGGTTATACCATACAATATGAACTATGAAAGTGTCAAGCATTTGTTGTACCAAGTGTTATACAACATAAATCAAGATTAGTCATTTAACAAGCAAAGTATTAAAAAGTGAATAAGATAACAAATATAAAATATGTTAGTATCAAACATTAAAATCCATATTAAATTTACATTATACTTATTATTACACCATTAGTGTAACCTTTTCACCTTGCCATAATAAACTTAGCTAAACATAATGAAAGAAAAAAAATAAATAAACAAAATAAGAATATAAATAAGATAAGAGTTAACTAAGTAAAGGAAATGAAATGAAAGACATCAACTTGATATTAATGAAAGCAAAGCATAAACATTACAAAAAAATACAGAGAGAAAGGAAGAGCATGATCTTGATCTGGAAACCAAGATGTTTAAATGTATGGTAAATACCTTCTTTTATAGGCCAAAATTGAGAACTATTGATTTGATGACTAATTGATGAGTGGATGACCAACTCTTGACTTGGTGACAATCCGTATCTTTTTTTATCTGCCCAAAACATCATTGATGATGTCAAAATTAGAGCCACTTGAAAACATGAACGTTGTAGGAAATTGTCTCAGCTTTTTTATGTAAAACATTCAGGTCATTTGGACTTCTAGAACTTTAGATATAGACTAAACACTGAACAGTGCTTGAGCTGGAAGATATATTTAGACTTCTTTATTGTTGCTACAATTTAAACTTAAAAATGACCTTTTTAGATCTTAGGCCCAATAAAAGTTATAAGCCTATATCTTAACTTTCCATCCATATAAACTAGACCTAAATCTGAGATCTACAGCTCTAGATATGACTCAATTACCGAACAGTGTTCCGGTTTGGATTGCACACATCTCTTTTTTAAGTTTGGTCATCTCTTTGTCCTTTCAATTTTAGTTTTTAAATTTATCAATCAATCCTTTCATTTATGTTATAGGCCTGTATTTAAAATGAATATTTACCACAAATTAAAGGTATCTTATATTATTATAAAACATGCTTTAGTTAAAGAGTTATTGATATTTCAAGTGCAAAATGATGACATAAAACCTTAATAAAAAATGCACTTTTAAGTATTAATCACACCCTCCAACCAGCTTATTACTAATCCCTAGTAATTAAAGCATTAAAATAGGAAAACAATTTGCAAATTCCATGAAGCAAGGTATTCATCATTTAACTTCTATTAATCTATCCAGATAAACAAACTCATTAAATTTATATATCTGCTTAATACATCTTAACAAGATATTAATAATTTTTTTTGTGTTCAATATATCAACACATATATATACATCTTTTCTTGGAAGAAAACAAAATTTTTGTTCTAATGTTTTGGTTAACTTCCTAGAGTTGGGATTATTATTATTATTATTATTATTATTTATATATATATACATATAACTTAAAACATCATATATCTTTAACACATGCAACGAGCTTTCGGCTAATGACTTCCAAACCAGTTGGTCTTAGGATATTAGGTGTTGAGACACTCCTACAAGCTTAGTAACTTGAGTTGTAGATACTGATACGTAGATAGTGCAATGTTTGATTCCTTTAAACTTTTCTTCTTAACCCATGTAACAAGCGTTGAGCTAATAGCTCCTAAGTTAGTTGACTTTAGGGTATTAGCACCCCATCGAGCTTAATTGCTTAAGTTATGAAGGCTACGAAACCAAACTTATCTACATTTTTATTATCATTATTTTTTTATTTTTGTGTGTTTTTTTAATTATATACTATCCTTTTTTTCTTAGTTGTTACCTTTAATAAAAGAACATAAATAATTTAATAATCCAATATGCAACCCACAATTATATCTTAAAGTGTGTGTATGTAGATTAAAATTTAAGAATACATGTTAAATGAGTATATGAGTAGAATTAAGTAGTAACATTACGGGAGTTTGTAAACTTGAATATTTCAAGAGTATTATGATAGATCTTATTAAGACTAGTTACTAAGATGTGTCTTAAAAGTCATAAAAGATCTCCTTTACTCTGCCATCAAAGTAACAATAATTTTGCATCTGCTTTATAAAATAGAAAATACATTTAGTTTTTTTTTTTAGCTACTACCCTCTCCCTTCAACCAAAATGAGGCATTGTCCTCAATATTCTAAGGTAGAAAGATAAAATATAGAAGATATCACCTGAAATAACAAACACTAACAAACCTCAAACACTTTTAAACAAAAAAAAGAAGAAATAACAAAACACAATAATAAAACCAAAAGACATAAATATTCATAAATAAAGACTCAAATCTAATCTAAGCTTTTTACGGCTTTCTTTAGATGACCAATTTATGCAACTCATGGAGGAATCAATTATAAGAATGAAAGATTGTAGTTGGTCAATCAATTGTTTAGCAATAGCAGCAGAGATTATGATTTGTCATGTAGAAGATGTTAGAAATTCTTGTTCCACAGCATGATCAAGAAAAGATAGTAACTTATCATAATAACTATTAACATTTAACAGATCTATGAGTTTATGGTGAATGTGCAGTTGGGTCCAAGAAAAAATACGAAAGATCTCTTCTAATGTGTCTAGACCACCTAGTAAAGCAATGAAGACATCAACATGATTAAACATTGCATTCATTCAAGCCGACATTGTGGAGACCTGAAGTTTCTTTTTAATTGTTTTTTCAATGATGTCCTCTTGTGTTTAAGCTTCGGGGATGACTCTCAAAACTTGACTACCTTCTAAAAATACAGTTATTGATGCACCTCTCATTAACCCTAAACTGCCTCCCCTATACACTAAATAAATCTTTCTCTCAGCTAGCACCTGATCAAGATAATTTGCTGATTCTAAAAACTCATTTTATTTTCCAAGACTAGATCCACCAAAAACACAAATATTTCTTATCTAATGACTTGAGGAATTTGCCATTTCTACACACTTTTATTTTCATTGAATGTAAGGGTTGAGTAAAAATGAAAGGAAGAAAGAGAATTTTATAGATGAGAAATTAAAAAGACAATAATACCACCTATATGTAGGCTAGCTAGAGTCTCTCTCTCTCTCTCTTTTTCACTCTCTCTCTCTTTATTTATTTATTAAAAAAATATGTATGTATAGGTGGTTGTGATTGTGGCTCATATCTCTTCTTGGTTTTATGTCTAAGAACGGCTTAAACGTTTTCTATGGGTTAGGGAAAGGCTTCTTATCTAGTTTTCTTAAAAACTGGCAGACATGTTCTTTTTTAGTTAAATTCCCAAAACTATGTCAAGCATGTTCTTTATGAAAATGGATTCATAAGTCATAAATTGCACGATGCTTATCTTGACTATGATGAGAATTAAGAGTCAATAGAAGATTATCTAAAGACTTTGTGTTTTGAAATAAATCCCATCTTTTGACAATTTTCACAGGTTTTGTAGGATGCATGTGATTCTTTGAATATGGTGGGCTAATAAAATCCACTTTGTAAGATTTCTACAGTCCTTTTTTATAAGAAATGATTCCCATGTGCCTTAGAGTGACAAAATTTAATGAAATTACTTACCTCATTATCGGGAATGTATTTTTAAAATATTTGATCAGGATAATAATTGAATAAGTAAGGGTCATCCCAATAAAAATTTTGTATGTTGCTAAAAAATTTTCTTTTATCTTCGGTACTCTAGTGAGTTGGAAAAAATCCTAAAGTAAGAATTGTTATTTTTAACAAACCAAGGCATTGAATTAAGAGAAAGTAGAGATGTATCAGGAAAGTAATCATCGATTGGTGTGATGTCAAGTATTGAATATGTTGTCACTTTTGATAAAAGATCCGCATCAATATTTTTTGTGCCTTTTTCATCCTCGATTTCTTCCTGATTGGTCATGGCATGAGGAAATAAAAGTGTTGATAGGGAATCAGTCTTTTCTTTGTAATGTTCAGATTCAACCCTTTCCTTATCCTTAGAGATTGACTCATCATCTTTCTCACAAGGTTCAAGAATTGGTTTGTGAATAACCTTACTACTTCGAAGAGTGATGATTGATTTGACTTGATCCATATGTTGACTTCCAAAACTACTTGTATTTGCATTGTATTGTCTCTTGGGATTTTGTTGTGGTTGAGATGAAAACTTATCTTTTTCTTGAAAACTAAGAGCAAATGTGAATTTTGTAAGAGTATCTTGAAAATCTATTATACTTTGAGTAAGTTAAGTGTTGATTGTCTCTTTTTTTTTTTCAATGAATGCATACAAAGTTTCCTCAAAATTTCTTCTAAAAGGTGGAGAATAAGGAGGTCCATATTTATGAGAATTTTAAAAATTATAGTGTGCTTGAATTGGTGGTTGTGAAGTTTGTACATTGTTATTATCACTTTTCTAACTGAAATTTAGGTGATTTCTCCAATCAAGATTGTATGTTTGCGAGTATGGGTTGTGGTTAGCCCTTTGAAAACTATTTAAAGCATGAACTTATTCATGAAGACATTCCTTAAAAGAAGGCAAGCTTGGACAGGTACTAGTTGAGTGTTCATTTGTTTCACATATTTGATACACAATATTTTCAACTGATTTTAATTGACCACTCTTTTTTAAGTCTAGTGCTTCTAACTAAAGATTCAAACTTGGATTGGAAGTCATGATCTTCCCTAAGGTTGTATATACCTCTATTAGATGTATGAGGTTGAGTTTTACTCGGTGTCTCATAAGTACCCGCAGTGTTCTAATTTTAAGCATTTTCAGCGAACAAGTCTAAGTACTCCATTGCTTCATTAAGGTCTTTATCTTCAAAATTCCATTATACATCAATTCAACCATTTGCCTATCTCTAGGTGTTAACTCTTCATAAAAATATGAAACCAATCTTTATGTTAGTATCAAATATTAACGTCCATATTGAATTTACATTATACTTATTATTATATCATCAGTATAATCTTTTCACCTTAACATAATAAACTTAGCTAAACATAATAAAAGAATAAAAAATAAATAAATAAAATAAGAACATAAATAAGATAAGAGTTAACTAAGTAAATAAAAGGAAATGAAAGGCATAAACTTGATATTAATGAAAGTAAAGCATAAACATTAAAATAAAATTGTAAATTTGTATTTTACCTTTTCAAATAGTCATGTGGTGTCAAAAACTGAACTCTATAACTTTATTTATGATTAAAATAGTAAGTGGTGCTCTTGAATAATAATAATAATAATAATAATAAAAATCTGATCTAGACAGTGTAATAAACCAATTAAAGAAGACAATCAAGAAGCAAAATTAATACATAGTGATGAATTTATATTGATAAATTTGGAATGGTATGAGAATGCTCATTATGGTCAACTTACGAGAGGCTACTAATGGTATCTCTTAATTCTAATTAGGAGAAGCATATGGATGACTATAGGTTAAGGAACTCGAGCAATTGAAGGGGCAGGTAGGCGTATCACACCTCTTGTTTTCAATTCACATCAAATTAATGCTAGGATATAGATTTTATGAATTGCTAGTTACAACAAGTTTTGTTATTGAATATGGACATATTATGCACAATGAAACTAGATGGACATGCGATATGTATGATTTGTTACAATGTTGTTGGTTGGTGGTAAAGAATTATTAAATTGAAACTAGAAGGAGAAGTGATAGAAAATTATCATCATAGTGTTAATGACTAAAGCTCTTCCATGAAGATACTTAGTTCTGTAACTAAAATCACAATAGGAATAAGGCTTGGCAACCGTGTAAGGAGGTTAAAGTCAAATTGCACTTTTGATACTTATTTATTATGACGAGTAACTAAGAAAATGATATAGTTGGATACTTGGTTCCCAAAGGAGGGACAACTAAGGTTATGGAAGTCATTGTAAGATTGGTGACTATGGATTCGATGAAGTCGATGCTTCATTATCAAAATATCAATAATTAACGAAGTAAACAGTGAATAGGAATTATTGGTAATAAATACAATAAACTATGAACAAAAATCATCAATGATGAAGAAATTAAATTATAAGTTGGTGTCCTACACTTATATCCTTTTTAAATGTAGATAATAATGAGAGTTTGTTTAGTTTTTGGATTATATGTATAAATGTTGCCAATAAAAAAACATCTAATAAAACTAGTATGAAATAGAAACAAACTTGATTAACTATTTTGGTAAGGAATATAAGAATAATTAATGATATCAATAGATTCCATCGATATCAATATTTTTTGGATTTGATTAGTTGGTCCTGAGCATGGAAGGCTAATGAGTTAGTAGGTTTTACTAATATCGGCATGATTACCCCGGGACATGGGAGGATATTGAATTTGATTAACTATTTTGGGTTAAGAATAATTAATGATATTGATGGTCTACATCAATATCGACATTTCTTTGAAACTTAATTAGCTATTCATGGTGTAAAGGTTAATAATATCAAGGATCCTTGACATCAATATTTTTAAGGATATTTCAAAGTATCATTGGAACTTGACCGACTATTTTATGTTAAGAATAACTAATAATTTAAATGTGTTACATTGATATCAACATTTATAATAAACTTTATTAGTTGATCCTGGTAATGGAAACTAATGATACTAATAGGATTCATTAATATCGACATTACAATCCCAAGGATTTTAGAAAGAAAAGGATTGATTGACTCTTTGGTGAAAGATAGTTAATGATGCCAATGAATTGGTATGGACACTTGCTTGAAAAAATTATCCTTCGGTATTAATATATGATAGTGGTTGGAAATTAAGAACGAAATGGAAAATGTTATTGAATTCATGATAAAGAAATCCTAAAACGACCAAGTGGGGAATTGTAAAGAAATATAAATGTATTTTAATCTTGAATAAATTACTTAATTACCAATGTTAAATTATTTTTTTCATGATATTTATTATCCAATGTTATATTTGTTTCAAGCTTGTTAAATTCATGACAAGAGCGATTTTTAGATCTTTCTATCTTCTTGTTATCTAGTTTTAAGTGAATACTTATGTGTTTTGTATCTTAAGAAACTATCATGACTTGATTTGTCATAATATCTATTAAATTGAATGTATGAACTTAAATTATACTTTCATGTATTTATATTTTACACATATCTTTGTTTACTTATTTTGTATCTTAATGCTTGATAAATTATAGTTGCATTGATGTGAGTTGTTGGAATTAAAGCCTATGATGGTTGTGTTGTGATTGAATAATGGTTAATAGAAGTGTAACTTGTTATTTTTTGATAACTTAGAACTTCTCGATATAAAGGAGACTTTATCAAAATTTTAATAGAAATTATTAAAATTTTAGTGGATTTTTGCAAAAAAAATAAAAAAATATCTTGTTTTTCCTATATTACAATTGGTATGTTATGTTGATGGTCAAAAAATTTAAACCATAGGGGCTAAGTGCCTTTAGTTCCTTTTCAATTTTTTTTCTTAAACAATTAGGGTAATCAAGGTATTTTTATTTTTTTTATCAATTAAATATTATTTGATTTTAAGAGGTTATTGGTGCGCTGGAGGCACCCATGTATTTTGAGTAGCATATACAATGCTTTCATATGGCAAATAAATCCATTATATTATGTTGTTGAATACATTAGTGTGCTCTCTTCCTCTTTATGCTTCATGTGTTAATGATTGTTAGATGATTTCACACTAGACAACTTTTTTTTCTTTTCTCTCTTCTATCCAAAAAGCACATGCTAATCCTTTTGGTTCTTGGTTTTTTAACTTTAGTTGTTAATATGATTCTCATTTTTTTGAATTTTCGTTTGTAATTTAACTCTCCAATTAAAAAAATTGTTCTTGACCTCTAATTTATTTTTATTTTTATTTTATATTTTTTTAATTACTATTTTTTTATTTGAATTCTTTCATGTAATTGATTTTTTCTCTATTTTATCATATGATATTTAATTTGTTAATGATCAAACTTCTAGTTTTCTTCATGTATATTGCTTTTGGTCTAATAATTGTGTTATGAGTTTTAAAAGTTATTTATTTTATAATTTTCAAATTTAACCCAAGGCTAACCTAGTCAAGTCCTATACAGGTCAGGTGGATAGTAAACTTAATTTTTTTATTTTATAAAAATTTAAAAATAAAATTATTTGAAAAAGTTTAATTGGCTTTGATTGGATTTTTCCTTGGGTAATACGGTTGTAGGTCTACCTAATCTTTTGATTAGATTATTCCAGGTAAATCCTCCCCCTTCTTTTGTTGAAATCATGTTTTAAGCCCTAAATCACAGGTAAAATTTGTTGGTTTAATATTGTTGTCAATTTTTTAAATACCTTATTAAAATAAAATCAATTTAATTAACCTGATGATAACTATAACTTGAATTGTTTATATATATATATATAACGCACACAAAACACCTTAACATCGCTTCTTCTGTTAGAAAAAAAAAAAATGAACATGCAGCAAAGCGCGGACATAGCTAGTGCCATCTATTTGTTATATCTGTGGATAGTAAACGGCAATGTTTGTCACTTGCTACTTATTTTCTGTTCTCAGGAAAGAATTCGCTGACTATCTAGCTGGGATCAGTTTCTGGACACCAGTTGCTATTCTTATACTCAAATCTTAGATCACTAAACAATAGGGAATCTTGAATGGTCTCTCTCAGTTCCAAGTGTACAGGATCTTGCAAGCCAACATCTCGAAATTGTTCCGGCTAGATACTTGAGAAACGACATGGATGGCATGATCACCAGCACCGGCTCTCCATCCCATAACTCTAGTCTTCAGGTGCCGTTGATTGATATGAGCAAGCTGACAAACCGTGTGTCTCAAGATATAAAGCTTCAAAAACTACATGCTGCGTGCAAAGAATGGGGCATATTTGAGGTAACATCTACTATTTATCATCCCATTAATCCTAGCTTTTGATGTTGTTCTCTCCATGATTGTTTCAAGCATTCAAGCAATTATTAATTGCTGAATCTTGCTTGAGTTGAGATTATTGAAGAGACCATTTAAATTTGATTGCTAGAAGATGGGATATCCTCTTTGATTAACTCCCAACTGTTCAGCTCTGCCTTTCTCTGTTCTTTTTCGAAGAATAGTATGAAGCTCTGCTTTTACTCTTTTATTTATGGAAAAAAGTTGAAAAATAAAGGGATTTTGCAGTTACTAAACCATGGAGTTTCAGATGAACTAACAAGAAATACAAGGAAGCATGTACAAGAATTCTTTGAACTTCCATTAAAAGGGAAGAAACGGTGGAAACAGAAACCAGGATGTCTGAAGGCTATGGTCAAGCATATGCTATCTGTGAAGAACAAAAGCTTGACAGAAAGCTTGAATTCTGGCCTGAAAAGCCTCAGAAATTAGGCACTAACTATGTTAGCACTAATTTGCTAGCTATTTTACTACATAATTAAGCTGTAGCTTGACACATTCTAATGATGTCCTAATTCAAAACAGTCCACTTTTTGTCTTTTAGGAAATATCTGGACAGGTATTCTCAAGATATAAGGCAAGTTGTAGTTGACTTAACAATGTTCATGGCCATGGGGCTTGCAATTGACGGTCAAGAGCTACCCTCCTAACGATGAATTGCTACCCTCCTTGTCCTCAGCCAGAGCAAGTTACGGGGATAACTCCACTTGCTTATGACTCTGGAATCACTCTCTTGCTTGAGGGGAGCAACACACAGGGATTGCAGGTTCTGAAGGACGGTAATTGCGTCTTTGTTGAACCAAATCATGGTGCTATTGTTGTAAACACGGGACGTATTACTGAGGTAAGGATCTCTTATATTTCACCTGACAGCATCAAAAAGATATAACGTGTTTTGATGAAACTGGAACAGAAGCTTATAAGTATTTAGCTGCTATAAATCATGCAGATAATAAGCAATGGGGTATAAAGAGCACCAGATCACAGAGCAGTAGTAAACAAATCAAAGGAGAGGCTGTCCATCGTTACCTTCTGCTATCCCACATCATCTTTCGATGTCGGTCTCGCCGAAGAACTTACCAAGTTTGGAAGTGAACCTCTATACAACATCCTCCCCGTCGAAGAGTATTTTCGTTCTTTTTACAATCGAAAGCTTGAAGTTTCCGTTGGCGTGAGCTGTCATTGAGAAATTATAGGAATCCCCTGATTTAAGGGTAGAACTTTATTCTTGCCTATAAACGTGTATCGTAAAGAATATAATAGATTTTTGTGCATTAATAAACTTCCAATCTCTGTAAAGAACGATTGTATAGAATATTCATTTACCACAATACTTATTATTCATTTATATCCATTTTTAAGCCTTGAAGGGCTTTATTGCCTTTTCTTACTCTATTATTTCAAAACATCACACCTTCCTCCCTGTACACCCATGGAGATCTTGACTTGAACAACTTTGGTAGTCTTCCAAAAAAATGGTAAATGTTTTAATCAAAACTTCAGCCCTTATACTGAACTTTCTGCTGTTCCAATTGGGATTAAGCTGGACGACACCAGCTATGGACCCTAGTCTCAAGTTGTTGACATGTGTATTTCTGACAAAGATAAGTCGGGATATATTAATGGTGATTTTCCTCAGCCCCCTTAGACAGATCCATCCTTTCGAAAATGGTGCACAGACAAAGCCATTGTTAAAGGATAGCTGATCAGTTCCATGGATCCGTCCCTGATTGGTAAATTAATTCGGTTTCCAACAGCAAAATCGATGTAGAATGCTATTGCTACTACCTATTTCGACGGCAGTGATAACTCTCAAGTTTATGTCCACTTAAGATGTGCGACTCGTCTACTACAAGCTGGTGGTTTTCTGGAAAAAAACTACAATGATCTTCAAGGTCTCTAGCTTGAAATAGATTTTTGCCGTCCAAATCCTATGGAGTGTACTGCTGATATACAAAAGAATAATACATTACTTTAAGAAGAGTGAGTCTATGTTTTTCTGGATGGTCTCGATAAGCGACCTGACACAATTCGAGGTGATGTATTGCAGATGAGGCCGTTTCCCACGGTTGAACAAGCTTATGCCCATGTCCGTTGGGGAGCTGTCCGTCAGGCTGTCATGAACAAAGAAGGTGCTGATGACACTCCAGGAGTTGTGCTGGCTTCAAATCTGGACACCTCAAGACACTCTCACGTACTAGGCGGTGGAAAAATCTGGTATGACAGCTAAGGCGTGCACCTCTTATACAAATAAATGCTCTCATTATGGCAACCAGAGACATACTCGTGACATCTGATAAGTCGACTGAACTCCAAGTCAAGAAAAAGAAAAAGAAAAAGAAGGATACTGCGGGGACAGATGGAACAAGAGGAAAGGCTGTTGTTGCTGAAGCTGCACCAAATCTTTCGTCGATTCCTATTCTTGAAACTCCTGAAGGAACCACATCAGTCATTGATCAAGGTATTACACTATTTAATTCTCCTCCGGATGTCGAGAACAATGAGCGGATTCTTGTCTCTAGGGCCACCGACCACATGATCTTTGACGCTACTGACTTCACGGAGCCTTCCTTGCCACAATGAACCAGCATTGCTAATGCTAATGGAGTTATATCCCCGGTTACAGGGGATGGCACAATCACATTATCCTCTGCGTTGCCTTTATATAGTACCATGCTTCTCCCTTCTCTCTCACATATATTGTTATTTGCTAGTCAAGTTACTACTGATCTGAATTATGTGGTACTTATTTTGCTACTTATTTACTCTACCTTTTGTTTACTTCACGATATTCTCATCAAGGAGATCATTAGACCTGCTACTAAAAAAGAGATAGACTATATTACATAGATTATTTCAGTATAGACAGGGCAAATCACATGCGAGTACATTATCCTACAAGTATGAATAAAAGTGATGTCTCATTTGCTTTAATTCCCTTGAATATGTAGGGTCCCTCCCTAGTTTTTACTATGTCTAGTATTTAGTAGACTGTGATCTTTGTAAATAATTGCACTCACATGACGTGATTTGTTGTGTGTGGTCTCGCATCATGTGATGGTGGGACCACCATATTTATTGAGAAGAGAGGCAGCTGACCCTTTAAAATTTAAAGTTCGGGTATTATAGCGGCATATTAGAAAATAGAAGAGAGGAGAAGAAAATTAAGAGAGAAAAGGAGAAGAAGAGGCAGTAGAGTAGCCTGCGTTCTTCCTTTGATTTCCAGCTTGTTCACCGTTGGATTGGGTTGAGATTTTGATAGCAGCTTCTAGACACGTTGATCTTCATTTTGGACGGTTGGATCGAAGATTGGTGGTGTGAAAGCTGGCCGTTTTGACAGAAAACAGGGCTGTCAGTTTTGTGAGTTTTTCTCAAATAATTCTCCTTTAATCTTGTTGTAATCCGAGAATAAGTTGTTTTTGATGATATATATATTATATCCCTTAGTTGAATTTGAGGAAGAATGATTGTGAACCCATTATTTGTTAATAGTGAAAGTTTTTAGGTGGACTACGGTCCTGTGGTTTTTCCCGTATCGGGTTTTCCACATTAAAAATCTTGGTATTGATTTTATGATTATTTGTATTATATTTGATCATTATTTGATTCTATTTTACTGCACAAAGAGGGAAAGAATTTGGACTTGTGAATTGTGAATTGTATTTCGCTGCATTGATTCGGATAAATTAGTGTCCAGTTGTTCCAAGTTTTCCCAACAAAGTGGTATCAGAGCACTGGTTGTGTAGATTAAATTTCTTGTGCAGTCAAAATGGAAAAGGAAGATTCAGGCATGATAAAGCTTACTTCCTCAAATTATTTTCTATGGAAAACAATGATGGAGGATCATTTATATTGCAATGATTTGGCTTTACCGATTGAATGTAAAGGAATAAAGCCTGATGATATGGATGATGCAAAATGGAATGGACTAAATAGAAAGGCTACTGCTAATGTTAGAAAATAGGTATCTTATAAGTCTATTAATCATATTTCTTAAGAACATGACTCTTATATAGTTTGGAAGATGTTGGAAGAAACATTTGCCAAGGAAAGTGCACAAAACAAGGTTTTTGTAATTAGAGACCTTGTGAATTTGAAGTCTAGAGAAGGTGAAGATGCTTAAGTGCATATAAATGTATTCCAAGGGTTCTTGAATTAGTTGTCATTGATGAATCTGGAGTTAGCTGATGAAATACAAGCACTAATCTTGCTGAGTTTATTGCCGGATAGTTGGAAGATTTTGGTGGTGTCACTTAGCAATTCTACTCCGAATAGGAAGATTACTTTGAAAACAGTGAAGGATTGTATCCTCAATGAAGAGAAGAGAAGGAAAAGCACAAGCACTTCCGAGTCTCATGCACTTGTTACAGAAAGTCGAGGGAGAAGTCCAAACAAGTTCTCTCACGACAAGTAAGATAGAGAATCCAGCAATAGAAAAGGAAGATGGAAGCCAAGAGGAAGATCTCAGTTAAGGAAGGGTTTTAAGTGCTATTATTGTGACAAGCCTGGGCATATGCAAAAAAATTGTAGAAAGTATAAAAGAGATAAAAAGGGTAGAGATGAAGAAAAGAATGAAGAGAATGGTATAGCTGCAGTTGTATTTGATGGTGATGTTGCCATTGTTTGTGATGATGGTTATGTTAATCTTGCATGTCAGAATACCACCTGGGTTGCAGATTCAGTAGCTTCTTACCATGTTACACCTCGACCTGATTTTTACATATCCTATACTGCTGGAGACTTTGGTCAAGTTAGGATGAGAAATCAAGGGATGACTAGTGTTGTGGGCATTAGAGACATATGGTTGGAAACCAATACTGGGTGCAAGTTGCTACTCAAAGATGTTAGGCATGTGTCTGATATGCGCCTACATTTGATCTCTACAGGTACTTTTGATGAAGAAGGCTATCACAATTACTTTGGAGATGGTAAATGGAAGCTTTCCAAAAATTCCCTAATTATTGCTAAAGGGAAGAAGATGGGTCTTTACATGTCACAAGCCAAGGTGATCAAAGGAGAGGTGAATGCAAATGAAGATTGCTCTACTGATCTATGGCATAAGCAGCTTGGACATTTGAGTGAGAAAGGCCTTGACATCCTTGCCAAGAAGAACTATCTTCCATTAAAAGGTATGAACTTGAACACATGTACTCATTGTTTAGTTGGCAAACAACACAAAGTTGCATTTCAAAGATCACCTCCACATAGAAGATCACATGTTTTTGATTTAGTTCATACTGATGTTTGCTCTATGATTGACAAGTCTCTTAGAGGTGCATTGTACTTTGTTAGTTTTATTGATGATCACTCCAGGAAAATTTGGGCCACTTGTTTGAAATCCAAAGATCAGGTGTTTGATGTCTTTAAGGATTTCCATGCTAGAGTTAAAAGAGAAACTAGTAGAAAGCTCAAATGTGTTCGAGCTGACAATAATGGTGAATACAAGGGTCCTTTTGAGAAGTACTGCAGGGAACATGGTATCAAGTTGGAGAAGACAGTTTCTAAGACTCCACAACAGAATGGAGTGGCTGAGAGAATGAACAGAACCATTGTTGAAAGAATTAGGTGTATGCTCTCTCATGCAAAGCTGCCTAAGTCCTTTTGGGGCGAGGCAATGAAGACTGCAGTTGCTATGATCAACCTTTCTCCATTAGTTCCTCTTGAATGTGATGTTCCATATAGAGTTTGGAAAGGAAAAGACGTCTCTTATGCACATTTAAGAGTGTTTGGGTGCAAGGCATTTATACATGTTCCTAGAGATGAAAGGTCAAAGCTTGATAGCAAGACAAAACCGCGTATTTTATTGGGCTCTAAAGATGATGAGTTTGGCTATCGATTATGGGATCCAAAGGAGAAGAAAATTGTAAGAAGTAGAGATGTTATCTTCTTTGAAGATCAAACCATTGAAGACTTTGAATAAAAGGAGAAAACAAAGTCTACCACTTTTATTCCATCTAATTCAACTCCAAGACCTACTCCATAGTTACCTTTGATACCTGCCAATCATGGGGGAGACTTGCAAAATGATAATGGTGGTGGTTCTCTTATTGAGCCATTAGTTGGTGATCCTGAAGCAGCTAATAATGATGTTGATGTTTGACACGATAAAAAGATTGATGT
>SRLM01001110.1:0-68689 GCA_015708895.1 Populus ilicifolia
AAGGTGACAGAATGTCCTATAAATATGTCTCTAATAGACATCTCAAAAAAAAAGCTTCTAAGAGGGTCCAATTGCTGTCCAAAGTTAGAGTCAGATTTGTGTCCGAATTTTTACTGAAATTGTGTTGTGTTCTTCTTTATAGATTTCGGTTCTTTAGCTTGTCAAACTTATTATTTCAGTTTGATTCAAGTTATTTCATGTTTATTGAAGTGTTCTTATATATAATCATGGTTGGTTAATCTCTTTCTTAGATCCAAATCAAGGATGATGGTGGTTGAGGTGAGTTCTTTAAGATATGAATGAATCTTAATGTTTATCTTTTCATTTTCTTCATGAATGATTTATCATTGCAAAGAAACTTTAGAAACCATTTAGGTAATGTTATAATCTTGAATTTTTATGCATAAACTTTAGTTTTGGTATAGAGATTGCTTGATTCAATGTCTTACTTAATATGAAAATACTTGTTCATTCTTAAGCAATAATTAATCTTCATCCTTTTAAACTTCATTGTAATATCTTTCGATCTAATATCACCATCGTTGATATTAGGTTGAGTTATCTTATATATCTTGAAGGAATCACCAATACATCACCATTAAAATTGATTTGGACCAAGACTTACTTTTTTTTGTCTTTTAAAATCTATTTACACTTTGTCATCTTTGAAAACAAATCCATCAATTATTTTCAACCAAGTTATTGTTAATTTAATTTCCTTTGAGTTTTTTTTGTTACCTAGCTTAATTTCCAGATCTAGCTCTCTGTGGATATGACCTCAATCTTACCGAGTTAATTGCTACATCGCACACTCGTGCACTTGCGAGTTAAAACAAGCCGATCATAAAAAGCGGTCAAGCAGTATAACCGACACCTGAGCTATGAAAGGAACTTGATTTGTTGTTAACATAAGTTATAATCATGAATGCTTGACAAAATTTACAAGTATTAGCATTAATCGAATAAGATGACTAATGTAATCATGTTAACAATCTATAATATGATTAGAACCTCCTTTATGTGTGGTTTTCAATTGAACAATAAGAGTTTATACTATACTTGTTTGACATACCATTAGTGGAACCTCTAACCTTGACATTTGTTATTATCATTGTTAATCCTTATTTTAATATTTCATCTCAAAGTTCTCATCTTCTTCTTCTTCTTTATTGCTGTTGTTGTTATTATTATTATTATTATTATTATTGCTATTATTGTTGTTATTGTTATTATTGTTGTTGTTGTATTATTTTTATTTATAATTTGTACAATAATCTCTCTATGGTTCGGCCCCGGTCTTGCCGGGTTATTTATTACTTCGACACTCCTGCACTTGGGAGAAGACATTAATCTTTTCGTCGTGTCTATTTGCAAATGCTTTATTCTCATAAAGAAATCACAAATGAAAAAGGCACCAAAAATGTTCATGTGGATCTTTTATCAAAAGTGGCAACAGATTTGACATCTAATATCACATTAATCAATGATTACTTTCCTAACGAATCCTTACTTTCTCTTAGTTCAATGCCTTGGTTTGCTAAAAATATCAGTTTTCTTGTTTTAAGACAATTGTCAGCTCATTTGAGTACCCAAGATAAAAGAAATCTAAATTTGTCCTGCAGCCCAAATATTGTTTAGTATTCAACCCATATCTCAAGTTCTAGGAATTCAAATAACCTTAATATTTTATTTTATTTTTGAAAGCTGAGATAATTTGCTAGAACTTTTACGTGGAGGTCAAGTTCAAATTCTGACATTATCAATGATATTTTATTCAGACAAGAAAATAAAGATTGTCACCAAGTCAAGAGTTGGTCACCCACTCATCAATTAGTCATCAAATCAATAGTTCCTAATTTTGGCCTATAAAAGGAGGCATTTGCCATGCATTTAGACATCTTGGTTTCTAGATCAAGTTCATGCTCTTGTTTTCTCTCTTTGTATTCTTATAATGCTTAATTTTTGCTTTTATTAATATCTCTTATTTATGGTCTTATCTTGTTTATTTATGTTTCTCTTTTTCATTATGTTTAGCTAAGTTTGTTATGTCAAAGTGAAAAGGTTACACTAATGGTGTAAGAATAGGTATAGTGTAAACTCAACATGGACTTTAATGTTTGATACTAACATTTTTTGTATTTATTATCTTGTTTACTTTTAATACTTTACTTGTTAAATGGTTACTCTATATTTATATTGTATAACACTTGGAACAACAAATACTTGGCACTTTCATAATCGAACTATGTAGTATAACCGACACTTGTGCTATAAAAAGAACTTGATTTGTTATCAACATAAATTATAATCATGAATACTTGACAATATTTACAAGTATTAGTATTATTCGAATAAAAGAACTAATGTAATCATGTTAACAATTCATAATCTAATTGGAACCTTTTTGTGTGTGGTTTCCAATTAAATAATAAGAGTTTATACTATACTTGTTTGAAATACCATTAGTGGATCCTCTAACTTTGACATTTGTTATTATCATTGTCCAATCCTCACATTGATCTTCCATTTCAAAGTTCTCATCAACTTCTTCTTCTTCTTTATTATTATTATTATTATTATTACTACTACTACTATTACTATTGTTGTTGTTGTTGTTGTTGTATTATTGTTATTTATAATTTATACAATTAATCTTTTTATGGTTTGACCCTAGTATTGCCGGGTTATTTATTACTTCAACACTCTTGCATTTGAGAGAAAACATTCATCTTTTGGTCATGTCAATAACCTTAGAAAAAAAATTAAACAATGACACAGAAAAGAATTGATTAATTAAAATTGATATTAAAAAAGAAAAAAGGATACAAGCTCAATATATAACACAATTAGAAGAAGAAATGATTGTAAGGAAAGTAGTTGAATTTAACATAAGAGACTAGAAAAAAAGGCAAAGTATTCAAAAGAATAACTCATGGTATTTTAATTCAACCCAAAAGTTTGAGAGGAAGATTGATTAGTACTTCAAAGTGCATTTTTATCAAGGTTTTATATCATCATTTTGCACTTGAAGTATCAATAACTCCTTAATAAAGCATGTTTTATAATAACGTATCTAATAATATAATATACCTTTAATTTATTGTAAATGTTCATTTTAAATCCAGGTCTATCACATAAATGAAAGGATTGACTGATGAGTTTAAAAATTGAAATTAAAAGGACAAAAGATGGCCAAACTTAGAAAAAAGATGCCAGTGCAATCGAAATCAGAACACTATTCAGTAATGGGTCATATTTGAAGTTCTAAATCTTGAATTTAGGTCTACTTTATATGGATGACAAGGTAAGATATAGGTCTACAACTTTCATATGGAGTCCAAGATTTAAAAAGCTCTTTTTCAAGTCCAAATTGTAGTAACAACAAAGAAGTCTGAATATGTCCTACAGCCCAAGCAATGTTTAGTGTTTGGCCCATATTTGAAGTTTTGGAAGTTCAAATGACCTCTGTTTTTTTTCTGAAAAGCTGAGATAATTTCTTATAACTTTCATGCTTTCAAGTAATTGCAATTTTGATGTTATCAATGATATTTTGAGCAGAAAAGAGAAGATAAGAATTGTCACCAAGTTAAGAGATGGTCACCCACTCATCAATTACTCATCAAATCAATAGTTCTTAATTTTGGCCTATAAAAGAAAGCATTTGCCATGCATTTAGGCATCTTGATTTTCATATCAAGATAATGCTCTTACTTTCTTTCTTTGTATTTTTGTAATGCTTAAATTTTGCTTTCATTAACATCAAGTTTATGCCTTTCAATTCATTTTCTTTACTTAATTAACTTTTATCTTATTTATATTCTTATTTTATTTATTTCTTTCTTTCATTATGTTTAGCTAAATTTATCATGTCAAGGTGAACAGGTTACAGTAATGATGTAAGAATAAGTATAGTGTAAACTTAATATGGATTTTAATGTTTGATACAAACATGTTTATATTTGTTATCTTATTCACTCTTTAATACTTTTCTTTTTAAATAAAAAATCTAGATTTATATTGTATAACACTTGGTACATCAAATGCTTGGCACTTTCATAGCCAATACTGTATGGTATAACCGACACTTGAGCTATGAAAGGAACTTGATTTGTTGTTAACATAAGTTATAAATATGAATGTCTGACGAGATTTATAAGTATTAACATTAATCAAATAGAATGACTTATGTAATCACGTTAATATAATCTAATTGGAACCTCCTTTGTATGTGGTTTTTAATTGAATAATAAAAGTTTATACTATACTTATTTAACATACTATTAATAGATCCTCTAACCTTGACATTTATTATTATCATTGTTTAATCCTTACGTTAATCTTTCATCTTAAAGTTCCCATCAAATTCTTCTTCTTCTTCTTCTTCTTCTTCTTTTTCTTTATGATTATTATTATTATTATTATTATTATTATTATTATTATTATTATTATTATTAGTACTACTACTACTACTCTTGTTGTTATTGTATTATTATTATCTATAATTTATACAAATAACCTCCCTGTGGTTCGACCTTGATCTTGCCGGGTTATTTATTACTTTGACACTCCTGCACTTGGGAGAAGACATCAATCTTTTGATCGTATTAAAGATCTAAGAAAGCTAAAAGGCCAATACTTCCAAATAGAAAAGGGAATTAAACCAATCAAAGCTAAAGCATCATGAATGTCAAGATTACATCGATAATTAAGCTTGAAATTAAAAGAGCAAAGTTGTGATGAGAAATGGCTGAAATAACCTATCTAGAAAACATATTACAAATGCTTGGAAGAAACAATGATGTTTTGGCTTCCAATAATGGTTTTCTCATCGCTTATAACACTTCATTCCATGAAAAGACAAGATAAATGACAAGGTAATTTGAGCAACCAACATGTCAGGCCAAGAAATTACAACAGCAAGGCACTCAGGTAGGGAATAGTGTTACAAATTACCGAGATCACTTGTATACAACCACTGCTCTTATTAGGAATACAATTAATACAGGCAATGTTTTTTGTCAGTAGTGATGTATAGGTGTTTTTGGCTTTCATAATGAAAAGGGTGCAACTCAGTTTCTTTATTATATAATGTGTTTGAAATTCAATCATGATAAAAAACTTGGCAAAATATTCTTCGTAACAATCGGCTAAAATTAAAAATCTTACCTAAAATCAACAAAACAAAAGTCATGAATCAAGTTTAAAGAAGCTAATCCATGTCGAAGTGGTTCATGATAAAAAATTACTTATTTATTTTTTTCAAGATAGCCTCAATGATGCTATACTAGTTTAGTGCATAAGGCTTAATAATACTAACATCTAAAGGTAAAAAGATTTAATATGAGCATTTATGAAGTAATATAAATTTAATATAAATATAGCTTTAGACAGCTCTAGTCTTTTAATGATGGAGAAGGGAAATAAAAAATTAAAATAAGAAAAAAAACTATTCAAGTGTATGTTTATAGATGGAGAGAAAAGTTCACGATTTTTTTTATTAAAAAAATAAATAATTAATTTGTTTTTTAATTTATTCAAAGAACCTTTCTTTGACTATCTAGTAGGTGACATTAACCAATATCTTTCAGATATTGTGATAGTGACAGAACAAATCGAGCAAGCCATTAAAGCTAGGAAAATAGTGAATCCCACTGAAAATAAAAGATTTGGGAAGAAAAAAAAGAGCTATCACAATTTCCATCAAGAACTCTTCTCTATTTCCGATGTAAATTTTTTTAACCCTTTCCCAAAAAATCACGCTAACACCCTGAATAACAACCTTTCACCCCAAAAATGATTTTTATAGAAACAATGAACAATTCCCCCCCTCTTCTTACATTACTTGGAGAAATGTATTAGTATCGGCTAAATAGCACCTAACCCTACCTCGTTTTCTTTATTGGTATAAACCAGACATTAAATATACCCACTTTTCTATATTACTTGGAAAAATGTATTAGCATCTCCTCAGTATGAGCTAAATAACATCTATCCCTACCTCGTTTTTTTTATTGGTAGAAACTAGGCATTAAATGTGAATATCATGATGATGCTTCTGAGCATAGCATTGAGATGAGAATAATATTGAGACATGCCACGCTTTCAAAACTATTAAACTAGTATGGAATGACAGTAGAAAAGATATTAAAGGTCCTCTCTTGTTATCAAATCCAAAAAACCATTACGAAATATAAGAGATATCATGACATAATTTTTGTCAGATAATAGAACATCCTTGCACCTTTTTGTCCAGGTTTTTTTTTTTTTGTTATTATTATTATGACTGGAAGACAATGTAGCTGGGTGCTCTGTTTCCTAGGGACCAGAAAAATTTGCAACTGGATACAAATCCTAGCCAATTATATACTCTTCTGGGTAAACAAGAGACTAGTACTTCATTTTTTATTAATTCAAGTTTAGACTCGTCCAATGATAGGTCAATAAAAGTTCTAAAACAGGACAGATTGCTCACTAACAATACAGACAGCCTAAAATTACTTCTTAGGCTACAATGCTAAGTTTTTACATCATTAATTACAAAGTCATGCAAAAACCTGCCGATTTTACAATATCAAGCAGGGTGGAGAAGCCATGTTCTTGTTCATGTCGCACAGTTGCTTGGCATTGTTTATCTGCATCCATCCAATTTCTCCATGCTACAATGTATACACGAGAGTTATAGATTCTCACTGCCAGAGCAATGATTTTCCAGTGAACTGGATATTAGGAAGATATAAAGTGGGAGCATTAAGGCAGTTAGGAAGCTGAAGCATTATAAGGGTTTTTGGCCACAGTTGACTTCTTCGCAAACCGCTTAAACAGCTTGATAAGCTCACAAGTCCTTGTGTCTCTGCCAGAATAGAGGCAGAGATCGAGTGCTGTTAAGCCATCCTGAGACAAACGAATAATTTCAATGCATTATTAACTTGAAGATGGAGGTAAATAAAAGTAATTTATGATGACATTGTGACAAAAAAAAAAAAAGATTGCAGAAAGTACTGGTAAGAGGACTTTCCAAAAATGCCCAACTATTAAGCTTTTTCTTTTTTTGAATCCCCAACTATTAGCATAAGAAAACACAAAAGGATGCATGTCTATCCAGCACCTTAAACAAGACCAGTTCAAGAAATCCTTCGTGCTAATACATTGCATCATGTTCATTTACATGGATCCTCCATATAAAGAGGTCTGCTGATCCTTATTGACAATTTGCGTTAGGTTTCAAACTGCAAGCAATTTTGTCAGTATCTTCTTGTACGTTACCAGTTGTGACAGTATGCAACCAAGCTTTACTATCATATAAATGACTTAAACAATAGTATGGAAAACATACACATACAAGCAGCAGTCTAACATCTTGGATGAATATACATACAATGCAATGGTATGAGAGATCCCTCGAATGGTTAGATATTTACCAGGTTTTTAATTGTACTATCTGCTCTTTTTATTAATAAAAGCTTCACTATATCCGTTCTTCGGGCTTGAACAGCAAGATGTAATGGTGTCCATCCATCCTAAAACGGTAATAAATGAGAGTGTTCACCAATACAGCATCAAAACTGAAACAGAAAACAGAAAAGAAAAAAAAAAGTAGGGATATATCATCCTCACATTGTCCTGAAGGTCTATATCGACGTTATATAACAGAAGAACTTTGATAGCTGAAGCAGATGCTGTTTGAACTGCATAATGCATCAAGGTGGCACCCTCCTGTCATCAGCAAGAAATGAGCAAGATAAAGATGGTATGAATCACAAGAGAAAATGGCTGCATAAAGGAAGATGGTAAGTTTTCAAGTTAAACATGGTTGAAATTAGAAGATAAAAAAATATAATGATTATATCCAAAGCAAATAAACTCAAGAAATAGTCATTGTGTGACTCACTGCATCATGTACAAAAGGATCTGCTGATTCTCTCAACAGATAGCTGATTATAGCTTGCTTTTTGCATATTATTGCTCTGTGAAGTGCAGTCCAACCATTCTGGAGAAAATATAATGATCCAAAGTTCAAAATTGAGGAATTCCATGCATTTTTACATCCAATATGAAATATAGGGAGTGAAGTGTATAGAAAACTTGATGAGACTGGCAGAATCCAATAATTCAGCACATGGTCATTCCACCTACCACATCCACAGCATTGATATCAACATTATGCTTCAACAACGCATCCATAAGGTAGAATTCTCCTGATGCAGCAAGTGTGTGGACAGGCAGCCATTTTCTCTGCAAAGAATCCAATAAAAATAAAAATAAAAACTATAAATGATTTGCTGGTTTGCATGATGCATTTTATCCAAAAAATAAAAATAAAAATAAAGATGCACCATGTATAGCCTTCATGATTTCTTCAAAGAAGAAAGACATACGTGGCTGAAAAATGCAGGGGAAAATATTGTCTTTGTTACTGTAAAAAACTATTCACTTGGTTCTGTAATCAGATTGAAACATCAGCTGGCAGTTGGATAGCTAAGAAATGAGAAAGCAGCAACAAATGATTATACAGCAATAAATATACATCAAAATCAAATACACTGACTAGAGTGTTTCAAACAGAATGTGAACTCACAGAGGTAGCAACTGCTAGATCAGGTACCCGCTTATTTAGCAAAACCTTTTCCTCTTTCGTAAACAACTTGCGCTTACCTATTTATTCAAACACACAAAAAAGATAAAAAACACTATGAACAAAATAATGTAACATCAGCTTCCACCGAATTCTCAATACTTTTAAGTAACATGCAGCGAAATGGCATTAAGTGAGAAATTGAGAGAACTGACATCACATTCTTCACAGCTTACACCAAATTACAACTAAAATTTACTAGTTTTGTATCAATCAAACCAATAAAACGAAATTCAATTACTCAATCAATAAACAAATAAACCATAGTATCAACAAGAAAACAACAAACACTACGAAACCCAATTTTAAAACTTGAAATAGAAAAGCAATTACCTTCAGATTTCTGTTCACCAGGCTCATAACCCTCACCGTTAAAAAACTCTCTAACATCATCTAAACCTCTCCCATAGACCGCCCATCTAGGATTCTTCCCTTTCACTCTCTCACTAACAATCTCCCTCACTTCATCCTCCTCCTCCTCCTCCTCTTTAATACTCTGTGGATAATCAAGCACAAGTGGCTTCAACTGTGCCAATTTAGCTTCTCTAAAAGCCTGATAGTCCTCTAAATTCACATTCCTAATAGGAACCAACCCTCTCCTTTTCCTTTCAAATTTTTTATTATATTCCAATTCTTGAGCAATCTTTCTCCTTTCTTTTTTACCAATAGTAATCTCTGCTTGCACTTCTCTCCAATTCTCTGGCACCAAATTCTCTTCTTCAATTTTAGGAACAACCCTTTTAATCTTTTTCTGAACAGACCTCAACTTTGAATCCTCAATAGCATTTGAATTGCTTTCCAAATAAGGGTCTTCAAAAATGCCTTCTTCAAAGACTATACAGTCACCAATGGCATAGTCTTGGTCTTCAAAACTGTCATTTCGTATAGGGAATTGGGATTGTAAAGAAGGTGACAAGGAGTGGGTTTTTTTTGGGATTTTAAGAGTTTTAAAAGATGGAAACTTGAGAGATAGAGAAACGTGTAGTTTTGGGGTTTGGGGGTACAGCAGAGTTAGCAGGGACATGGTCTGCGTGATTCTGGAGGTATGAAGTGGAGGAGATGTCGGCTGCGTGTGTCTTTAGAACATGGGTTATTATAGTTCAGAACAATTTTACTGATGCTGTGAGACTAAATAAGCTCTAGTTAATTTTTTCATTTCTTTTTTTTCTTGGCCACTATACTGAATAATGTTGTTCAATCTAGAATTTCACTACACAGGTTACATGCGCAATGATGTTCACAGGTGAAGTTTTTTTTAACATGAAAAAATTTTTCGGAGGACGCTAATATTTTCAAAGAAACGTAGAATATTTGATATTCAAATGATTGATTTAACTAAATTTAATTGATTTAGTTAATTTAATAATAAAATTTAAAAAATATATGTAAATAAAAAATTTTAACAGTAATTACATATAAAAAATAAATTATTAGTATCATATTAAAAAAAATTAGTTATATTCTATCATGAACACCACCCCCACCCTTAAAAAAAATTCATTAAAATGACTCTAAAGCTGTTATTATAAGCTACACAACCATGCCAAAAGAGATTGCACGTATTTTCAAATTAATTATTTAAAAATAAAATATTATAAAGCAAGCATTTTATATTTATAAGTAATTATTTTTTTTAATTTAAAAATAAAATTTCTTTTAAAAAACTAAATTTAACAAAATAAATAAATAAAAAAACTTAAGATAACCCAAATTATATTTAAAATTGGTGAAAAACACTATAGAAAGAAAAAATAGTAAAGCCTAATCTCTATTTAAATAAATGTTAAAGGAATAAACTGAAAAAAAAAATGAGTTTCAAAAAAATACAAATAAATAATCAAGCATACCCAAACAATTATTCTAAAGGCAAACTTATGAAATTCTAAACCCGGACTTGATCAAAAAACTTAATTCTTGTCTAATTTAATGTTAAATGATGAAATAAAAAAAAGTTCAATTAAAATTTTTTGTCAATGTTAAGAAAATAATAATCAAAAAATGAGAATCAATTCTAATAAGAAAAATAATTGGAGGATCAAATCATAAAAAAGTCAATTTTAAAAATTATTTTAAATAAAACAAATAACAATCAAGAAAATGATAACCAAATATGATAAATAAATAAATAAAATGAAAGAATGATTCAATTAAAATAAATTTTAATTTTATAAATTATTTCAAACAAAACAAATAAAAATTAAAATAAGTATAAAAAAATTAAAGGGTTACGTTGGAAATTTAAAGGGTTTGATACAAAAATCAAGGAGAAGAGAAAAAATAATAGGAAAAAATTATCAACATCAAACTAAAATCAACAAGTTATTATGATGATTTGAATGCTACCTTAAAAGTCATTGTTTGACAACCGAACATCCCCTCACACATTATCTGCATAACATAAACACATCCCACGTACCCGTGCATGCAATGCACTAACCAAAAAAATTATTTTTAAAATAATATTATATGTTTATTAAATTACCAAATTGTTACTCATTTAATTTAACATGATTATAACAAAAATATATATATATATATAATAATATTATATATTTATTATGCTTGATAAAGTGAAAACAAATTTCTTTATTACATATATCAATTTTATTATATAATGATGTTTTACATCTAAAATTAATTCAAATCCTCCTCATTTTTATTTTTATCAGCATCATGTTCATCATCCTATTCTTTTTTTTTAATTAAAGTTGATTGATCTCTTCAATTTCATTAATTTTTGTATATTCATTAATACTAAATATATTATTTAACTCATCAATATGAATATAAGTATTCTCAACAACACAAAAATAAAAATTTCACCCTATAATATTAGCAACAGTGTAACATCCCATTAACTATACATTTTAAGAAGTTTTTTATTTTAGTTTTTATATTAGTGATGACTTAGACCTTTAGTGGCAATAAAAAAAAAAAGCTTTGTCACCATTCATTAAATTGAAGGTTTTATTACTTTATGTATAGTATGGACAAATTAATTTTATGTATATGCTCCATTTCCAAACCATTTCATACACAGGAAAATCATTTATAGTTCATATTAAAGTTGCTTCATTTAAAAAAATTTTGTTTTTATGAGACATTATGGATCAATACCATAAATGGTCATAAGTAACTCAACTCATCAATTAATGATTAAAGATAAACATCTATTCCCTGTCTGAATTGTAAGGACCGAGTCTGACTATAGATAAAAACATAAATCCTAGTCTTAGATACATCTTCAAGGGCAAGTGGTAAATTGTTAGCAAGATTGGCTAACAAGGATAGCATACAGCAAAGAACCCAAATAGATGAAACTCATATATACACAATCCAAAACATATATTTTATGGTTTCATTGAAAATTAAAGATGTATCCTATTAAACTGTTTCTAAGTTTCATAATTGAAAAGATGCCCAATAACATATGAATGGTGTCATGTTATATGCTCAACAATTTTTAAAGATGTAAATAACCTTTGCAACCTATGAGTTATTGGAAAATATCTATGTTATTTGTATGCGATAAGTGTCCTTGTTTTACCAATATTAAGTTTATATTGAGCATGCCCACACGTTTTACACTTGATAAAGTTTTCATCTTCGTCATAGTAGTACATGCAAAAATTTAAGTCTATATCAATGTTTTGATATCCTAAACCAATGGGTTTTATAATCGATTTGTAATAGATAAGTTTTCTTTTAACTTATTTTCTTTAAGTAAAATGATTTTCACTCATTTGATTATACAACCATAACTAGCCTATAACTAACCTTACCCAATCCATAATCTAACTTGATGGTGAATTCTCATAAAAATGACCAATGATTTATTATGATTTGTGCATCAACTATACTATTATGATTTATTATAATCTAACTTGATGGTGATAAATGATTTTATCTCCTTATGGTTCAATGAAATCTTTTAAAAGTTTAGAAAACCTAGTTATATCAACATTTGGTTCTTCATCAACATATGAATTTTCACCTAAATAATCTTAATTCATTCACATTGCAACTATCACTATACTCACGACTAGAAGTTGAGCTAACTATCATTTCTATTATAGTCTCGTACAACTAATTAGTAAAACTTTTTATTTTTACACTTCACGCATAAACATCTAATTCCATCTCCACTAATATTATTCAAATTAAAAGGTATAAAATAAATAAAACCCTTAACCTATTTATAATAATCTTCTATATATAATAACTCTAGGAGTGAATCTTGATATATCCAAAAATGATAATCTATTATTTATAAAACCTATATAGAATATTGATAATAATATTTATTAATAATATAGCCATTAATTCAAAATTTAACTTTGATAATTAAAAATGAATTCTTAATCTAATGACTAATTATTATTTGTATAAAAATTGAACATTACATCAAAATATGAACTAAATAATAAATCAAATTCACAAGTATTTGACACCCAATTAATTGTTTATCATTTTTTTAATTCAAACTTATTCAATCTAAATTAATATCATTTAATTGTTATCAATTTCATAAAAAAAATTTTTTTTTAAATTTTCAACTTAACAATAAAATTGATAAAATGCAAATAAATGGCATTAGATAATTCATCATTTCATTTAATATAACACATCTCAGTTACAAAATCAAATTCAATTTCATTAAATGACAAACAAATTCAATTCATCCAAATCCCAAACAAATCCTAACATACATATAATATTTTAACACAATAAAATTCTCTAGGAAAAGGTTGTAAAACATTTAAATATACAAGTAAACCATAAATACTACACAAAATTATTAATAAATTAACCTAAAACACAAATGGATAGGTTTGTTTACTTAAGGTAGAGAATATTTAGAAAAAATTGAACCAAAATAATAATGCTACTAACATTACTAAGTATTGGGGTGGCCAAATTTGTTAGGATGATATCTAAATTTATGCACATGTTATAATCACAATCGTATTTCTAAAATAATTAAGTAGGGACTTGATTAATTAAATTTATATAATTATCTTTAAATAATATGTGGATATTATTTTAAAAAAAATAAATATTTTTATTTATTTATAGGGTTTTTAGGATTCTCTAAAATAGAAAACTATACATTTTATTTTTTATAAGTTTGTCTTTTAGATAAAAAAGAAAGAAAGATATAAATCACATAATAGAAAATTAACATTTAAGAGAATTAACATTTAAGGCAAATTAATCCATCTCTTTTGGATATTGATTTAGAAGATTTATCACTATTAGTTCTTGTGAATTATTGTTGGAGGCCAAACAATTAGACGACTTATGATTTTCGACAACCTGACTTTTCAATATTTATTCAAAATAAGATAAAATTAGATTTTAAAGTAATAAATCTCTAAACAATTTTAAATTTATCTAATAAAATTTTAAAATTTTTTAAATAATTTTATTTTATTATTTTTATTTGGAGTATAATGTGGTAGAACTCAAGACTTTAGAGTAATGCTAAATACACTACGTCTTGGGTCACCAATCCACTACGTCTCCTTCTCTTGTTTCCCAGTAGTCTATCTATATTATCTAGAGCCTAGAAGAACTCCAGCCATCAGGCCTTGCTTATTTATTCCTAATGCACCCATGTTCCTCGGATGGGTCTCTCAATTATTGAAAGGATTCCCTAAAAGCAAACAGTATATAAAGCATATCCAGTAAAACTTACAAGCAAACTAGAGAGATATCGAGATGGGACTCCGGTTGTAATTTCAATTATTATATAATAAGCAAACAAAAATAAGAATTTCCAGACACAATGGATCTATTATCGTAACAAGTAAAGCGCAAAAGAAAGAAGTCTCGGTTATCGTTTTGACTTTCGCTAGCACAGAAAGAATATATGGATTTGAATAGGGCGAACGTAGTTCACCTTACGAGTGGAGAGATTCAAGAAAGCTAACACCAGCTCTACCCTCTCTCCTTTATTAGGCGAACGTAGTTCACCTTACGAGTGGAGAGATTCAAGAAAGCTAACACCAGCTCTACCCTCTCTCCTTTATTAGGCGAGGAAAAGTCCTAGTCCTATGGTTTAGCCAGATCACAGAGAATTAGAATAAATGACTTTTTCCCATCAAAGAATGTCGAGATGCTAATTTACATGAATCATTTTCAAAGCAAAAAATGTCCATCGAGGCACCTACAACCATAAGACATTTTGCATGATGCGAAGAATCATTCACCCAAAGAGACATGAACAACTAGACAAAACCCGATTAATTTTTTTTTAAATATAGAACAGAGCAAGGTCAACCTAAAAAAAAAAAGATGATGAAAACAACGTCTTCTTAAACGACAGATAAGCAAATGCACGCAGTCTCAAAATAATGGACTTGAAAGATATAAAGAGTTCACTAACAATTTCTTCGCAGAATGTCAAACATAAACAACAAAACATAGCAATGATGACAACCCGAGTTCCCTCTAAGAAATCCAAAAGGATGCAAACAGATCAAACAAAGACCAATCTAAGATTGAAATCCCCTTTTAAACGCAAAATCATAGCCAAAAAATGCAAACAACTCAACATATCATAAAAACAACCTCCTCCTTTCAACCTCAAGACCAATAATCGACCGTGCAGGCAAGCATAAAAAGGCAAAGAACGCCAACCAAGTGGATGCTAGCAGCACTCCCAAGGATGATCAGTGCAACATACATTGATGTATATTGATGGTTGTTGAATCCTAAAACGGAATGGAGACTCACTACTGTCAATCAAAGAGAGGTCATGAGATCCCTTAAGTATTCCCGCCACCAACAGTCCTCGTTGATCTAGCATGGTCACACAACAAGGACAAAAACCCTAACCCAGCCTCAAACCGAGTCAATTGATCGAGAGCCCACCACATAGCAGATGCCACCCACCCAGCTATAGTTGAATCACGGGAAGGATCCAACCATGCACATTGTGATTCAACCTCCTCCCAAACAGTTTCCCGCACAACTTCGACCCAACCGCATCCGCCAAAGCCACCCAGCATCAAATACCTTTTGTCGCACCCCCGCCCCAACACATGCGAAGGCAAATCCTCAGTGTTTCTAAGTCTGCTTCCACACTAGAATGAACAGTAGAACACCGCCCCCCGCCCCCCCCAATCACCCCCTTTCTGAAATGTAATTGTAATTATAATTGTAATCATACCCCCATTTTTTTCCCTAATGAAATGTAATTTTAATTATAACTGTAATCATCATGAATGTATACATATATATATTAACTAGAATATCTGTCCTTGTAGAAACTCATATGTACAGTCCACACACAGTCTTGAACCTTTGTCAAACCACCATCACAGAAGTACATCACCAGATAATCATTGGAGGCTTTGAGCAAAACCCACTGGTTGCTCCTAGCTTGATCGGTAAACAGTGAGAGCTTGGTCAGTCGGAAAAGAGGTGAGCGTAGAAATGTGATTAGTCCATTTTTTAAAAGGTACATGGGAAATCAAGTGTGTAGAACTTGCTATCTGCAGTTTTGTTAAATTTCTCCAACCTGGGTGCAATTTATAAACCGGGCATGTTAACCACATTTCACCTGGTCACACTATGCACACTGACATGAAATCACAAACTAAGAGCTTCCCCAAGGCATAAATTTGAATTAAAAATACAAAACATCAAGCAACACACATCTCCAATTCACCAAATTGAGAAACCCAGAAACATGCTGCACATTTTATTCGTAAGAATATGAGAAGGGAAGGGGATTATGTCGTTAGCGCATCAGGAATTGTGGCAGAATGAGCTCCAAGTACCTTGCCACCAACATCTGGGAAATTCTCTGATCCAGGAAGGGGACCTACCTTCCCATCAGCATCTACCTTCAAAGGATACTTGAGAAGATGTCCTTTCAACAGTTTGAAGTTCGGATCTGTGAATTTCTTCCAGTTTTCCTCAGCAGTATGATTTACTCTCTTCACACAAAGCAAATTCTCAGGTTCCATGAACAGTTCATCTACCTCACCAAGATGCTCCCGCCATAGTGACATTCTATACCCATAAACCTGCAAAGCACATTTGGTCATGCTGACCACCTCCTAAGCAACAGCTAAAAGCGGCCAGAAATAAAAATTTTGCTACAGCATTAAGAATACCAAACAAACCTGTCCACGTGGATGTTTCTTCTTTGTACCCCATGTATGATGGGGTTGATATGAACCCATAGCTATCTCAGTGTCTTTAGATCCAGCCATGGATCTCTGGTTAATATTTGCAGATCCCACTATCACATACTCATCATCCACTATCATTCCCTTTGCATGGACATAAATCATGAACCGCTGAGATTTAAATGCCTCGGAGATCTGAATGAAATGTTATAATCATGAACATAATTAGGAGTTCAGTGTAGAAAAAAAAAACCTCAACCATCACACTTCAAAGACAGCCAACACTACTGCTGCAAGATTGAAAGCAGCGTTAAATATCTACCATAAAGCATTTAAAGAAGCAAGGAACCAAAATGAATCTCATGAGGTCAATTTTAAGGGTATATTAGTAGAGGATAATTTATTTTTTTTAGCGAAATAAAGTACAGTGCCTTGGAGAAGCAGGTCATGGAAGATTTCTGCCTCGCCATTTTCAGAAACAGAAACAATGGAAATTCTCCTATCATTTAGGCCACAAGAAAATATTAAAAACCAAGATAGATAAGAAAGGAAAAATAGCCTTATAAATCTATTTCCAGGAACTTAAAATCTCAGCAGTCAGTGCAGCCTGGATAATCCAGAATTTGCCAGTGTACAAGGCAGACAGGAGCACAGATACCTAGCCATATGCACTTCCAAGCTAAGGAAAAAGTTTATGAGCTATAACGAAATCTCAAAGGGAAAATCATCCATTTTAATAGCTTCATTGTGTGGACATTTTATTATGAATATTAAAATTGGGAAATGGAACTGGCTTTATTTAAACAAAATTTCAAAGTTTATGGCCATAAATATTAGTTTCTATAAGCAACTATTGGGTTATAGCCAATATAATACTCCATACACCAATTTATAGGTGTAAACTTGAAGGCAAGTGCAAGGGCGGCTATAACCATAAAAGAAGCCACATGCCAGCCTACCATCTATTTTATCTATACAGAGAAAGAAAACAGGTGATACAATTCAAAAACCATGAAAGGATTAATAATTACCAATCCACCATTATCACTTGACAATTCTTGGGGAATCTCTTCCCGTTTACCAATGCAATAGAAATTGAGGTAGTCTTGAGGATGTGAATCTGCAAGATCCATTGATTTAAGTTCCTGCGCAATTTTTTCATACATTGCTTGCATTGTCTGGCTCTGCAAATTATAAACTTTTGAAAGTTAGACAGAAAAAATGCTTTGTATTGTTGCACTATTTCAACAGAAATTCCTTGGCATCTCACAAAAAAATCAAATCCAACTGGCTGACAAAATTGCTAAAAGAAAACAACTCAGAATTCAAGGCAATAACCACCCAATCATTTTGCACTTGTATTAAGAACTTCGTAACAAAGCTGCTTTCAGATGCAGCAAGAAACTGAGTAACAGTTCTTTTTATTATTGTAAATAATAAAGAGGGATGAAATATGAAAATTACTATGTTATGTATTTAAAACCATGGTCATGTCAATGTGAAGGATAATAACAGTATAGGCAGCAGTATAGCCATTCTCAGCTGCAAGTCCCTTAACACGTTATCATGAACAATTGCCAATTGAAGTTATAGAAATGGAACCGAGAATTATATATTTATTGTGTTTAAAGACAGGAACTAGATACTTATTCTGGCTCCAAGATTGTTTAAGGTGCATCTATCTCCATTTCATTGAGGCAAGGTGTATAAGAGGTGCACAAGGACTGGCATGATTCAGGAATAATAAAAATGTCAGTGGCTTCCAAATGCACTGCCCGTTTCATTCTTGATGTTTGTACAAATGAATTGATCTTTCAAGTCATCATAGTTAATTAATACACTACCTGCCAAAAGAGAATTTCTTGCACGGTGTTAGTCTTGGGATCACCCTCCGGCCACAATGGTATGACAACATATACTGCAAATCTCTCCTTGGCTCTAATTTTACTAGCAATCTTTAACGCCAACTCCATTGGAATTAGATTATCAGCTCCTGTACATCATAAAAATGGAAACAACTTGAGAACAAATGTGTAAAATGAAGGCATGTTGTTATAGCCATGATCGTTGTCTATAGAAATAGCAAAAAGTTACATTCAAAACAGCTTGACAATGACATAAGAAGCGATGCTGAGCAAAACAGCAGTCATGATGACAGTGCCTAACAAAGTTACGAGACATTAACTGTTCCTGAATTTTGGAATTGCAATATTGAATTTGAACTTCAAAAATTATGCATATATAAGTTATATATCATTTCACAACTTTGATGACTGGTAGAATATAAACAGTTAAGTGGTCAAGGTAAAGAGACCAACATGTCATAGGTAGTGGTAAAAGATATGTTATGAATTTGGGGAGGTCCAAAATTCAAATCTTATCAAGCAAAAGAACCTCTCCCAAGATATATTCCTAAAATGAAAATATCCATGCAAAATTTTGCACATACAGACGCTGCATCACCATGGATCTCAAAAAAAGGAATCATCATACAAACAAAAACAAATGGATATGGTATAATGAAATAAAGAAATCCTGACCTGCATCCTTATATGATGGCCACGCATATGAAGATCCAAGAAAATACTGATTCTCAATATATATGAAATGCTGAGCAGATCTGATGGCTTGTATGTATGCTGTTTGAATGCTTTTATCTACAACCAGATCCTTTGCAACAACTAGGTTCTGGAACACAAAGAGATGAAGTTATGCTAGCTTTAGCTTATATGAAAAGAAATACGGAAAATAAAATGTTCAACTTGCTGTAAACCTGAGCCTGACAATCATCAATAGTTTTGGGAAATCCTTTCAATGATCCTGAGTCAATGGACCTAAAAATCTGCAAAAACAAAATATTTAAAAACATTAGTCAATGAGATAATGATGATAGTAAGGTAGGGTTGTTAACTAAACAAAAGGTTAGAGAAACATGATGAACCTGAACATGCCAGTGGTCAGGGTCTTCTTCGCTGGAAACAAAAACCGTGGGATCGTCCCCTGGAACTATAGTGGTTCCAGCCTTTGTTTTAGAAAGGGGAGGACTTAGTATCCACGAAATCCTTTCTATCTTTATTAATGAATCATCACTCCAATGAGATGTTCTTTTGAAATGCAGTCCCAATTCTGTCCACTTTGTTGCTTTCCTCCAACGCTGCTCAAAGTTTATGAGAACATCGTATGCAGCAGGCCCATCAATTTTACAATGCAAGTCATGCCAGGGTTGCCTTGGTGCCTTGGTGCCAGCCTTTCATACACAAAAAAGGAGAGAAAAGGCAACAGAAGTGAAAAGGGAAAGGATAAAAAAAGAACACCATGACAGTACCAAAAGAATCAGGAATAAGAATATCAAAAGCAAAAATAAACAGGAATTCGGAATGAAAAAGAAAATATCACTTGTAAGTGATGGATTGAGTTCATTGCAACCTAAACATCGAGTCACATTGAAATTATAGGTACATTATATGGATAATAAAAAAGTGATGCATGTTGCCATGGAAAACAAACTGAAACAGCACCATTTGTGCACTGTTGATATGAATAGAAATAGCAGATACTAAAAGGCAACCGAAACTAAAAACTAGTCGCTTGATTCGTTTATTGCTTACAGTAAATGTTGGATTGTGGAAATCATCCTTGAAGATAGTGTTGAGATCATGAAACAATCGATGCTCCGGGGTATCGTACCGTCCATCACAGAGATCGATGCCTCCTATAAATGCAGTTATCTTCCTGTTATTGCCATATGCTTGTGTGTCCACAAGAACGCATTTCTGATGGTGCGTAAAGATTGTTCCAACAGTCTGGAAAAAACATTGCACATCAATATACTGTTCAGAGAAAGTGAAAAATGACCTCTCCAATCAAACAGAGTTTGAGCAACCAAATTCGTTCCACCAACCAAAACTTTCAAAACAATAATTATTTATACGTATAAAGCGATGTGAAATAAGAACCCATATAATGAAAGGATGTGCATTCATAAAACGATCAACACACCTAGCTGCATGTGTTTCTTATAAGACAACAATGATATCAAGCTTGCCTGTTGTTTGAGAAAACTGAGCTTACTGCTGGCATATCGAGGTGCCAACACACATGTGACAGATGAATGCTTGAAAAACCTCCTGGTTTCTTCATCATGTGTTGCCATAACTCCTGCCTGTATCCGAAATAGCCCTTCATGTTATGAAACTATTGCAGATAGCTTTCATTATCAAATAAATATCACTACTCTAAAAGCAATAAAAAAAGAAATATACAATTACCAATAGAAGTACCATGTGTACCCTACCATCACATAACAAATTGGCATTACATTTTAAAGCTTTCTGACAAAATCTGACCTTCACTTTCCAGTAAAAAGAAGTGGCAAAAATCACCTAAATTTAACAATTATCACTTGATTATTTGACCATTGATAGCTAAATTAACTAAACAAAACAAACATTATACATAACAGCAAAAACAACCAAACAAACCCACATAATATAACTTAAATAGTACCAATTAAAATAAAATCCTCACTTACAGTTTCAATCCCAAATTTATCATGAGAAGTCCTATCATCCCAAACCAACAACAAAACCCTCACACCTTCCTCACTCTTATACCTCAACAACTCCCCAAGTGTTAAATCCCCACCTCTTGGCAATGGCCTAGTTGGCTCTCTAACCAACTTAATCTTATAAAAAACAGACCAACCAACAATATAAATCATATGATGAGCTTCGGATATTGCATAACAAATATCCTCCCAACACTTCTCTTGCTTATAAACCTTCCCACCATCAATCTCGATCTCAGGCAAGTCATGATCCTTTCCATGAGCATCTTGATACAGTGTCACATGACCACCTTTTCGGACAGGAAAATAAGTACGTCTCACCCCTTTTACTTCAGGATCGCCTCCAAATCCATTCCGGTATAGAGGGTTTTTCTCAAAAGGTGTGAATTTCATTTCCAAAAAAAGAGCTGTGTCAGGCTTTGGTGGTTTCCCTGATGGAGCAATTATAGGAAACCATCCCTTAATATCCTCCCCCAACGCCACTGTTGATGCAGGTATATGCGCAGTCCCTATCAACTCTGCACCGAACAAATCATTGTCTTTGACGTGAAATTCAATATCTTTAACAGGATGAGCTAATGGGATATTGAACCTTTGCTCCCAAATGGGGCTTGTTGCATTCTTCAACACGCGCGTACGGGCGAGTGTCACCTGAGGCACTGTCACTGTCACGTATGCATCACTTGTGATTATGCGACGGTGGTGGCGGATTTTCTTGGCGGCATCACTGGGGTGGTGGTGCGGGTGGTCGATGGATTTGGTGGTGCTGGTGGAAGAAGGAGTGCAAACACCGAAGCATTGGCGGATGTTTTTGGAGATAACATCCATGTTTGGTAAAGATCTGGCTTGTACTATGAACAAGTCCAGGTCACCGTGAAGGTAGATGTGCTGCCTGTGACTGGAGTTTTCAGCCATTAATTATTATTTTGATGGGGTTTTTCAGAGGTTGTGAAAAAGGGTATAATTGAACATGGAGGATTTTATGTTTTATAGTAAGAGAAGGGCGAAGAAGGAGGAGAGAAGGGAAGGGGATTTTGAGGGAGGAAACACCAAATAGTCTTTAGCTAGCTTGTAACATGAGAGTTGACACCTCGTGTCTGTTTGGGTGTCTTTTCAGTAATTAATTTTAATTTTAATTTTAATTTTAATTTTAATGTCTAGCTTTTTTTGGGTTAAGAACTGAAAAGGTTTAGGGATAAATTTGTACTTGTAATATTTTTAATTTTTGCCTTTTTAGGATTAGCCTGGCTTTCTCCAATAAAATTTTATTTTCCATGAGATTTCAAGGAGGAGGCATTTTTCTTTTAAATTTGAATCGGGTTGTCGGAGGATGAAGACATGACGAGAGAGAGCGTAATGCCTGAATGGAACAAGAATATTTTGTTATTAAAATAATACTTTTTTATTAGCAGCATATTCAAAAAAATATTATTTTATTAGTCGTCGGCAGCTGCACCATGATAACATGAGAGGAGGCCTTTCAGCTCCCTCACTCCGATCAGCGGTGAACAGGGAACAGACTTTTTGGGTGCGTGTTACCATCACCATTACTTTTTTTTTTAATTATAATAATCTCAATTAATTAGATTATCTAAATTAATTTGGACGCTATTTTTCTAAGAAGAAAAATTAAATTTATTGAGCTTGTAATTTTTCAAAAAATAAAAAATAAAAGCTTGTGTTAATTTAAATCTACTAACTATATATGTTATTTATAATTAAAAAAATATGTTTGTTTTACGTTTTAAAAGTGTAAAATATTATTGAAAAAATTTTATTAATATATAATAACTATTTGAATATTAGATATTAATAAAATTTTTTTAATAATAAAAAAGTTATTAATATATATTTTATTATAAAAAAACTATTTGAAAAACATCCTAAATAGTTACAGAATATCATAAAACGCAGTTCCCTCCGGGATTTCCTGATTCGGCCAGCAAATCGCTTTGGCTTCTCACTTCATCATTATTTCTTGGTTTTGAAAGTTATAAGTACATATGTTAGGACATGATGGATGGTATATCAAGATTCGATCACCCAAGGATTTGATTTAACCACGTGAAATGTGATTCAAAGATGAACTGAAAGAAAAAAAATTAAATTGATGATGGATGTTGGTCTACATGTGACGATTGAACCTATGATCCAGTCGAGGAAAAAAAAATGTTTAAATACGAAGAAGAAAAAAAGACTACGAATATCTAAAAAGCTAGGGTTTTGCTTGGTTGTAGGAAGAAATTAAATGGCTGACGGGGATGATAAATACTGCTACAAAGGAGGTCAAGCTTTGAGAACAAGTAACAGCATGGATATAGAAAGAAAATGAAAAGTAGGAGTGAAGTAGAGGCATAAAATCTTGCAAGGGCCAAGTCATGAAGTGTAATGGAAACATGCCCGTGTGGTATGTACTCCAAAGCTTGGCTTTTCTTTTCTTTATTTTCCTTTCGTCTTTGACATGCCTAACGTCATTTTGTCTCTTTATCGTATGTAAGGGCATGATCCATGCAATTCTTGGAGTTGCTTCTGCCAAACTGTTTTTATCATACAGACATGTTGTCCTCTGGCCTAAGCACGTGAATAAATAAACGCAGTCCGATGTATTTGGGCTGTCTAGGTTGAACCCCTTTTACCTAAATCCAAATGATTAGGCCGGGTCTAACCTTTTCAGGGCGGGTTTATTGTACTGTTAATCATCTTACCCTGGCGATGTCGGGCTAAATCTGGATAACTGAGTCACGTTCAACCTAATATATTTACTAATAAAATAATTTTAAAATATTTTAAAAAAAGAAATTATTTTAAATTTTTAAGAGGGTATTTAAAAAATATTTATGGGCCCTCGCATGTTTTCCCAATAATTTTACATAATATTGGGTTATAAACTTACATTCTAATGTATAAATTTGATATAAAAATACTTGGTTTCCTCTGGAACTTCAAAAAAATCAAAAAATTAAAAACAATGTTTTAAAAAAACAAAATAATATTTTATTTTCATACATAGGATCAAATTCTAGAAATTTTAAAAATAAGTTTTCATGCATATTTTTAAAATAATATAAAATCATTTTTTATCATGTTTAAAAATACAAAAATGAATCACGTAACTAATTTATAATTTTCTATTAGGATTTGGTCGAAAACAAAAACCATAACCATTATTTTGTTCTAAACATTAGGAATTAGTTATATATAGAAAATAAATGTGATTCTAAAATTTAAACCTTAAAACAATTAGGTTTTAACTTAATAAGGTAGATATTTTATTACGAAAAGAGATCTACATTGAACCATAGTTAAGACCAATAGATAGAAACACGAACTAGAAAAATCATCAAACAACAATGTAGTTTAGCTTAGATAGAGTGTATATGGGGTAATGTGTCTTTCCTTGTACAACTAGTACCTTACCTAGATCTTATAGATCATAAATTTTATAGTAATTATAATATTAGGTGGTGATTACTAAACCTATAATTGTAATTTTATGATTATCCTCAAATCTTTTTTTCAACACAATAAGAGGCAAACCATTATTCTCGATGTTGTGCCATATCACGACAAGATAACAACTCCATTAAGGAATGCCTTTTTTTGTTGGATTAAGCTTTACTTGTTTAATTATTTACTTGTTTGTTTTGGTCTATTTAATCTTAGCATATTTAACACGTATTTTTATATATTGCTTATATATAATTACGTCAGGTATGAATTAATGCCTTCATGAATTTTAATGTTTGTTAACTAATAGGTTAACTGAGGAGTAACTATTTGTCTTATAACTTTTAGTCAAGGTTTAGACTCTTAAAACATCCAATTATGAGCCGAGCATTTACTTGGTGATAACAGTCACATTATATTACAACCATTTCTTGTAAATTCTTAAACTACCTTCATGAAAGGTGGTCACTGGGCAGATCATAGGCCCTTTTAAGAAGACGTAAAAAGCTTACCCCTCATGTAATGGCCTAAAATCTTCTTTTAAGTTGTGGATTCTCTAATAATTCATTTTGCATCAAGGCAAACCTGATCAATAATCCTAAACTCAGCAAATTTTTCTAAGCTAAGACTATGATTTAAAAAAAAAGGTAAGAATTTAAAATGATGTAATTAGTTAGGGGAATTGCCTAAAGGCTAAGGTCAAAATTACCACATATAAAAATTATTTTTAATAAAAAAGCTCATATCCATCTTTTTATTTTGAACTCTCCACTTGGAAAAGATCCTTTCAAATTAATCAAATTGTAGATTTTTGCCTATATTCAATAAAGATGTCGTGGATTAGTAAAATTAACCCAAAGATGGCTAAAGAAACTACTTGGTATTTCTCTTCTCCTAACTTCCCCTCTCTTTTTTATTTGTCTTCAGCTTATTTTCAATCAACTTCCACATAAATCCTTTATTCGACGTCTTGTATTGATCAACTTGGTCTAAATATAATGATCTTATGATCTCGTGAGCTATGTTCTTGATTATTTATTGAAATAATACTTTGTGAGGGTCATTTGGTAAGTTTAAAATCTGGGCATGCTTTTTAATGATAGGGGTCAAATTAACATCTCCAAAGGTGAAACATTAATAACTCAAATTCCATAAATATATTAAGGCCTTGGCTACTAAAATTTGAACTGAGATCTTTATTAAGTGGGCAATTCTCTTATACTTTTTATGAAAAAAAGTTTCATCCACATACCCTAAGACTGAAACAAACTTTTTTATATTTTCTAAGGAGAACCGTATTTTGTTCATTGACACGACCAAAAGATTGATATCTTCTCCTAAGTGTAAGAGTGTTAAAGTAATAAATAACCCGGCAAGATCAGAGTTGAACCATAGAAAAGTTAATTGTATAAATTATAGATAATAATACAACAACAACAATAATAGTAATAATAGTAATGAAGAAGAAAAAGAAGAAGAACTTTGATGAGAACTTTGAGATGAAAGATCAATATAAGGATTATACAATAATAACAACAAATGTCAAAGTTAAAGGATCCACTAATGGTATTTCAAACAAATATAGTATAAACTCTTGTTACTTAATGGAAACTACACACAAAGAAGGTTCCAATTAAATTATAAATTATTAGCATGATTACATTAGTTATATTATTTGAATAATATTAATACTTGTAAATGTTGTTAGGCATTCATGATTATAATTTATGTTAACAACAAATCAAGTTCCTTTCCTAGCACAGGTGTTGGTTATATCATATGGTTTGTGCTATGCAAGTATCAAGCATTTGTTCTACCAAGTGTTATGCAATATAAATCCAGATTAGTCATTTTTGCTTCAATAAGTAAAATATTAAAGAGTGAACAAGATAACAAATACCAAACATATTAGTATCGAACATTAAAGTCCATGTTAAGTACATTATACTTATTCTTACACCATTAGTGTAACTTTTTCACCTTGACATAATAAACTTAGCTAAACATAATGAAAGAAGGAAACATAAATAAACAAGATAAGAATATAAATAAGATAAAAGTTAACTAAGTAAAGGAAAGAAAACAAAAGGCATAAATAAGATATTAATGAAAATAAAACTTAAGCATTACAAAAATACAAAGAGAAAAGGCAAGAGCATGATCTTGATCTAGAAATCAAGATTTCTAAATGCATAGCAAATGCCTCCTTTTATAGGCCAAAATTGAGAACTACTGATTTGATAATTAATTAATGAGTGGGTGGCCAACAAATTAATATTTAAAAGTGTATTTTTATCAAGGTTTTTATCTTCATTTTACACTTGAAGTATCAATAATTTATTAACTAAAGCATATTTTATAATAATATATCTAATAATATAAGATACCTTTAATTTATGGTAAATGTTCATTTTAAATACAAGTCTATCACATAAATGAAAGGATTGATTGATAAATTTAAGAACTGAAATTGAAAGGACAAAGAGATGACCAAACTTAGAAAAGAGATGTCGGTGCAATCCAAACCAGAACACTGTTGGGTAATTGGGTCATATCTGGAGCTATAAATCTCAGATTTAGGTCCATTTTATATGGATGGAAAGGTAAGACATAGGCCTACAACTTTCCTATGGAGCCTAAGATCTGAAAAGGTCATTTTCAAGTCCAAATTGTAGCAACAACAAAGAAGCCCGAATCTGTCCTCCAGGCCGAGCATTGTTCAGTATTTTAGCCATATCTGGCGTTCTAGAAGTTGAAATGAGCTAAATTGTTTACACAAGATAGCTGAGACAATTGCCTACAACTTTCATGTTTTCAAGTGGCTCCAATTTTGATATTATCAATGACGTTTTGGGTAGACAAGAGAAGATAAGGATTGTCACCAAGTCAAGAGTTGGCCACCTACTTATTAATTAGTCATCAAATCAATAGTTCCCAATTTTGGCCTATAAAAGGAGGCATTTGCCATGTATTTACGCATCTTGGTGTCCAGATCAAGATCATGCTCTTATTTTCTCTTTTTGTATTCTTTGTAATGTTTATGCTTTGTTTTCATTAATATCAAGTTTATGACTTTCATTTCTTTTCCATTGCTTTGTTAACTCTTATCTTATTTATGTTTTTATTTTGTTTATTTATGTTTCTTTCTTTCATTATGTCTAGCTAAGTTTATTATGTCAAGGTGAAAAGGTTACACTAATGGTGTAAAAATAAGTATAGTGTAAACTTAATATGGATTTTAATGTTTGATACTAACATGTTTTATATTTGTTATCTTGTCACTCTCTTGTTAAATGACTAATCTTGATTTATGTTGTATAACATTTGATACAACAAATGTTTGATACTTTCATAGCTCATACTATATGGTATAACCAACACTTGAGTTATAGAAGGAACTTGATTTGTTGTTAACATAAGTTATAATCATGAATGCTTGACGAAATTTACAAGTATTAGCATTAATTGAATAAGGTGACTAATGTAATCATGTTCACAATCTATAATCTGATTGAAACCTTCTTTGTATGTGGTTTCCAATTGAATAATAAGAGTTTATATTATACTTGTTTAACATACCGTTAGTGGAACCTCTAACCTTAACATTTGTTATTATCATTGTTTAATCCTTACTTTAATATTCCATCTGAAAGTTCTCATCTTCTTCTTTTTCCTCTTCTCTTTCTTTATTATTGTTGTTATTATTCTTGTTGTTATTGCTATTGTTGTTGTTTATAATTGTTGTTTATAGTTTGTACAATTAACCTCTCTATGGTTTGACCTCGGTCCTGCTAGGTTATTTATTACTTTGACACTCCTGCACTTGGGAGAAGATATCAATCTTTTACTCGTGTCAAGTTTTTGGCGCCATTGCCGGAGAGGTAAGTTTTGTATAAATTATAATATTTATTTTATTTTATTTTTTGATTTTTCTTGTATATAACTTTGTTTCTTTTCTCTTGTTTTTTTTTCTTTTTCCTTTTGTTTTATTCCTACACGTGCATGAGAGTGTGGTCACATACATCAAGTGGTAGACTTTGTAGGGTATCCTCATTATTTTTAGAAAATATGACCGAAGAAGATAATCTATCACTTCATAATAAGAATAATAAGAATAACCGTGCTAGAACACTTAGAGACCACATGAATCTCACAAGAACAAGTGCACCATCATGCATAGTTTTTTTCTCATGATACATCTCATTTTAATTTTAAGCCAAAAATTATTCAACTTTTACCTTCTTTTCATGGCTTAGAATTGAAAAATTTATACTTGCATTTAAAGGAATTTAAGGAGGTTTGTAACATATATAATAATTTAAATTGTAACATAAACGCTATCAGATTAAAGCTTTTTATTATTATTAAAAGATAAAGCTAAAAATAGCTACAAAATTTAAGACCAGATCCATTCGTGCTTGGGATGAAATGCAACAACAGTTTTTAAAGAAGCTTTCCTAATCTCACATAACAAACTTTTTTAAAAGTCAAATCACCAATTTCACTCAGAAACCAGGAGAAACATTTTACCAATGTTGGGATAGGTATCGAGACTTGCTTAGGACTTGCCCTCATTATGGTTTTGAAACATGGAGATTGGTTTCACATTTTTATGAAGGGTTAACACCTAAAGATAGGCAAATGGTTGAATTGATGTGCAATGAAATTTTTGAAGATAAAGACCTTGATGAAGCAATGGAGTACTTAGACTTGTTAGCTGAAAATGCTTAAAATTAGGACACCGCGGGTACTTATGAGGCACCGAGTAAAACTCAACCTCATACATCTAGTGGAGGTATGTACAACTTTAGGGAAGATCATGACCTTCAAGCCAAGTTTGCATCTTTAGCTAGAAAAGTTGAGACACTAGAATTGAAAAGGAATGGTTAATTAAAAATCTGTTGAAAATATTATGTGTCAAATATGTGAAACAAATAAACACTCAACCAATAATTGTTCAACCTTGCCTTCTTTTAAGGAATGTCTCCATGAACAAGGTCATGCTTTAAACAGTTTCCAAAGGGCCAACCACAACCCACACTCATAAACATACAACCCTAGTTGGAGAAATCACCTAAATTTTAGTTGGAAGAGTGAGAACAACAATGCACAAACTTCACAAGCACTGTTTCATGCACACCATAATTTTAAAATTCTCATAGATATGCATCTCCTTATGTTCCACCTCCTAGAAGAAATCTTGAGGAAACATTGCATGCATTCATTAAAAAGTAAGAGACAATTAATACTCAACTTGCTCAAAACATGACAAATTTTAAAGATACTCTTGCAAAATTAACATCTGCTCTTAGTTTCCAAGAGAAAGGTAAGTTTCCATCTCAACCACAACAAAATCTCAAAGGGCAATACAATGCAAATACAAGTAGTTCCAGAACCCAACACATGGATCAAGTCAAATTAGTCACTACTCTTCGTAATGGTAAGGTTATTGAAAAACCCACTCTTGAGCCTTGTAAGAAAGATGATGAGTCAATCTTTAAGGATAAGAAAGGGGTTGAATTTGAAAATTATAAAGAAACAACTGATTCCCCACCAGCACTTCTATTTCCTCATGACATGACCAAACAAAGAAAATTCAATCACAACTCTGAAATCTTTAAAACTTTCAAATAGGTAAGAATCAATATACCTTTAGTGCATGCTATTAAATAGGCTCCTTCTTATACTAAATTTTTAAAAGATATATACACTATGAAGAGAAAATTGAATGTGAAAAAAAAAAGCCTTTTTAGTCAAACAAGTAAGTGTCATTCTTCAGAACAATAATGCTTTAAAATATAAAGACCTTGATTATCCTATAATTTTTTGCTTTATTAGAGAACATAAAATTGAAAAAGGCTTACTTGATCTTGGTGCTAGTGTGAATTTACTTCCATATTTAGTTTTTTAGAGTCTCAATCTAGGTGAGTTAAAAACAACTTCTATAACTCTTTTACTTGCCGATAGATCTATAAAAGTGCCTAGAGGAATAATTGAAGATGTGTTAGTACAAGTCGATAAATTCATTTATCTTGTAGATTTTGTTGTCTTGGACACACAACCTATTGAAGCATGTAATTCATTTCCTGTTATTTTAGGACGTCTGTTTCTTGCAACTTCTAATGCATTGATTAATTGTAGAAATGGATTGATGAAGCTATAATTTGAAAACATGACATTGAAGATGAATATTTTTAATATTTGCAAGCAACCTAGAGATGATAATAATTTACAGGAAATGAACTTTACTGAAATTGAGATTGATAAATCTAATGATTTGCAAATGATTTATTTTCAGGAAGAATCAAAGACAAGTAATTAGAGACCAGAAATTGAGAAATTACCACCACGATCAATTAAGTCCATACCTTCAAGTGTTCAACCTCCCAAACCTGATTTGAAGTCGTTGCCATCCAATCTTAAATACTCATTTTTTAGAGAAAATAAAATTTTTCCGGTAATAATCTTTTCCAAACTTAATGCGCATTAAGAAGGTAAGTTATTACAAACTCTAAAAATGCATTAGGATGGACCATAACTGATATAAAAGGAATTAGTCCTTTGATTTGTACAAAAAAAAATTATTTGGAGAAAAATACTAAACCCTCTAGGGAAATGCAATGAAGACTAAATCCTAATATGAAAGAAGTAGTGAAAAATAAAGTCATTGAGCTTCTAAATAATAAAATCATTTATCCTATTTCTGATAGCAAATGGGTAAGTCTTACCCAAGCTGTACCCAGAAAGTCTAGAGTCACTATGATAACAAATGACAACAATGAGTTAATTCCTACTAGAATTATTACTAGTTGATGCATGTGTATTGACTATAGGAAACTTAATTCAATGACTAGAAAAGATTATTTTTCTTTACCTTTCATAGATCAAATCCTAAAAAGAGTTACAGGTCATGAATTTTATTGTTTCCTAGATGGCTATTCTGGTTACAACCAAATTAAAATTGCATTGAAAGATCTAGAGAAAACTACTTTCACATGTTCATTCGATACTTTTGCATATCGAAGGATGCCTTTTGGATTATGTAATGCACCAGCCACATTTCAAACATGAATGCTTAGTATATTTAGTGATATGGTTGAATATTTTCTTGAGATTTTTATGGATGATTTTTCTATTTTTGGTGATTCATTTGATGATTATTTGACTAACTTAGAAAAGGTTTTGACTAAGTGTGAAGAGAAGAATCTTGTGCTGAATTGGGAAAAATATCACTTTATGGTAACAAACAACATTATATTTGATCACATTGTTTCATCAAAAGGAATTAAGGTTGACAAATCTAAAATCGAGTTAATTGCGAACTTTTCAACACCAAAATCTATTAAAGATGTTAGATCATTCCTAGGACATGCTAGTTTTTATAGAAGGTTCACCAAAGATTTTAGTGTAATATCTAAGCCTTTAATTAACCTTCTAACAAAGACTACTATTTTTGAATGGACTGAACATTGTGAAAAAGTCTTTGTTAAACTTACTTCGACACTCCTGCACTTGGGAGAAAACATTAATCTTTTAGTTGTGTCACTAACTTTTAACTTGATAACAATCCTTATCTTCTCTTGTCTACCTAAAACATTGATAACGTTAGAAGTGGAACCACTTGAAAACATGAAATTCTAGGAAATTGTCTCAGATTTTTAAGAAAAAAATTGAGGTCATTTGAACTTCTAAAACTCCAGATATGGACTAAACACTGAATAGTGTTCATTCAGGCTACAAGATGGATTCAGACTTCTTCGTTATTATTATAATTTAGACTTAAAAATGACTTTTTTAAATCTTGAGCTCTATGAAAGTTGTAGGCCTATTGCTTACCCTTCCATCCATATAAAGTGGACCTAAATTCGAGATCTGCAGCTCCAGATAGGACTTAATTACCTAACAGTGTTATAGTTTGAATTGACTATCATCTCTTTTCTAAGTTTGTCCATCTCTTTCTTCTTTCAATTTCAGTTCTTAAACTCATTAATCAATCATTTTATTTATATAGGCCTGCATTTAAAATAAACATTTACTATAAATTAAAGGTATCTTATATTATTAGATATGTTATTATTAAACATACTTTAGTTAAAGAGTTATTGATGCTTGAAATGCAAAATGATGATATAAAACCTTGATAAAAATACACTTTTAAGTATCAATCACACACCCCGAACTAGCTTATTACTAGTCCCTAGTAATCAAAACATTAAAATAGAAAAATACTTTGCAAATTCCACAAAGCAAGGTAATCATCATTTAACTTCTATTAATCTATCCAGATAAACAAACTCTCATTAAATTTATATATCTGCTCAATATCTCTTAAACAATATATTAATACACCTTTTTTTTGTGCTTAATAGATCAACATATAGTTATGAGTTTTTACTTGAAATTTTTTTTTTGTTATAATATTTAAGGTTAACTTTCTTGGGTTGGGTTTTTTTAAAATATATATATATACACACACACACACACACACACACACACATGTAACTTAAACACAATGCATTTTTAACCCATGTAATGAATGTTCGGCTAATGACTCCCAAACCAATTAGTCTTAGGGCATTAGGTGTTGAGATACCCCTACGAGCTTAGTAACTCACTTAAGTTGCAGATATTTATACGTAGATAATACAATGTTTAATTTTCTTAAGTTTTCTCCTCAACCCATGTAACAAGCGTTGGGCCAATAACTCACAAGTCAGTTGACTTTAGGGTATTAGGTGTTAAAACACCACTTTCAAGTTTAATTGCTTAGGTTAAGGAGGCTACGAAATCAAACTTATTTATATTTTTATTATTTTACTACTTTTTTGTTATTTTTTAAAATCATATACTATCCATTTTTCATAGTTGTTACCTTTAATAAAAAGATATAAATAATATAATAATCCAATATGCAACCCACAATAATATGTTAAAGTGTATGTATGAAAATAAAGGTTTAAGAATACATATTAAATAAGTATATGAGTAGAATTAAGTGATAACAATGCAAAAGTTTGTAAACCTAAATATTTCAAGAATTATTATGATAGACCTTGCCACAATTTGTATTTGAAAATGGTCTTTTTAAATTTAGACTCATTAAAGTTGTAGGCTTATGTCTTACTTTTTTATTCATATAAAATAGATCTAAATCTGAGATCTACAGTTTCAGATATGACCCAATTACAAAATAGTGTTCTAGTTGAACTACACCAGCATCTTTTTTCTAAGTTTGACCATCTATTTGTCTTTTCAATTTTAGTTCTTAAAGTCATTAATCAATCCTTTTATTTATGTGATAGGCCTATATTTAAAATGAATATTTACCATAAATTAAGGGTATCTTATAATATTAGATATTTTATTATAAAATATATTTTAGTTAAGAAAGTTATTGATACTTTAAGTGTAAAATAATGATATAAAATCTTGATAAAACTATATTTTTAAGTACTAATCATTCATATACGGTAGTTCCTTGACCTTAGTCCTTAGGCAATCCCCTTCAATGAATAGCATCATCTTAGATCTTTCCTTGTGCTTGGAAAAAAGTCATGGAATTCATGATCTTAACTAAAAAAACCCTATAGAATTTAGAATTTTAATCAGGTTCTTAATTAGGTTTTTCCTTATATAAAATGAATTATTAAGGAGTTTATACCCTAAATACAGGTTCTAGCTTATTATATGAGGGATAATTCATTGCTTGGTCTCAAAAGGGTTTATAATCTACCTAGTGACCATGTTTTATAAAAATAGTATAGGGTATAAGGAATTGTTGGGGCATAGTCCAATCGTCGCTCCTATGTAAATGTTTAACTTATAGTTAGATGTTTTACGAATCTGAACTTTGACTGAAAGTTATAAATCAGACTGTTACTCCTTGCCTAACCTATAATTCGATTTATTTGACAATTAAGATGTATGAAGGCATTAATCCATGCTTGATATACTTATACATGGACAATATATAAAAATACATGTTAAAGTAGTAAAAAGAAAAATATGCCTAAATTCAATTAAATAGAACAATTAAATAAGCAAAGTTTAGTCTAATCAAACAAGTCTCAAGTGGAGTTGACATCCTATTGTAACGTGCATGACATCATATAATAGATTTGCCTCCTAGAATTGAAGGAGTTTTGAGTTTAATCATTAAGTTATGAATATAGGGTTTTAGAGTTGACACCTACTATTACGGTTACTAAGAAACCTAATAGTCTATAAAAGTCAAAGTAAAGGGACTAACTATGAAAGAGAAAAATGCATAATTCTCAATACACCCTATCTAATATAAGTTATATTTTTTATTAATTATTTTTCTAGATCATGTTTCTATTTGTTGGTTTCATCTAAAATTCAAAACATATCTTCGTTCATGAGGAAGTCTCTACCTTATTGGGTTAATCTTGACTATTCTAAGACCTAGATTTAGCATCACATTTATTTTCTATTTTGTATCTTTAATACTTGAGAATATACTTTATAATATAATTTTATACGCTTAAAATATTAAAATGTTATAACTAAATTCTAACAATCTATATAAAAAATTAATTGTTGTAGATTTTTTGTATACTGATCAAATACTGATGGATAATCACAAACCAAATACAATATTCATTTTGCATTTTTAAAATATGATGAAAATGTGATTTTATTGTTTGTAGAAAATATGCATGAAAAACCTTTAGGATATATGGTGGTTACACAAAAAAAAAATAGTTTTTTTTTAAATGAAGTTTTTTTTTAGATTTTTCATTTTAGAAAAAAATTCAAAGAAATATCAGATGTTTTTTTTTATACAAGGTCTATATTTTACAATGTAAATCTATAACTAGATATTAGACAAAACTATTGAAAAGATACGTGATAAAGCTTTAAATAATTTTAAAATGATCCTTGAAATTTTTAAGTTTTATTTTCTTTTTTCAAATGGACTGCTTGGCTCAAGGCCCAAACCTAGTCCGGTCAGGTTGGACCAATAACCCAACAAAAGGTATATATATATATATAAAGGGTTAAAGGGCTAATCGTGTAGGTTAGGCTCAGGATCGAATCCACTTTATTATTTGTGGCAGATGCAAGTTGTAATAAGACATGAATTAATTCATATTTGGATGGTGCCAATAAGAAGAAAGGAGATTACCTAGCATTATGGAATGTCATTTATAGGAAGGGAAGATGATGTTGGATGAGATCTTGTTGGAAAATTTAGCTGTAAATATTGATTGGGTTAGACTTTTTAGAGCGGCATCGTGGCAACTATAGAGGCAACCAGCCTGTAAGAATTACGTTGGATATAGTATGGTTTCATGTCATCAAAATGGTGTCTTATTTTGTGGAGAGATAGGCATTAAGGGTGTGTTTGGCTTGCTTGTTCAACCTGTATTTTCATCAAAATTTGAAAAATATTTTTGCTTAAATTTTTTTATGTCTCTAAGTTGTTTTGATGTTCTGGTGTAAGAAATAATTTTTTTAAAATAAAAAAAAATTATTTTAATACATTTCTGAGTGAAAAATAATTGCTATTACACTCTCAACATCCCTTAAATGCTTTTGAAAAATAATCATCCAAACAACCTTTTGGGTATAAAAGGTTGAAAATAATGAAAAGTAGTCAGATAACAAGTCGCCTGACAACCTTTTTTTTTGTATTGATTAAAATAACATTGTTTTGTACCAAAATAAATAGTTTTGTTTAAAATATATCATTTCATTTAAATGAAACACTGCCATTTTGACATCCTTGTGGTTTAAGGAATTGAATTAACATTCTATTTAGTTTTTTGACTTTTAATTTATTTTAATTGCATCCTTAATTGACTTCAAACTTTTAACTTGATGTGATTTTACTATTGTCAAACTCAAAAATCAACCTTAAATTTTAGTGTCTTTTTATTTTGGTCACTGGTTTTGGATTTATGAAAATTGATCCTTAATTGACTATTAAATTTTTAATTTGCTTCAATTTCACCCTTGTTTTAAATCAAATTGAGTCCTCGAAGTTTAACATTTTTTTGAAAAAGATTTTTGGTTGTAAATTTCTTTAATTTAACCCTTAATTGACTTTAAACTTTTATTTTTATTTTACATTTTTATCCTTGATTTCAACCAATCACTTCATAAAAATTGAGTTTGGTGCTTTAAAATTATAATCTTCTCAATTAAACTCAAATTGGGCTTCTAAACTTAATTTTTCACCAATTAAATTTCAAATAAAATTAATTTAAGGTTCATGGAAAGGTATAATTAAGACCATGCACCTAATTAAATCAATTTTCTAAATAAGTCTCTGGATATAATTTTTATACAGATTCATCCAATAATCATTTAATTTGACATTAAATTTGTATTATCTCTTCAATTTTAGGTTCAATAAAGTGTGATTAGGCTGATAATTTTATTCAAAACTTCAGCTTGATTCTTTTATATATTTGATACCTTTCTTAGCTTGTTTTTATTAAAATATTAGTTTTTTTTGCTATTATTATTTTTATTTTTTATATAAAAGAAGAGGAATAATTTCGGTCAAGGGGAAGAACCCAAAAATAAATCATGATAGTGACATGGGTTTCGAGGTGGAAAGGCAGCTCAAACTTGTTGAAGAAAGGTTAAAGATGGGCTCTTGTTTTCTCTTTTCTTCTTGAAAGAAACAGTGAAGGAAAAGTCAAATGAAAAAGAAAGGCTTTATTGCTATTGATGTTTAGAAATACTAGGTAACAATGGTAAGGTGCAAGCTGGACCGTGAGATGGAGGCTTGTACAATGGAGGGGTCTTTTTCTTTTTCTTTTTCTTTTTTTAACTACCGAGTTTATTTTATTTTATTTTTTATTTATATAAATAATAAATCATTGTAACTTTTGATTTTTTTTCTAATTTTTTTAATTCGTTTGGTATATATTAAAAAAAATATTTTTGTTGATGTTTATTAATAAACATAACAGAAATTATTTTATCAATAGTAATCTATTCAAAATAAATTTTTCTTTGATAATTCTATTTGTATTTTCCATTTTTTTTTGTTAGTGACGGTTAGAATGCAACTCTTTAATCACAATCTGTTAGTTTGAGTCCATAACTAAATTGAATGATCCTTCAACAGTAATCTAATTTAGAATGTATAAGTTGACGGCGATATCTAGAAAGCTCTATTTCCAGTTTTAGTGAAGAGAAGAATATCTCCTTGGTTTTGCATATAGTATATATTAAAAGAATATTTTTATTAGTATTTATTGATGGACATAATAAAAAATTATTTTATTGATAAAGTTTACCATAATATATTGAAATAAACTTTTCTTTGATAATTCTATTTGAATTTTTTTTTTGTTAGTGATGGTTAGAATGCAATTCTTTAATCACAATTTATCAGTTTGAATCAATAACTAAATTGAACGACTCTTGAGCAATAATTTAATTTAGAATGTATAAGCTGGCGATATCTAGGAAGTACTATTTCCAGTTTCTTAGTGAGGAGAAGAACATTGATCCCCTTGGTTTTGCAGATTCATGGCTTGAAGATGAAATAAAATTAAAGGACTAGGGTCAAATAGGACGACATTATTCTACCTGGTGAACGCCAAAATCTCTAGTCTACTGCTGATAGCCTCATCAAGGCTTGTCGAAATCAAGTCCATGACCATATAAAAAAGTTCATTCCATAAACTGGCAAGAAGGCCCGTAAAATATCATCATCATCAATTTTTTTTTTTGTCAACTTCTAATCGTACAGTCTTGAAGCTAAATGGTTGAGGAGCCCCATGGTAAGCTGAAATGCCACAATATATATTAAAAAAAAAAAATCAAAAGAGCTCAGCAATCTAATTCAGTGTGATTGCAATAGTTTCTTTTTATTTCCGATTTATTTCTTTGATTTTGTATTAATTTGAATTTAAAATTAATAAATTAATTTTTATTTTCTTTTTATATAGTTTATTAATTTCTTGGGAAGCAACCCATCATCGGGTTGGTATTAAGTTTCACAAAAAAAAGATATTAAGGTAATGGTATATCTAGTGTATCTAGTGCGTGTGTGTATGTGTACCGAAAAACACGAGACGGCACTGTAAGAAAAGAATTCGAAATCTTCGACGGCACACTCCAGAGATTCAACTTACCAAATTTTAATACCGTTCTTGATATTAAGGTTTGTAATAAGAATAAATCCTTTTAAGATTTTGTATAAATTATTTATATCTGAATTAATGTATGTATTAGAAACTACTTATTGGAAATAATAATGTGAGGAAAAGTTCAGGCCAAGCATTCTAGGGCTTGGCTTAGCGGTGGAAGGGGCTTGTCTCATTCCACTGCACCTGGGTTCGAGCCCTGGCGTGCACGTCTGTCACCCCTGCGGTGCCTTACATGTCTACTGGGTTTGCAGGGTATTCAGTGGACCGTGAGGATTAGTCGTGGTGCGCGTAAGCTGGCCCGGACACCCCATGTAAATCAAAAAAAATAATGTGAGGAAAAGTTCATTTACTATCTAGTCAATCATTACAGGTTCTTAATAATAAAAACTTTAGATTTTAGAATGAAGAAACAAATAGTTAGGTGCCGTGGGCCATTGAATTTTATAGTGCAGAAAAGTAGTTGGACCGGCTGGTACGTAGAGTGTAGAGACCAACAAACTTTCTTATGAGGTTCTAATCGAAGACCTGAAATGTCGGGAGAAAAAAGATCGACTTTTCTTTGTGTTTAAAACATAATGGTCCAAGCTCCAAAGAGATTAACGAGGATGAGGCACAACAATTAAAAATAAAAATAAAAATAAAATTATAAATTTTGTTCACCGTAGTGATAATGCTTTGGTGTTTGGGATTGTAGTTTAATTATAATTGTAATGTATTTTTAATCAAAAAATATTTAAAAATAGTTTTTATTATAATTTTAAACACGTAATAGATGTGAGTTGTGCTTAAATGACTCGTACTTTTAAAAAACTCAAACTTATTTTATATTATCACATTTTCAAAAACACACTTGATGTATATTTGTTTAAAAAACTATTTCATGTCATACCTTACAAATAAACACTCTCTTAAAATCTTATATTTACTCTTAATCAATTGATTATTTTAGATAATAAAATAAACATAATTATAAACTTGATAAGATCATTAACAATTACAACATAAAATATATTATTTTTAAACAATTTAACACTTGTATTCAAAATTATTTATTTTCATATGTTAATTCTAATTTATACTATCTTTTTTTATTATTAATGTTTCCTTGAATTATTGTTGTTGTTATATCAAATATACTTATAACTTAACTCATGTAAATTACTTTTTAAAATTACAATTTAAAATCATAAAATTATTTTTTATATCCATGAAGAAAATATTCTTAATCACTTATTCTATTACTAATTACAAAGTTATTGCATCAATGTTATTCACATTCTTATCAACAAAAAATTCTAATAACTTTTATCAATATCGGTAGTCGTCCGACTCCAATTCTTGTATGGTTGCAGGATGGTGTTGGATAAAGATTTCCACATAAACAAAAAATATAATAATCATTGGTACTAGCAACCTAATAATCAATCTACTAGAGTTTAGGAAAAATGTAATCTACTAGAGTTTAGGAAAAATGTTGATCTATGTTGAGCTAAGATCAACTTAACAAATGATACCTTAGTAGCATCTGACCTAAAGCCAACTATAATGCATGCATTAATCATAAAAAAAAATCTCTAGTTATAATGCACAAGGAAAAAAAAGAGTACGGAAAAGCAAAAATAAATATGTATAAATCGTTTCTTTGAAAAAATAGTGTTCTCAAGATTCGACAGCACACACAATAAAATAAATATATAAGTATGTAAGATTCAAATTATATAAACACATATGATGAAATTCTTGATTTTTATCATCTTTTTAACATAAGGAGATATGTCAAACCTAATGGAATCAGGTAAGGACTATATAAAGTATAATCATCATCGACCAACCATCCCCTCTAAATACACACACACAGAGACATACATATCATGTAACACATTATCATATAAGAAATTACATATATGACAATATAATAAGGAAAAATGTTTTTTAAATGGTCAATCAATAACAAACCATAAAAGTTGAATCAACACAAGATTTAAAAGAAAAAAATTTGTTAAATGAATTGTTTTTGGGTGAATTAGTAAGAACACACTAGTTTTAAAAGGATTAGTTAAAAACAAACTATTTTTTAGGGAACTGATCAAAAAATAAGGTTTAGAAACCAATTGGTCAAAACACAAATCGCTCGTGGGTGGACTAATTAAACACAAGATTTTTAAAAATAAAATTGGTTAAAAACAAACCACTCTTGGGTGAATCAATAAGAAAAACATAGGTTTTGAAATCTACTACTCAAAATAAATTACTTATAGGTGATCTAAAAAAATCAAGTTATAATCATCCTCTCATTTTCATCACGGAACATTGATATAATATTTACCTCTCCTTATAATTACATGGGATTTCAAACCCTTTATGTTTGGCGTGTTACAAACACTTCATTCAACTAAATATTTACAAATACACATACACGTAAACTAGTTTTTAATGACAAATACATGTAAGAAAAATAAAATAAAATTTAGATGGCCAAGTGAAATTACAATTTTACCATAGTCAATTTTATGAAATTATGATTTGGCCCTTAATAGTGCACTTATATTATTCACTCAGTATATGTGGATTATATGTCACTGTTATCAATAATCCTAATGAAGTTTCAGTATGCTGATCTATTTACTAAGAGGATCTCGATCTCGTTACAAGGAGAGAGGTTATCAATTATGAAAACTTAGGTTTTCCCTTTTGTTTCTTAGCTTTGTATATTATTATCGATGACATTGACTATAAGGTTTGGTTGGATTTTGGTTAGATAAAGAAGGAGTTACTTTCTACGATAGGAGAATGATGGTTAGATGACATGGAAATAACATTATGATTTACGGGTAATCCTAGATGAAAGTTTTCGAACCAATGGTTAGGATTCAGTGGATTTTTGGAATTGATATTATGATTTGTTTGGGTTTTGATTGGGTGTGAGTAAGAGCAAATTAGATCCTTTAATCAATTTACGAGGTTCATTAGGTATTTACATTTAACAACTATATTTTTTCTCTTTTTATCAATTGCTTAAATTTGTTCCTTTTAAAAAAAAGATTTTTTTTAGGATGATAAAAATGTACAAAATAAGAGGGAGGAATCGACTATTTGTAAAGCTTTTAACATTCAAAGCTTTCAGTCCTTTTAAAAAAACTAACCTCAAATGGTGCCTTGACTATTTATAACTAGTATATCATTTGAGTAATAAGATGTGATTAATCAGATCCCATTGCACTGCCCAATCATATGGGCTATAACCATTCATATATGTGTGTGAGAGAGTATTAAAAATCAAGTATTTTTCCCCATTAGCATAGTGGGAAAACTTATTTCTTGAATTAGCATTGTTGGGAAAATAATTCTCATTCTAGTACACAAACAGTGGATGCGAATGTACTAAATACACAACCTATAAGTTGTGCATGTAGCAAATGTGCAGTCACCTGGTTAATTAATTTCAAGACAATTTCTCTTTCTTTTCTTTTCCTTTGCTTCATTCTATCTTCTACTAGCTCTTCATCCTTTTAGCATCACTCTCAACTTGGGCAACCTAATCTTTCTCTTCATATTAAAGAAAAAAAATCCTTACTTTATCCTCATGACAAAACTTATATTTCTCTCTCTTTCAGCCATTAATTCTTTGTCTACCCATTCACTTGTGACAACCAGCGATTTCTCTCATCGTTTCTGTCACCACCACCACACATAAACACCTTATTTAACTATTTTGAAGTATATTCACCTTCCATTCTATTAATTTATTATTTTACTTGATTAATTTATGAATTTCTTAGGCTAAAAATTTTAGGGTTTAAGTTAAAGTTTTTGATGATTTTGCCTAATTAAAGATTAATTAGATATAAAATTAGTTAAGAAAGTGTGTATATTATCTTTTTTTAATAAGAAGAATCAATGAGTTATGTTGTGTTGATTGCGTTAGTGTTAGGGTTTAGTTTATGATTTTTATTAATTTTGGATTTTTGAATGTAACTTGAATAATTTGCTATATTGACAAATTAACTTTGTGCTTTGTTATGATTTTTATAGAACATGTTTTCTATAGTGGGAATTTTATGATATTATGATGGTAAAATCATCGATAATGATAATGATATTATTTATCATGAAGGAAGCACCAAGTTATATAATTTGAGACTAAACAATTCATTTGATAAATTTAAAAATTTAATATGTTTAGGAATTAGGTGGAATTTGGTAGAATTTGATGTTGATATTACTTGAAGGGTGTTAGGCGAGTGTCATTTGAATTGTTATATTGGTGTGCTCATAACTAGTGATACGAGTTTTAATGCAATTATTAGGTTGATTACAGCAAAATATTGCAAATATTAAAGCTTTACTTAAATAAAAAAAATTTAAAATAGAAAACTCTTTGAATTTGGAGTTAACTTAAGTGTCAAGTTATAGTCAATAGACCACCAAATCATCATATATAGTAAGTCCATCTAGTACAATTAGTGATACAATGAACTTAATATTAGTTCAAGAAATGATGCATATAGAACCTCAATTAGGTATGATAACAACTTCATATTGTTATGAAGAATTTGAATTGAGTAATGAGGAAGATGATTATCATGTTAATGATATAGTTAAGGAAGATAAGTAAAGTAAGCCAATAAACCAAATAATGAGACCCGATATTTCTAAATTTGAAGATGTTAGTGGGTCTACTAACAAGATGAGCTTTAATTGGGCTTTGGGTCATATGAATTCAAAATTAAGTTTTCAGTTAGAGGTTGGAAAAGAATTCTAAACCAAGGCTGATTTAATCAATGCATGTAAGTGGGGACATGTAAAAAATTCACTTCAATACAAAGTGTAACATTCAACCACATAGTTACAGTGTAATATGAACCATCATGTTAATAATATTTGTGTGGAAAATATTACAAGAATTCTAATTCATTTGATATTTTAAATTGAAAGAGTTTTCACATATATTATAATCGAGTACTTATACAAGCTCACAATCAGATTGGCTTTGATTTTATTACCAATATGATGTTAAACATTGTCAAAGTTGAAATAAGTATTATAATTGCAACCATTCAAGCAATTATCAATAGAGATTTTTGTATAATATATTATATAAAAAAGTTTGGTTGGCTAAACAAAATATATTAGACAGGTTTGGATTATACGAGGACTCTTTGTTAATGTTTATTAGGATGTTATTAGCTCTAAAATAATCAAATTCTAGTATAGTTGTTTAGTAGGATCATAAAATGGATGATGGTATTCGAAAGAGAATTGTGGGCATTTAGAACTTCAATTTAGAGGCTTCAACAAACTTGTCCACTAATAAGTATTGACAACACTATTGTGATGTCGCGATCACATAAATTAATTACCTTAGTTTAAATAAACAAGATAATATAAAACAAGTAAGGGGTTAATCTAATGAGAAAAGTTTAGTTCAGATCTTCATGCTGGATAATATGTAATTTAAAGGGGTTTTGAGGTTATGTAGGCTATAGCAAAATAAAATAATCAAACTATATTAAATAAATTAAAAAATTATCAAGAGAATAAATCTTGGTTTCAAGTAGACATCCAGCAATAGAAATTAAAACCAATCATTAAAACAATACATTAATTTATATTCTGAATATCTATTTTTTCTTAATATTAGTTAGTTAACTAATTCATAGTATAACTAACCCTAACCATTAAACAACCATAGTGTCCGTACTATTAATTTAATTGAATGACAACCTTAAGAATTATAAAAGGTGATTAATCTAGACATATAAATGTATACAATACATGTTTAATTTAATCAAATATTTTTTCTAAGATTAGTAATATAGATCTTCTATGATTATTAAATTCAGTTGCTTCATAAGTTTATATACCATAATTCTAATTTTGATAATAAACTTAGCAATAAATTATTTACATTAATAACGTAGAATCCGCTCTAATAATTAAAATAAACAATAATAGAAAATAAATAAATAAAAAACATATTTATCATAAAAACCAAAAGTAAAAGGTAAAATAAATCTCACAGATCTTGAAATCCAAAGGTTTATATGTTTTTGAAATCAAGAAAAGAGCTTAGCATTGCATGTCTATTTAACAACTAATTAAAAGGAAAAAATAATGCATGGTTTTGAGTTTTTGAAGGAAGTGATGTGTTTTTCTTCTCTTTCTAACTACCCTTCCTTTCCTTTCTCTTTTTTTTTTATTTGATAAGAAACCATAATCCTCCTTTCCTACAAAATAGTCATTTCCTAAGTAAACAATTTACATTTAAGTATTCTAATAACTATTTTTCTAAAAACAAATGACCTTACATAAAATCTTCAAGTTTTGACTTTGGACTTAGAGTAGTTAAATTACTGAAATAAAAATCTAAATGTCGGCTTAGATACTTTGAAAGGTACTTTGGGCTTATTTCTTTATAAAACCTGTCTACTAATAGAATTCATGTGTCATCTTAAAAATATCATATCTATTTTATATGAGATCCTTTTCTATTAAATTGATAGGTTGATAGGCCTTCGAGTTAGGAATCTATCAAAGTTAATTTTACATCTAATAGATTTCTCTAACTCTGGCTGGAAGTCAACATTGACAAATGCTAGATCTTTCTTTAAAGGCTGTAATTTTCATGCTTTTTCTCTTTTTATTTTTCTTGCCATATATGTATAGAATGATATGAATGTTAGTTTTCTAATGTCATTAGAATCACTTCATTTCAACCTCTAGAGCTTAAGCTCTACACAAAATATTGATTGGATGTCAAATCTATCAATTATTTGTAATTTACTTCTTTTTGAATTTTACATCCAAAAGTACCTTCAAAACATAAAATAAAGAATATCAAGATATTATATTGATAAAACATAGGTAAAATACTAAGTAAATATGGGTAAAACTATCAAATAACATAATTACATCAGACATTCACTTATATGGAAAATAAAAGGCAAAATCTTGATTGCAATTACTTATAAAACAAATAATATGGCTTTTTTGTTTTGTTATGCTTTAGTCAAAGAAGAAATGAATAGCAACTGAACATGGTTTTTATATTTGATTCTTCAACATGTCACAGGTAGATATATTGGATTGTGTATAATTTCAAATATATATGTAGAAATTAAAAGTATAATGTCATAAATATACATTGAGCCAAATGGATATCATCGTTATTGTTCTTGCCATTTTGTAAGTAATATGACCAAAAGATTGATGTCTTCTTTCAAGTGCAAGAGTGTCGAAGTAATAAATAACCTGATAAGACCATGGTCGAACCACATGGAGGTTAATTGTATAAATTATAGATAATAATAATAATACAACAACAACAACAACAATAACAACAATAATAGTAACAACAACAACAACAACAACAACAACAACAACAACAACAACAACAATAATAATAAAAGCAAAAGAAGAAGTTGATGAGAACTTTGAGATGAAATATTAATGTAAGGATTAAACAATGATAACAATAAATATCAAGGTTAGAGAATCCATTAATAGTATGTCAAACAAGTATAGTATAAACTCTTATTAGTCAATTGGAAACCACACACAAAGAAGGTTCCATTTAGATTGTAAATTGTTAACATGATTACATTAGTTATCTTATTTGATTAATGTTAATACTTGTAAATCTCATCAGGCATTTATGATTATAACTTATGTTAACAAATTTCCATGTTTCAAAACTATGATGAGGGCAAGTATTAAACAAGTCTCGATACTTATCCCAATATTAGTAAAATGTTTCTCCTGGTTTCTGAGTGAAAGTGATGATTTATCGTTTGAAAGAGTTTATTCTGTGAGATAGAAAAAATTTCTTTAATTGCATTTCATCCTAAACATGAATAGATCCTGGTCTTAAATTTCATAGCCATGTTTTAGCTTTATCTTTTAATGAAAAAGAAAAAAAAATTAATCTAATAGTGTTTATGCTATAATTTGAGTCATTATAGGTATTGCAGACCTCTTTAACTTCCCTTAAAGGCAAGTATGATCAAATTTCTTAAATGCAAGCATAAATCAAATGTATTTTATATTATTAGATATGTTATTATAAAACATGTTTTAGTTAAGGAGTTATTGATACTTCAAGTGCAAAATAATGATATAAAACCTTGATAAAAATGCACTTTTAAGTACTTATCAAGGGGCATACACAAAATAAATATGGGTTATATGGTGTAACTAGTCATAATAGAAAAACATGTCAAAATAGACCAAATAAGTGAATAATTTTATTTTAAATTAAGGTTTTTATTTTATATCTTTATGTTAAGTTGCTTTTTTTTTATGCTTGAACACTATTTATACTTGTACATGTCAAACTAGGGGAGGTAGATCCATAAACAAATGTCATGGCATACAAGAGAATGAGTCCACATTATTTTCAGGTTCTGATGATTTATTAGTCTTATGATTGGTGTACATGCATCAATCTAAGGATATTTGGGCTTGATGAGTAATAGATATTTTTATGTAACATAATCATATGATAAATTATAAATGTTGTTAATAATTATATATTTTTTTTATGAAAATATCATGGTGATTTGGTTAAACCTAGGCATCATGCCCTAATGGACTGAATGACCATTTTCATCCTTATTTAATTAAGTATAGATTTTTCGAGATTAGTTACCTAAAAGTCATAAATATCGATCATGGTTTAATTGCAACATTAGTTGAGCAGTGAAGGTGAGAGACTTTCATATTTAATTTTTTTTTTGTAAAGGTGATAGACATTATAATATGTTGTCATGCTAGTCAACCTTTTAATAGATGGAATTTCTGTTACAGACCCTACAACTTGCAACAAAGATAATTTATGACTTCATATATTAGGAGAGTGCCTCTTTTAAAAAGATATAAATGGAATTATATTAGGTTGATATGGTTGAATGAAGAGTTTTGAGATCCCACTAAAGGATGTTATAGAGATTGTATTGTATTATTATGCTAGAGCATATGTAATGCATATGTTTAATGCCATAATCTTTGGTTTGACATATAAAGCAATTCCATGTTACTTTCTCCATTGTTGGAAAAACTTTATTGTCATTCGTAACAATAGTTAAGGCTTGACAGTGCTTGCATATTTGTACTGTCAACTTTGCCATACATGTATATTAGATGAGAAACAAATAGGTGGATGTTTATTATTTCTACAAGTATAATTTGATATTATATTTTATTAAATATAGTTAATATAAATATTTACTAATGAATATGAAGTTATGGTCATATAAGCATCTTTACATTGATCGTCTTAATGTTTAGAGAAATTAGATATTTAACATGGTTATGGGAAGATGACTCAATTAAAGCTCGGTAACATATAAACATTATTAAATTTAAATTTTTTTATAAAAAATTATCTAACTTAACTGTCTTAATTGTCTTGAATATATTAGTTGGTTTAGGGAGAGGTCTAAGTGTTTTACATAAAATCCTACTTATATCTACGAGTTTAATCAAGACAAGTTGGATTCATATGAGCCTTACTAGGTATGCGTGAAGTTAACTATTTTTTTTTTATTTAACTTTATTTCTTGGTGTGAAAGTTTTTAATATATATGTTTTATGGTTTTATAGGTGGTAGAGACTATACACTAGTGATTTAATTATAATAACATCTTTATTATGCATGAAGAAAAGTGATTTATAACTATCAATAATCCCTATACATTATTTTATCATAGTTGAGATGCATTGTCCTGATGAAAGTAATGCGTTAATTTGGATTGTATCAACATACCTGATAGTTTTGACATATTTAATGACTTATATTCTGTTAATCATTAAGGTAAAAAGAAAAATGATTGATTGGTGGTTCATGCACAATATGTATTTGCCTATTGAATGAGATCTCTATATGTCTTAGTACATGAACATAATAAGACAATTTATAACTTCATCATGGAAGCATGTTACGAGATATTCATGTAACACTTTACATTAGTCAACATGTAATTCAAATAATTATGAGTCTTGTGCATCAAAATATAATATATTGGCATGTATGAACTAGTTTTCTTAATATGTAATAATTTTTTTATATATCTTAAAAATGATAATATGATGTTTTTTAATATATTAGGTGAATTTTTTAATACATGAGGGTCACAAAACTATTATTACATTACGTGATGCGATTAACGATGTTGTGCGTGTACTTTCAATACTCGATTCTTGTCATGTCATTCTTCACTTGACGAGGTTGGGGAGCTTAATGTTTGGACAATGAAATAGAAGAGAATGACTATATTTATTATGCACGACAATGACATGAGAGTGATTCTGATAATGCAGGCTTATTAACAAGTTAATTTGTTAGATGTTTAACAATGAATTTAATTAATTTATGATTCAATCGATATTTTTATTTTAATGAATTATTTTTATATTGAGATTAATTTTTTTTAATTATGGATTTACCAATCATGGAGCTAAATGATTTTATTAGTTGTTGGCTATTGTTGTTTTTATGATTTCGTGAAATATAGCTTGAACTATTATTGCTATTTTGGAGAGAATGAAATTGAGTTTTATTGTGTAGAGAGTTGAAATGGTTGAGACCAAAAGCAATTAGTATTTTACTAGGTGACATATATACTACATGTGTGATCTAGGTGATATATTTATTACATGCATAATTATTATTTGTGTATTATAGCAAAAATTATTTTTTCAACTATACTAATTTGAAAAATAAGTTTTTCTACTATGCTAATGTAAAAAACAAATATTAAAAATCAGTGTAAGAAGCCATTTTGATCATTGGAAAACCAATTTTGACCATCAAATTTTTTTTATTATAAAAAAATACTTTAATAAATTTGAACCTTGCAAATTATTTTTTTCAAGTTTTAACAGTTTGACTACAAAATAATAGTTTTAGCTAATTTTAACTATAAAATGACATATTTGATTTTAATATATTAATTTTGACTAATTTTAATGTGATGATGATAATAAAATAATAATATCAGTTAATTTTAACTGGAAATTCAATTTTAATCATAAAATAATAAATTTAACCTCAATAAATTAATTTTGATACAATAAGCTTGATTTTAATTATAAAATTATAGTATTAGCTATTTTTTTTATGAGAAGATTGCCTTTTTCTTTAAAATTCTATTTTGGTAAGGAATATCATTTTCATTTTTTTAGCAAAGAGGCCGAAATGAATTATAATAATTACCATAACTAAAGGTTTTCATATCCATCATCACAATTAATAGGAAAACCCTTGATTAAAAAAATACAACATATACAAAGAGTCTTAGAATTAATTAAAATATAGTTTAATATTGTGATATCTTCTATTTTATATTTAGTCACAAAAAGAAATCATTTAGTTAGCTATATCATTTCTGGTTTTTATATTATGTCTCACATATGTTTTATTTATAAAAATTAAAAATAACATGTTTTTTATTCATGAAAATCTATTTTTTATTTATTTTGCATGCAAAAATCACAATAATTTTAAGGAACTATATATTTTTTAAAATCTTTTTTCTTAATCATAACTGATAATAATTTTTTAAATCCATTTATGACAGCTCCACTCCTGGCAAAACAAACTTTCCCCAAGTCACATGGAGGTATAAATACTAACGAAACAGTAGCTTAATTTTTCAGCAGCATCGGCTAATCAACTTTCAACTGTAAAGCTTCTTCAAATAAGAACACAAAATTAAAAAAAAATAAAAATAAAACAACAGCTACCACTACTAATACCCTTAATTTATTTTCTTAAATATTTCCACCTCTTTTTCTCTGGGTCTTTTTCTACTTCCATTCCTCTCAAAATCCTTCATTTTTCAGGATATTCATCATATTCCCTTCTCAATTAAAACACTCTCTCTTCTTTGTTTTGCTTTGCAGAATTATTTTTCGTACCTTTTCTTTATTTTTTTCTCAATTAATGATTTTTTTGCTTCCATGTCAATTTTCAATTTCTGCTACCGTATTGTTCCCTGCCTTGCCGATCCAGGTGACTTTCTGCTAGAAAATCAGAAATGAAAGAATGGATTTCTTTCGTTTTCGTAATTAATATTGTTGTTTTGTTTGTGTAGCAAGGAGATCTTCATTGGGGTTGAAAGCAGCATTAGTGGTGTTGCATATTGTATATGCAGGGACTCTCTTTCTTTTATATAGTGATTTGATAGAGAAAACCAAAGAAGAGCCATGGTATGTTTGTTTCTTTTTTTCTTTTCTGGTTGGTTGATGGAAGTTTGGGAATTTGAGAGTAATTATTTGAGTTATTGAGTGAAAGTTTTTACTCTGTGGTTTTGATTGGTTGAAGTTGGAGTGGAACTTAAAATGCCCTTATTGAATTATTGAAATACAGCTGAAGACGGCTTGTGATTGGTTAGTCATGATCATATCAGCGATGCTGGAATTGGAATTTGATTGATTGAATGAGTTTGATTAATTGAGTTGTTGAATTAAAATGAGTTAATTAATTTTAGTCAATAACTTAAGGCTTGGTAGAAATGGCTGATTACTGTTTCATCCCGATAATTTGCACGTCTGAACAAAATATTGAAAATATAAAACGGGTTGTGAAGTGTTAAGGGGAAATGCCTTTTTTCTTTTGACAATAAGAGTAAGTTTAGGAGTCTTATGATTCTTAATTATTCTCTGTGGATGTGTTGACAAACCTTTGATGTTTATTTATGTTATCAATTATCATATTAATCAAGGGTGTTTTTTATGGTCACTTTGTGATTGGAATCTTAGGTAAAAATTATGGTAAGTAGAGTGCATAATTATGTGATTTTTAGTGGACATTAAGGAATCTATGTGAGGAGGGTGTTACTAGTGTTTTTTAAAACATTTTACAATTCTTTGGTATGGTTTTTTATTTTTGCTTTTAACTTGAGTGTACTGTATACCATAACATTCAAGAATTTAGTCGCAACTTTTTTCCTTCTTTCAGGTACACTGCAATATATCTGTTGCTGTTTGTTGCAGCATTGATTCAATACTTTGTTACATCGTGTTCTTCTCCCGGGTAAATTTTGTTGCAGTTGTAATGCCTCTTGATGAATCTGCATTGTGGTTACAACACATAATTTCTGTAATATAAGTTTCTTTGATTGATTTCACTACTTGCCTGATATTATTTCTTCCTCTTCTGTTTTCTAATTGTGCCCATTTTTTTTAAAATTTCAGCTATGTCCTTGATGCAATGAGGGATCTGAATGAGAAAAATTCATTATATAGAAGGTCATCAATGTTGTCAAAGTAAGAACTAAACTTGAACTTTCTTTTAATAGGTCAATCATTGCAAATAACACGATTAAAATAAACTGTGAGTTCAGTTGCATTTAAGTCAATCTCACTAAGTATCAATTGTTATAATGTTTAAGAAAAGACAGCCTGCTTCAAGCAAAAGTGGAAGCTTTGTTATCACTGTGGAAGGAAGTCAGTCTGAAAGAAATATTCCGGGAAGTAATGTTACATCGTGGACAAAGCTAGTTCTAGACATGTACCCCCCTGGAACATCTATTAGGTATGCAATGCTGGGTACACTCAGGAATCCCTTCCTTTGCCCTGTTGGTCTTTTATGTGACAAGTTGATGGGCTGGCTAGTTTATGGTAATAGGATTGTTATTGACTTGACCAAAAGCAGTCATTGTGTTGCATCTGGTGAATGTAAAGTCAATGGTGACTATAAGAGACAGCTATACAACTCCTAAAAAGTACTTGTAATTTACTCAAATGGTGCCGATGCCTTGACTAAGCCTTAACTGTAGCCAGAGCCTTGAAATTAGAACATGATGTGTTGGAAAAGGTCTGGACCATAAGGTCTTGAAAAGGGATAATGATAAAAGTTTGCATGGTCCCTATTTACAATTTCAGTTGTTTTCTTACATTTGATAATGTGATGCCCAACAAAATCATAGCAGAGGTATAAATCAGGAAATTGAATAGATAGTGGTGCCACTGAGATCATTTCTTTATGATTTCATGCGATAATTACAGAGGGTGAAAGAAAATGCAGCTATTCTATATCTTTTAAAAAACTAGCAATTGCCACTAACTGCTTTGCCTTGGTCTTTGCAGAACTTTGACATGTTCATATTGTAATGTTGAACAGGTATTTTGTTATCTCATGTTTATGTCGTAGCTTGTGTGATACACCTGGTTGCATCAATATAAATGTCATTCCAACTCTAGAATGCTTATATCTACAACTACCTGCTTCCATACTGTTATGTTTGTTGTATAAGAAAGAAGGTTGTCTTGTTTAGGGTGAGTATAGCATCTAAAATTGCCTAAATGAATTTTCTTCCCAAGTTATTACTCATGGAGGCAATTACTGGTCTGTGAGCTCATTGAAAAGTTGTGGATGAAGAATTTGGTCAGTGTACCCCTCAGCATTTTGTCCTTGAATTGATTGGTTTCTGTGACTTGAACATGCACCCTTTTGATTGCAAGTCCAAGACTTGCTTTCATGTTCCCACAAGCATGGAATTATGACATAAATTACTGTTTTTTTCGCTATACATGATAGAGCATATTAAGTGGTCATCTCGTCAATGTACTTACCAATCACTAACCTTTCAAAATTCACTGGAACTCCTCCATGGTCAACTTTTCCTTCTCTTGCAATGAATGAAAAATACACACATAAAAAGTAACTACAGACATGCACATACAAAGATTGCAGGAAATTTGTGCATAAAAAGTAAACTATGCACATATGCTGGTTGCAATAATTTCGATAGAAAACATTAGGTTGCAGAGTAATGATCTGGCTTCTAATTGGTGTTGCTTTAAACCTCTGAGAAACTTAACCATTTTCCAGACTTGCTGCTTTTCCTGCTCGACAATCTCATTTTTCATGATGGTGGCATTTTAATAGTCTTTTGATTGCATACATTACCAAGTACTGGTGAGGTTGTGTTGGTTATTCAACATGCTTTCTGGCTTTGTTTTTTATAATGAATTCTATTTCACCCTTAAGTTAATATTTGGTTGTAATTTATTTTTCTTTGCCAAAATTGCAGCCTCCACGAGCAAAGCATTGCCATGATTGTGACAAATGTGTTCTTCAGTTTGACCATCATTGTGTTTGGCTTGGGACATGCATTGGCTGGGGAAATCATTGTCGATTTTGGTGAGTTTTTTTATCCTTCTAAAGTTCTCTATGCCAAAATTGTGATGGATGACTTGTAAACAGAATGTTGCCTTACTTCAAATTCCATAAGGATGGTTGTATGGTCATCATAAACTTAAGCTGCAGCTGTTTATGATTGATTGTTTCTTTCTCTTCAGTATCGATTGAGTTCAGTATCTATCATTTGTAATTATCATTTCTGATCTCATGTTCACCAAGTGATAGTATTAGCATGTTTATTTGATGAAGAGAGACAAGCATTTTGTTATAATTTTACCATTTTCATAGTCATTTTGCATTCAGATAATCAGATTTCTGATTTCACATGCATTGGATAAAATGATTTACAACATGGAATTTTGTTTGCTGCAAATTTAGCTGCAGTGGACCAGTTCATATGGATTGAAGTTATTGGTTGGTGTTCCCAACAGTGCATGTAGGGCTATATGGTTTATGACGCCTATCAGTTGAAACATGTAGGATTTGCCTCATACTTTTAATGTACTTCCGTTAATTTTGTGTTTTTCTTAGGTGGTACATTTTTGAAGAAACAGCGCTATGCCTTTGGACTGGCATCTTGTACATCACATGCTTGAAGGCTAACATCTCAAGGGTTTGGTACAGTATCTTTTTGAAGTCCTTTCTGTTTTTCTCTGAAGCTTCTGTTTTTCTTGTTGAAACCCTCTCATGAGTGGCTAAAATCATTACCTTCAAAGAAAGGAGAGCAGGCAATGATTAGTGATCAAGTTTATTATCTTGCTAGTGCCAGTGGTTTTGATGATGAATTTTAAGTTAGCTACACATGGATCAACTTTTTAGTTCTCCTGCATCTTTAAATTTGATCCTAAATTATGCTGTTTCTGTCAGGTGGAAGGATGCAATTATGATCCTGCTATTGGTTACTTTGTCGATTGCCTTGATTTTTCTCCTGCTGCTCCTCATTTTCCATAGGCAAGTGTTTTCATTCTCTCAATACTTTGTTTCCTGCATGATACTTGGTTTCAGACGCAGCTTCTTTCACTTTTATGCTAGCCATAAAAGCCAGAGTATTGACACATAGCTAGAATATGCCATTTGTTGTTTTTGGTGCTTCTAGTGAGCTGACTTGGTTATCCTTATGTCATCTTGGTTCTATAATTCTCTAATGATATCATTTGTATGGAATGGGCATGTTTTGATTAGAATGGAATTAAGTTTTCCATTTTAAGAATGAATCTGAATTCCACTTGACAAGGACCATTAGAATGGCCAGGTCCCACATATGATAAGTTCACATTAGGGGTGTGTAAAAAAACCGACCAATCAATTAAACTGTAAAAACCAGAAAAAAGTTAACTGAAAACATTGAACCGAGAGAAAAAACTGCTCAAATTGATTTAAAAATCATAAAACTCACTCTGGCCGGTTCGGTTTCGGTTTTAGAAGTTGAAACTGGGTAACTAGACTGGACTCAATATAACCTTAAACCCGCAAAAAAAAGGGGTATAAATAGAAAACTAACCTAGCCTAAGTTTGCTAACCCTAAAAATTCCCCCTTTCCCAGTGAAAACAGCTGCTAGTTGTTCCATCTCTCCCGTTTCCATCTCTCTCTGTCTTTATTATTATCTCCCCTGTTGAGACTTGAGAGGTTGGTAGAGATTGCCTCCTCTTCCACCCCCCTGGCTCTTGTTCTCCCCCTCTTGATACAGCAAATTGGATACAGACCTACAGTAATGCACATCCCCACATCTCATTATGCCGTCTCCCCCTGCCTTCTCTTTGTTGTTCCTTCTTTTCATTGAAGACCCACTCTTATCTACATAATTAGTTTGTGTGGTATTTATTTGGTAGAAGCAAATCCATTGGCTTCATTGCATGTTACTGGTTTTCCATTTCCACTGCTGGTTTTGTTGTTTTCCTTTTTTCTTTATGAATTCTTGGCTTCGTCCTTAGTTACCCGTTTGTGCATTTACAGAGAAGACCAGATCTTTGCTGGACAAAAGGAAAATGATTGCTTATTTATTTCATAGATGATTTTCCGGTTTCAATCCAAAAAAACAGTTTGAACGAACCGAACTGGTTCAGTTCGGGTCATTTTCTTATGAAATTTCATATCCCGGTTCAGTTGGAATTTTGGGCCCAAACTGAACCGAACCTGTGAACACTCCTAGTTAACACATTGTGTTTCTTACAACAGTGCTTGTCCAGTTTGCTAATTCCGACCAGGAAACAATCCATTGTTTACTAGGTTCTGGAGGCAGGAAAAGAAAATCTTTCCTTGGCCTTGGTAACAATTCCCCTTTGATTTCTTTGTGCTGATGGGCTATCTATGCATGTTAATGTGTGGAAATAGATCAAGAATAGTTACTCATGCTGTAAAGATCATGCAAATGCTGACAAGGAATTGGAAATGATACCTGGTTACAGTTTGCATGTACAAAAAAGAATTACAAGCAGATTAGGGCTTTTATGTGTGCACTTGTTTTTTACTACTAAAGTTTCCATGACTATTGTTATAAAACACTTCATTTCGCCCCAAAAAATCAGATGCATATCATCAAAAAATGTCTACATGCATGAAATACGTCTGGCCTGCTTTAGCAGGATTATACTAATTTGATGGGTTTTGATGCAGCTATCTTATTCTGACATGTCAAACTACCTATGAACTCGTAAGACGTAGACGCATTCCATATCTAAGGTTTGCTAGCAGTCCTGTAATCTTCTTTTATTTTACATCATTCATTTAGAGTTGGATTTCTGTTTAATGACCAATGAAATCTATCGAAATCAAACCATATGCGTGGTTCATTCATGGGCAATCACTGTTGCATTATTTGGTGCCAGCGTTCTATTGGATGTTGTTGCTATGGGCACCATATTTTACTAGCAAAGGCAAATATGATTTGACCATTATTTATATTCTGATTTCTTTGTCTAACTTTCATTGATCTGCAGAGGAATTCCTGAACGAGTGTATCCATTCAGTAAAGGAGTCTGCAGAAATTTGTATGACTTTTGTTTTGCTCGAAGCAGCTTATATAGTTTGGAAAGATTACCCACAGCAATGGAACTTGAAGAAAAGTCAAGGCCTTACACATGCTTAGATTTTTTGACCGGCCGTTGTTGCTGAGGTTGTAAGGGCATATTGTAACATCAATGACAACAACTTCTATCCCCAAATTTGTTCTCTGATATCCATGTGAATGTTTGTGCCTGTGCATCAAGTTGTTTTAGCTACAGGATATGGCAGTGCAGATGGTTAAGTTGGAGCTTGTTGTGGGCTTTTAGATTTTTGTAGTCAGTAGAAACTGGTTCTGTGGTTTTTTCTGATTGGAAAATTTCAGAATGTTTCGTGTACGGATTTTTCATGCCCAGATGAGATCTAAGATTTATCTTTTTTCGAATTCAAGTTGCCAAGTAATATAATAACAATTAGGATTCCTAGTGCGTCTGATTGCAGCCATGCCATGCTATTTTTCTAGGTTACGAAGTAGTTCGTCAAATAAATGTCTGCTGGTGGATTGCACTGTTTGGATCAGGAATCTGGTCATCTGTACCAAACTGATATTCCACGATTCTCATGTTGTGAACAAGGAATCGAAGAGTAGTTGTAGTAAGTTTTGCAGTTGATTGAGAGGAGAACCCAAAAAGTTCTGGTACATTGAGGGATATACCGAAGCAGCATCTTCGGTTTCTTCATCTTGAGCCACAGGAAGCATGGATATACCAGTGTAACAGGCAGAGCCTTCCCTCCTACCATGCCAGCAACTGTTGCTAAAATCGGAGGAGTTACCACCATGGCATGGCTTGTTCTTCTTCCTAGTGTAGAAAGACTCTTCAAGTCATCGAACCTGGCTTGCCATAGATTTGGAACGAGCTTCCTGAGTTGATTACAAGAAGCCGGCTTGTAAGTCATAGCAAAAATTGTGAGACATCATGGGAATGGAACGAGTACACAGCAGCTAACATCTCTTTATCTGTAAAGAAAGGCAATCGCTTATTTAACTTGCATTTATGAAAGAGAAGCACCCTGTTCTACTATGGTGGTTTTTACCTTCTGCCCATAAGCTCAGTATCCACCAATCAAAATAGGCATTTAGCTGCAACCTTTACTCCTTTCCACATTGGCACTCGTGATGGATGCTTCTCCATAGACGGCGTGTTTCCCTGCAAAACATGGTGTTCCCGGTTAATGCGAGTCATTAATGATGGAAAAACAGGGTAAAAAGGAAATAGTGCTAAATCCGAAATGTTTGGTCGTTTCTTTGACCTTGCCACTGCTTGTGTGCGTCTTGACTTATATGTAGGTGATAGATAAATTTATTTATACACACATTATTCATCTTTAATATTTATATACATTTAATTAATAAATCTAAGATAAAGACAAAGACATTAAAATAAAAATATTTTATAAAAATAATTATAATTATGAGGATTTTTATTGTATTAAATTATTATTCTTAAATACTTCTAGTAATGAACATTAATCAAGCTATTGAGATCAATAATATATATATAATGTTCTTTTACAAAAAAAATAAATAAATTCATAAGTTAAGATATGCACTATATATAAATTTAATACATAGGTATTTATTAAAAGATAAAAATACTAAATTGATTCACAAGAGGAATTTTATATGTATAGAACACCTAAATTTATAAAAAGTTTTTCTTAATAGTTGTGTAAGTGAATTTTAGATTTTAAATCATAAAATTATTTTATATAAAAAATATTATGTTTTAATTATAAATATATATTATTTTAATCAAAGATAAATTAATGGATATTAGTCAAAGCAACAAATGGACGGATATTAGGTATGCTAACACTATATGAATTGTAATTTCTCAAACAATATTAATTATGAAATTCTTGTGCAAAGCAAAATAAGATTTTAAAAAAAATTAAAATCTTATTAAAAAAATCAATAACTATCATATTGAGAACAAATATGATTTAGTGCATAATTTCTATTTTCAAATATCAAAATCAAAATATTCCAAATGAAGGCATAATAGTTACATTTTAAAACTAGTTACTAAAAAGTTAAATAAAATCATTTATAACTTTTTTAATATTTAAGAAATCATAATACGTTGCTAAATGTTAAATACTTGATCTTTAAATATAAATAAATTAATTTATTGAATTGACACTAAGTTAAATTATTTAATTTATTTAATTATCTTTTTATTAGGATAATGATTTATATTTGAGTCAATTTATTAGAAACCTAATGGTTAAATATATTAAGAATTATTATAAGAAAAGAAATTAAAGTAATTAATCAATTATGACTTGATTATAAATAAATCTTAAAAATTAAGGACTAAAGTATAATTAATATAAAATATTATAATTTTAGACGTAGAAAAATCAATTAGGAACTTACTTGTATAAATTTCAAATAATTATCCTAAAATAAAACATGTGATATTTTTCAAGAGATAAAATGATATTTTTTTTATTAATAAAGATATTAAATTTTATTTATAAATAAAAATTATGATTTTTTTATATATAAAATGGATTTAATATAGAGTAATGTTGCATGTACCAACCATAGAAACGAAAAGGAGAGAAAGAGTTTAACTAAAGATATAATATTTTTTTGTTTAAAATACTTTAAAATATTTTTAAAATATTAATTATTGTTAGAGATTAAATAATTAAATGACTTGTAATTTGCATTAAGCTTGAAAAGTTAATCAGATTCTAAAAAAAAAAGAAGAGAATTAATCTTCATATAATATTTGTTAAAACTTGGAATAACCCAAAGTTATTCAACAATACCATGAACTCCCAAATATATATATATATATATATATATATTATTTCCTTAAGACTTTAAAAAACTAGCTTAGCAAAAAATCCTCAAAAAGTCGTGGGAGACTGGAAGCTTAGTGCTCCTTTGATAATTTTTAATTCGGTTGTTGCTGTGATTTTATTTATTTTTTAAATATTTTTAAAATTAATATTATAACTCCTTTCATATGTTATTTTGAGAAGTTACAATTTGTAGCTTTTTAAAACCCATAACCACAGCTACAATTGAAAACCACAACTTTCCCAGATGATTAGTCAAAGGACCACCGACAGGTTCTATCCTTTTCAATTAAAAGCTATAAGAATTTTCACAAATCCTTCTTTTTTTTTTTGTTATAATGATTTTACCTCTTCATCTAAAAAAAATTAATATTTTCTTTTTCAAAGTCTTTTCACATGCTAATTTATTTTTATAAAATTGATTAGGAATAAATATTTTTTTATTTTAATTATATAATAAAATAACTTAAATACCATTGAAAACAAAAAATTTAAAACTAGCATCAATGAACATTTTTTATCTTCACAAATATATTTTTTGTTATCATAATGTCAATTAAGGGCAAATTTAGTATTTGATAAAATAAAAAAATAATAAAAAATTTAAAAGTAGTGAAACAATCAAAATACCCATAAAAACAAAAATAAAATAAAATAAAATTAGCGTAAGGGACTTTTTCATTTTTCACAATGATTTTTTTTTTGTCATTATGAAATCTATACAGGGTTGCTTGGTATTTGATCAAACATATAAAAAAAACAAAAAAAAAAAGGACACATATGGCGCCCTTTGTATTGCGTGGGAGGTGCCTACACCCTTCAGCATCCAAAAATTCTATTTCATCACATGACAGGATATGTTGCTTTATTTTCTTTTACGAGGAGCAATGTGAGTGGGCAATAGTGGTCCAGCTTGTAGGTGTTGGACTTTTTTTTTTTTTTTTGTTATCTCTGAGAATTACTGTTTAATTCTTTTTGTTGTTAGCATTTTAATTCTAATTTTTATTTTTTTAATTTTTAATTTTTATTCTTAATATTTTTATAAAAGTTTTATTTATTATTAATTTTGTCCTTCTATTCTAATTTGTTATATATTATTTTTTTCAATTCGTTTCTCATTCTTTTGATTATTTTTAGGTCTTTTATTGAATTGATTTTTCTTTTTAATTTTACATTTCAATAAAAAAATAAATTTTATTTTGATCCTTATTTTTTTAATTGTTATTTTTTGTTTTGATATCTTTTTCTAATTTGATCTTTCAACATTTAATTACTTAAAAATTAAGTTTTGTGGTTTTTTTAGATAAGGTATTTTCGGTCTAGCATCGCAAGTCACAGATTTGAAAATTTACTATGAGTTAATTTTTTTTATTTTCTTTTCAGCTTTGTAATTTTTTAATATTTTTTTCTACCAAGTTATTCCAATCTCATGAAGTAACGAGTTTAATAGGTTAATTCAAATTGACTTACTTCTTATTTATTAAGTTACATGTTAGGTTGTTAATTTTTTTATTTTTATAAATAATAAAAAAGTTTGTTTTAAATGGAATATAAGCTTTTAGATGAGTTTTGACTTATGAGTTTCATCACAAAATATCTAATAAAAAGTTATTTGATTTTAATTTTTCAGTCATTCATGATTTATATAAATAATATTAATATTTTATAATTTATTTTGGGATTCAATTTCAATAAAATTTTAATTCAAAAGCAAGTGGATGACAATTTTAATTTGATGTTAAATGTGAGTATTAACCAAGTTATTAAACACATTTTCCAGCATTAGATTCCTTTGAAGGTTGATGATTTATACTGAGGAGGTGGACAAGATTTGTGGTGCATTGGTTAGCCAATCATGGGAGCTGTATTTCATCTCTTTGAAGCGCTCAACAAAACCCTCTTGGGGAAAGGGCAATTTCTATGAAAAAGACCCAATATTGAAACTCTGGAAAGGAAAGACCCTATACATTCAAGGTGGGGGGGGAGGTGCAAACTGCAGGTTACTCGACAATTTTGACATCTCAAACATAAACATTACCCTGACTGAAGAAAAGGGCAGCTTATTTTGGTTTTATTCTGCTCTTAGATTTGCTTCTCATCAATATTCCTAGAATCTCTGTCCTTCGTGCTAACAACAGGAGTATTGAATGATATTGTTGCTGAATGCCATCTTCGAAAAAAAGGCTCCACGTTTTCCTGTTGCGAATCCTTTAATTTTGAGTAGTAATTAAAGGATGCTCACCATTCCTGGATTACCCTAGCTCCCTCTTTCCCCAATCTCTACTTGGGACAATCTCAAGTGTGCTCGTGTGCCATGCAATACACAAATAATATGAAGAGAGCTCATGCTAAACATAGTTTGTATGTGTGTAGTATTAGTGTCTGTGGTATATGAAATATAAACAAATCCCAAGGGTGCGGCTGCTCACGCTTTTACATGCTCAATGCATGATTTAGTTTTTAGGATGTGATGAAATTGAAATTACACAAAAAAATGAATGACCCTGATGATTCCCAACGTAAATATTACAGAAAACGAATATATGTAGTATATACTTATTATCTAGAGTATACGGAAGAGGTGTAAAAGAAAACAAAACTACAGTGACTCTGGACTCCAGGTTTATGACTTGCGATATTTTAGAGCTTCAAAACGGGCAGCAAGTTCATCATAATCGGGTAATTTCGGGTGAACTCGGGCAACAGGGTCCAGATTAACATGAGATGAAGGCACTGGCGGTGGACAGCGCTCAGGTGGTGGATAAACACCGGTAGGTGGTTCTTCTGTTTCAATCTCTTCATCACAGTCTGATTCATCGAACTTAATATCAGAATGTGGAGAACTAGAATTGTAGTTCTGTCTCCTGGGAATGTTCTCAGCATCCATCTGCATTGGCCTCACCTCATTGTAACTGTGTCTCCGGGAGACATTTTGATCATCCATCTGCTGACCATCCATCTGCTTTGGCATTGTCTCATTGTAGCTGTGTCTCCTCCTATTGACATGTTTGCTGTCTGTCTGGATTGGTCTCGGTCCTTCATCGCCTGGATAGTGAGATCTATCAAAATTCAGGGACTCATACTTTCTCCCTGGACCATCAGAATAATGATCCATCCTCTGATAGTTGATCTGGGAATAATTTGGCATGGAAAGGCCTGTCGAATTGCCAGAAAGCATTCCTAATCCATGATTGATGTTAGAAGTCTTCAACTTTTGATCCAAACCAGACACCGAAGAGACCTGATTCAGGCCATTGTTGGCTAGGTAAGCAGCAGCTTGGGCAGCTGCAATTGCTTGCTTCGCAGATTCTGCTGCTGCTTGAGCAGCGGACACAGTGTCTTCAAAATGCATGTTGCCCGTTTCTCCCTCATTGGTTGACCTGGGTAAACCAGAAAAAAAATTAAAACAACCATTATAATTCTTCAACATCTAAATCATTAATAGAAATGGAGGAAACAAATTATAGACCTACCTAGCAAATGGTTGATTTGGCTCAACAGATTGGAATGGAGCTCTCCTTATGGGTAAACTGGAGGCACTAACAAAAGTGTGTGGTCCCTCCTGATGAAAAAGAAAGCAGTCAGATTTTGATAAGAAACATCATATTGAGCTTCATTTGTGTGTGTGTGCGTGCAAGAGAGAGAGAGAGAGAGAGAGAGAGAGAGAGGAACTCACAATCATCTCCTCTGGAGCCTTGAGAAGCTCCTTCTCAGATTCTGTAGTATCCCATTCAATCTGATGTTCTTTGGCAATTTCCTTCATGACTTTGAGCTTCACTTCACCAGTTGGAGTTCTAACAGAAAGCTTGTCGATTAACTAATACGAAAGAAGTCACTTAATTAAGATTTTCTTTAATATCAATTTGGGAAGTTCCAAGGAACGTAAACCTTAAAAATAATTTAAAAGATCCAGTAGTTCTATGCCACCACATATAAGCTAATCGGTGAAAAAAAAATGATAATGCCTACGCAGCAATTAACTAGTAATGATTAATTGATACCGTGCGATTTACACCACTGTTAGGTCGCAGATCAGTAGCTGCGGACACAAAATCCTTCCCATACTTCTTCTCAAAAATCTTCCTCAGTGCTACCAATTCTGGAATTTCAGAGCACCTTGGAGATGCAAATATTAAACTAGCAATCCCTTCTTTCAGGTCAGCTGGGCATTCCCTGAATATGTTGAAGAAACATCAGAACTTGTACTTCATCCATGACATGCAATCACAGTATTCTATATTGCTCTCACCTTCGCTTTGCAATGATTGAAAGTCTAGAAACAACCAACTCACAGAAGAGCTCAATGAACTCATTTGCAGCCAAAACATTCTGCTCTCTTATCACATGCTCAACCTACCAAACCATGAACACAGAAACTTAAATACGAGTTATCTTACTGTATAATCATATTGCAAGGAATCTAATACCCTGGAAAACTTTGTCAATACCTATGTTCAAATCCCATATTGGATCACAGAATCGATGAATAAAGATATAAAAAGGAAAGAGGGTTTCAAGCCTAGAATAACATGAAAATGTAGACATCAACTTTTGGAAACCTTTCTACCATCAAGAAAAAGTCTGATTACAGGTCTCCTAAAACAAGAATAAGCTCAATGTTATTGGCAAATCAATTTGATTCATCCATGCTCTTAATTACAAATCAAACTACTGTCAGATTGGATTCAAATGGATAGAAATTGTAATCCAGACCTATCAAACAGAATTTTCTTTTGCATGATTTCTACTTCAGAAACATTTACATCAAGAACAAATACTATAAGCATTTGCAACTTGTAATTGAAACTCCAAGCTAGACTTTGCTAAAAGGAACTTTTTTTTTTTATTAGAACATGGAAACTGAAACTAGACAGGCCCTGAAATCTAAAAACTTGCTACAATTTACTCCTTACCCACAGCTTCATAATAGCAACCGCAAAAAGAGTGATGGGATTATGAGCCACTTGAAACCAGAATATAAATATTTTCCAAAACACATTGTACTCCATATTCAAATGCCATTTTAAAAAAACATTGATTCACCCCTTGAATTCAACCCCCCATCATCACAAGTTACAAAGAATAAACAGGAAAACACAGACTTGCACTATAGAACCCAGTATATATGATAAAGAAAGAAACAAAGGCAGCTTTTTTAAATACCCGGATACGAGCAGTAGCATCTTGACCAGATTGTAAAAGCACGGCGATATCTCTCCTCATTTGCCTCATCACTGCCTCTCTCTTATTCCTTAACAACTTTATCCTGGCCACTGCCATTTTAGCCGCTGTTTTACTGTTACAAACCCCACCATTCCAAATTTTCCAAAAAGCCCCACATAACAAAATAACAAATCAGCATCTAGGTTCATAACAAAAGCACCAAAAACTATACACAAACCTATCAAAGATTCTAACTTTTAAAAATATCAAAAAATTTCTCGGCAACCACACAAAAAGGGTTTTCAGTTTATTTCAGAATGCTCCATGTTTTACTCGAACACCACGAAGAGTAAACAAGAAATTGGTATCTGGGTTCAAAAAAAAATCACCAGAAGAAAATAAATAACATAAAAAATTCAAACTTGAGTGTAATAACATTATTTTTCTTGGGAAAAAAACAAAGGGGTTGTAAGTGTATAACGAATATTCCATTTTCTACACAAACTAGCATCTGGATTCATAACAAAAACTCCAGTGAACAAAAAAAAAATCATAAAAATTCCCACTATAAATAGCAACACTTCTCTTTTCTTGAAAAATAAATAAAGTGTTTTCAACAAGAAATACCATTTTGAAGAGTTGAAGCGTGGACAAAAGATTGAGATAGTGAGCTTCATGAGTTTCTTGGTGTGAGAAGTGACTGCACTGCTAGCTGTCATGGCTCTCTGTCTTGTGATGATTCCTCAGAAGAGAAAGCAAAGAGAATTAAACATAGGATTTTTTTCTGAAGGGAAAGTAACGGTCTGTTTGATTTTAGAAATATTTTTGTTTACTTTATGGGTCTTGATCATGATCAATGAATCCGATACTTGAAAGACTGGTGTGTGGTGGGTTAAGATGGAAAACTAGCCGTTATGGTAAGTGAAAACGTGGCAATTTCAAGGGTCCCACTTTGAGGAATCCCAGGTAACGTTTGATTCGTCTCTCCATTGTATTTTGAAGAATTTCCATCATTTTAAACTTATAATGTTTTCTTATATATATATATATATAGTTTTAAAACTATATATATATATAAGGACATGGGTTGGGAGTGTAAAACCCAAAATTTCTTTTAAAAATAATAACATTTAAAAAAATTAATGGATTTTTTACTTTAATTTTAATTGGGTTTTACCCTGAATTAACTATGTTACAAATTGAATATCTGCCTCATGTTGATTTTGGACCTCATCAACTCAGCCAATTTCATAATTTGTTTTAACATCATAATAATTATATAAAAGATAAATTAAAATAAATAATTCCTAGTTAAAATGAATAATGAAATAAAAAAATTAATGAATAAAGTAGATAAGACTTAAAGATTAAAAATAAGAAAGAGTATCGTTTTAGCCTATAGTGTTCCCCCCCTCCCTGAATGCATAGTAAAAATACCTTCAGTTGATCGTGGAGTTCATCTGGCACATCTTTCGCTTGTATCTACTTTTTCTTGTGTGAATACCTAACCTCCCAAAAAATGCCACCTGATTTGTCAGCTCACATGGCTCTACTTTCTGTGGCTTCACAAATTTGACTTGAATTGCTTCAATTTTGTTTTATTTTATTTTATTTTATTTTTTCTGACGACCAAGGGACTCTTGTCTAATGGGTCACTAACAATGCATCCATGCATTTTCATGTACACCCACAGAACATGTTTTCCGTGTTACGCTATGGGATAAGTAAGTTTCTGGCTTGAGATTTCGAAAGTAGAAAAGAAAGGTCACTCGCCATGTTTTAGTTTTTTTTTTTTTTTTACGTGGGGTGTCCGGGCCAGCTTACGCGCACCGCGACTAATCCACACGGTTCACTGAACATCCTGCAAGCCCAGTGAACAGGTAAGGCACCGCGGGGGTGACAGGCGTGTATGGTAAGGTTCGAACCCATGTGCTGAGGAAGGGGACAAGCCCCTCCCACCGCTGCGCCATGTTTTAGTTCTTGAGTCCATAAGTAGCTTATGCAGGGATGATTACTATTTAACAATGATATAAAACACGGTATGTTAGTTTAATATTAAAATTTCTTGAACCAATTCTTTATTTAGCTTAAATTTTAAATTAATCATGTCAGAATTATTCTAATATAATTTAATCAATTTGATAATTTTAAAGGTGACCCAAATAAATAATTGAAACATAATTTAGCTTCAAAAAAATCTTAGTATTTTGTACATTATGAAAGAACAAAATTTTTAATGATGAATATCATAAAATATAAATTTTATGTTAATTAAATATTCATCAATTTTTTTTAAATATTACAATTAAATAATAATTGAGATATAATATCGTAGCACATATTCGAGGCCTCGGGATGAAGAAAATAACCTTCCTTTTAGCTCTCTTTAATGGCACATGTAAGAAGTTTATACACACGTTGTTTAAAAAAATAGGTCTTGAAATAAAACTTATTTTACTCTTTAATGTTTTAATTTTTTATTTTAATTTTTTTAATATTAAATTATTTTAGAAATTGTTTTATGTTGTTTTTTTATTAGGTTATATACCTTTAATTTTTTTATTGATTTCAATTTTTCAATATTAAATTAATTGAAAGTAATTTTTTTTTTGTTTTTTTTATAATTTATTATAATCTCAGGATTTAGATTGCAAGTTTAATAGATTGAATTAAAAAAATTTTATGCCTTTACTATTTTTTTAATTCCATCTTTTAATTTTGAATGGTTTGAAAATTAAATTTTATAATTTTTTATAATTTGTATTTTATGATATTATCTTGATATCATGATTTGAGACGTAAGCTCGAGAGGTTAATCTATTTTTTTGTCCTCTTATAATTAAATATTTTTTTAATTAGGCTTCAATTTGTTTTAATTATTTTCTATAAGGTTATTCAAATCTTATAATTTAAATTACAAGTTTGGCAGGTTACTTAAATTAACTCAGTTTATTATTATTTTTAATTTCACCCTTTAAAAACTTAATGTTTTCTTATTTATTTTTTAAATTTTATCATTCAATATATATTTAGTTGTTTGTGAATTAAGACTCATAATGATTTTTAATTTGTTTTCTGTAGAGTTATATCGATCTCATGTATTTATTTATTTTTATTTATTTTCAACATTCAATATTAGATATGTTGAAAATAAAGCTTTATAAGTTTTTTTTATTTATTTTTTATGAAGTTATTTTAATCTCATGATCCAAGTCACAAATTTAACAACTTAGTCTGGTTGACTTGAGTTATATTTTATCCTTTTTTAATTGATATTTTCTTTATTGCATCCTTTAAAATTAAGTTTGTTAGAAACTAGATTTTATAATTTTTTTATTTACTTTCTATATGACTATTTCAATTTCATGATCTTGGTTGTGGGTTTGAGAAGTTAACTCAAGTTATTTTTTTTATTTTAATATTTTTTTTCAATTTATCTTTTAACATTCGTTTAATTATAAATTGACCTTCAAATTTTTTTTTTCTCTTTATAAAATTATTACATTTATTTAATCTGAGTCATAAATTTTATATATTAATATTGATTGATCTAATATATCACCAATTTAATATTTAAAAATATATAATATTAAATATATTAATATTATCATATCAATATTTTTTAAATATATATATATATATAT
>SRLM01001110.1:79647-105002 GCA_015708895.1 Populus ilicifolia
TGAACAAGATAACAAATATAAAACATGTTAGTATTAAACATTAAAGTCCATATTAAGTTTATACCATACTTATTCTTACACCATTAGTGTAACCTTTTCACCTTGACATAATTAACTTAGCTAAACATAATGGAAGAAAGACAAATAGATAAACAAAATAAGAACATAAATAAGATAAGAGTTAACAAAGCAAAGGAAAGGAAATGAAAGGCATAAACTTGATATTAATGAAAACATAGCATAAAGAATACAAAGAGAGAAAACAAGAGGATGATCTTGATCTGGACACCAAGATGCCTAAATGCATCGAAAATGCCTCCTTTTATAGGCCAAAATTGAGAACTATTGATTTGATGACTAATTGATGAGTAGATGACCAACCCTTGACTTGGTGACAATCCTTATCTTCTCTTGTCTGCCCAAAACATCATTGATGACGTCAAAATTAGAGCCACTTGAAAACATGAAAGTTCTAGAAAATTGTCTCAGCTTTCTTGTGTAAAACATTCAGCTTATTTTGACTTCTAGAACTCCAGATATGACCAAAATACTGAACAGTGCTCGGGTTGGAGGATAAATTTGGGCTTCTTTGTTGTTACAACAATTTGGACTTGAAAATGACCTTTTTAGATCTTGGGCTCCATATGAAAGTTGTAGGCCTATGTCTTACCTTTCCATCCATATAAAGTAGATCTAAATCTGAGATCTATAGCTCCAGATATGACCTAATTACCGAACAGTGTTCCGGTTTGGATTGCACCGACATCTCTTTTCTAAGTTTAATCATCTCTTTGCCTTTGCAATTGAGGTTCTTAAAGTCATCAATCAATCCTTTCATTTATGTGATAGGCCTGCATTTAAAATGGACATTTACCACAAATTAAAGGTATCTTATATTATTAGATAAATTACTATAAAATGTATTTTAGTTAAGGAGTTATTGATACTTCAAGTGCAAAATGATGATATAAAACCATGATAAAAATGCACTTTTGAGTACTAATCACATATATAAAGAGACATAATCCATATAAAAAAATATATGTTTTTTCATTATTGAAAGAACATAGTTTTCTTTTTCTATTTTGATTCTCTGCATTGACTTGACAATATTGATAAAGATGTTCGTACTATGAAACATCACCTTGTTTCTAGTAACTAAAGTGGCACTGAAGTAATTGATTTAGGAATAAGAAAGTGAATTCTCACAAGTAAGTTTTCCTTTCCAATCTATATTGGTATCAAAGCCATGTTTTTTGATATTGCTTTTATGTAGTATATCTATTATTATATGAATGATAGATGTAAATTTTGTGTTAAAAAAAAATTACTTCCATCAAGAATTTTAATTTTACAAAATTTTATGAAATAATTTAGTTATGAATTTATCTTTTCTACAATTAATTTTATTATCAATTCATGCATGAATTGATGATAGAAATGGAAATTAAATACTGTAGTTTTCATTTTTATTTTTAATTGATTGCAATTGCAGTAATTAATTAAACTGTGATAATTAATTAACTGTTATTGAACAATTATTAAAAAAATGAATTTACACATCTTTTGAAAGTTGTGTTTATATATATAAGAAGCGCCAAAATCAAACGATGAGGCAGCATCTTACAATCATGTCTAACCTTACCTATAATGACAACATTAAGACATTTAACGATATTGTTCATCGTGTCGAGCTTAAAGAAGATCGACTTCACACTGAAAAGCCTATAAACGAGGCTTTTATATCTGAAACAAAGATATATGGAGCATATGGCTATAAATATAAAAAAGGTAAGGCTAAAGGTCCAAAATATGACAAGAGAGGAATAAAAGCAAGTAGTAGTGGACATAAACGCAAGTGTGGGAAATGCGATGGTAAGAAAAACAAGAATATGAATTGTTTTGATTATGGTAAAGTTGATCACTTTGCTCGTAATTGCATAAAGCCAAAGTTAATGTTTAACCACAATCATCCCTTTAACTTATATGTTAGCAGTTGTGCAATGCTTGCTAAATCTATTTTTTTTTTTTACCATAAACTCAGGAGCAACTAACCACATAGTAAGGGATCAAATAACTTTTATGGAATTCCATTGAATTTCAAAGGGAAGTAGATACATATACATGGGGAACAATGCTTCCGCAGCTGTGCTTAGGATCGGTACCTGCAAATTGGATTTGCGGGGTGGTCGCACACTTTATTTTTATGATGTGCTCTACGCTCCAGAAGTTTAACGAAATGTTATGTCTGTTCTTACTTTACTCCAATTGGGCTTTAAAATTGCGTTTGTTGGTTGTTATGTAAAAATACATCTGGATAATATTTTTATGGTTCTAGTTTTATATTCAATGGTTTTATGGTGTTAGACACTGTTAATGTATCTATTAAGTATGATGCTCCAATTTATGTTGTTCAAAATTCCAGTACTATTAATGATAGTAATATTAAAACTTGGCATGCTAGACTATGACACATTGAGCAAGATTGATTACATAGATTAGCAAGAGTTGGTCTTTTAGGATCATTTTCCAAAGAGAAATTGCCTATTTGTGAGCATTGCCTTGCAAGAAAAGCAACTAGATTACTATTTGACAAAGCTAAAAGAGCTAGTAGTCCATTATAACTTATTCATTCACACATTTGCGGGCCAATGAATATGAGAGCAAGACATGGAGGAAATTATTTCATCATATTTATAGATGATTTCACATGGTTTGATCATCTTTATTTGATCTCACATAAGTCTGAAGCATTGGATTGCTTCATTCAATACACCAATTTGGTGAAGAATAGACTAAGTGCCAAGATTAAAGCTTTAAGAACTGATCGAGGATGTGAATATCTACCTGAATAATTTAAAAAAATTTATGATAAAAAGGGTATAGCTAGACAACTAACTATTCCTTATACTCCACAATAAAATGGTGTAACAGAAAGGAGGAATAGAACCCTATTTGACATGATTAGGTCGATGATGGCGCAAGCTAACTTATCAATTTCCTTTTAGGGAGATGCATTGTTAACTGCTGCTTATATACTTAATCGTGTGCCCTCTATATCTGTCTCATCCACCCCATATGAACTATGGAATGGTGTCAAATCTAATCTAGGTTATTTCCATTCATAAAGGTGTACAACTTATATTCACAATACTTCTCATGAATATGAGAAACTTGGCCCTAGAGGGAAGAAGTGTATCTTTATATGATATTCTGAATATTCCAAAAGATTTGTATTTATTGGTGAAAACGTTAATGGGAGAGTGATGGAGATTGAATCGCGTGATGTTGTATTATTAGAAAAGGTTTTTCCAAAGATAGGAGACGTTGAAAAAGATTTTCAGTTATATGAATTGGAAAATCCAGATTATGGTGCAACAAGCCATTTAGTAGAGGATTTAGATGAAACTTTTAATCCTCTTGAAAATAGTGGGAGTGGTATTTTATCTATTCCTACTCTCACGGAGCAAGATCATGAGCAATCTCAACCTCGAAGAAGCATTCATGAACCAATTCCTCATCGTTAATTTGAGATTGAGGGGGAAGTGTTCATGATTGCTCCACAAATGATGAAGCCCTAAAACATTCAATCATGCTCTATCTGGTTCTAAAGTAAGTGAATGGATTAAAGCTATGAAAGAAGAAATGGAGTCAATGAAAATGAATCAAGTTTAAGACTTGGTTGATTTACCGTCAAGACGAATATCTATTAAAATTAAGCGTAAGGTAGACGGGTCAATAGAATGTTATAAAGCTCGACTAGTAGCGAAAGGTTATACACAAGAAGATGGAATTGATTATGAAGATACATTCTCACTAGTTATGAGGATTACTTCAATTCGCCTCATTTTAGCTATAGTCGCACACATGGACCTAGAGTTATATCAAATGGACGTTAGAACTGCATTTCTCAATGGAAAACTAAATGAGGAGATCTATATAGATTTGCAACCTTTAGGATTTGAGACTAAAGGATAATAAGGCAAAGTTTGCAAGCTTAAAAGATCCATATATGGTCTTAAGCAAACCTCTAGACAATGGAATGTTAAGTTTCATCAAGCTATCCTTAAGGATGGTTTTACAATGATGGAAGAAGATCATTGTGTGTATTTAAAATGTTTTAACAATAATTTTATAATACTATCCTTATATATTGACGACATCTTAATAGCTAGAAATAACAAAGAGATGATTGATACCACTAAAAAGTAGTTATCATCAAACTTTGAAATGAACGACATGGGTAAGGCCAGCTATGTACTTGGTATGAAAATCATAAGAGATTGCACTAAAAGACTTTTGGGTTTAACTTAAGAGACTTATATCAAAAAGATGTTAGAGCGCTATCACATATAAGATAGCAAACCAATAGACACCCCTATTGATAAAATTTTAAGCTTAAACTGTGATATGTGTCCTAAGACTCTATAAGAAAAGGAGAAAATGTTCAGAGTACCTCATGCTAGTGTTGTCGGTAGTTCGATGTATGTAATGATGTGCACACGTCTTGATATATGTTATACCATTGAATTGGTTAGCTGATATCAATCAAACCTTGGTTAGAAATACTGGATGATAGTTAAAAGGATTCTACGATATCTGAAAGGAACTTCAAATTACATGTTATATTACAAGGGAAAGAAAGATTTGCGATTGATTGGTTTCTCTAACGTTGATTGGGGAGGAGACGTCGACCAATCCAAATCAATTTCAGGATGTACTTTCTTGCTTAATGATAATGCAATACTACGAAGGAGTAAGAAAAAAAATCCTATATAGCCTTATCTACTATGAAGGCTGAGTATGTAGCTTGTTTCGTAGCAACACAAGATGTTGTTTGGTTAAAAAATTTCCTATATCATTTGAAAATTATTAAATCAGCATTAGACCTATTGACAATTTATTGTGATAACACTACTACAATAGCTGTAGCTAAAGATCTAAAATATCATGGAAAGACCAAATATATCAAGATGAGATATCACTACATTAGAGAAGAAATTATTAAACAAGATGTGATCCTAAAACACATTTCTACAAACTCTATAGTTGTAGATCCACTCACAAAACCAATGACAAGGGATGCATTTGTTAGACATGTGAGATCCCTTGGCCTATGTAGAATGTAATTAGTTTTAAAGATCATACGAAAGCTTACAGTGATTGAGTAATGAATAAATGCGTTTAGAATATTATTTTATTCATTATTTTTTTTTCATGAATATATTATGAGTATCATATAATATAATTTGTTAGTGTATCAATAGACTTAGATTGACTCACTCACATAATCAATCACCTCTAGCACTTGTAAGGTGAGTAGAGATAAGACTATTTGAGTTTTAATACTCAATAAGCGACTTGGACACAGTGAGAGTAATTTTAACTCAAAATGATCATTAAAAAGTCACCTTGGCTAGGATCAAGATAAGATTCTTAAATAAAAAATCGGCATAAATGAATTCCCACCATTCATGTCTATTATGATTGAAGCCGAGTATGAAATTATTCATTTGCCACTAATGAAAAATGAGTAAATGAGAATTTCTGATTTGAAGTCTATGTTTTTAGCAATAAGACTAAGACTCGTATAATGTATTTTCTCTAACAAGGAGAGCAATGACATACACTCTTTGTCTTAAGAAAAGAAAAGAGTAAGCTCCACTATAACATGTATTTCATACTACATGTGCTAGCGACCATTATAGAAATAAAAAAATGTATCCTTGCTTCTTTATTATCTGAGTCCTGAAGATTATATCTAAGATCTCAAAATCGTACCTTTTATGACTTTTGACTATATCATGAGGTGATGTATTAATGAGCTCTACTTTAAGAGTATATCCTATAGTCATAGAATGATTCAACTTAAAGGAATTCTCTTAGGAAGATGAGTTAATTCAAATTTGATTAATATGAGAGCGAAAGAAAAAATAATTTTAGTTATACTCCTGTCACTTGTATTCATCAGCCAGGATCATATCACTTGAGTAGATTTGATATGATTTAGAATACTTGTAATTGTAATGATGGATTGAGTATGAAAATTCTTGAGGGATTGAATTATATTTAGTCATGTGTAACTAAAAATGCTTGGGGGTATATTAGTACACTTTAAGGAATAATTAATTATGAGGTTGATGTCTCCTATCTGGCTTGTATTAGGTTTATATATTAGAGCTCCTTTTACTTTGTGCTTTAGGTCACATAATCCATTCGTCAAGTATGAAATTCTTATGCAAGTTTGAAGCATAATGTATTAGAGAGATTTGGTCCTTCATGGATAAGTGGGAGATGTTGGTTATTGGGTTAGGCTTGGTCTGCCCATGGTGGATGGTTTGGTCTAAGTTATTAGAGGAGTTACTAAAGAAAGTAACCGCCTTCTCTAATCATATATAAAGGGACATAACCCATATGAAAGAATATAAGTTTTTCATTATTGAAAGAACATAGTACTCCTTTTCTTTTCTCCTATTTTGATTCTTTGCATTGACTTGACAAGATTTATAAAAACATTCACACTGTGGAACATCACTTTGGTTCTAGTATTTGATGTGGCATTGAAGTAATTGATTTAGGAATAAAAAAGTGAATTCTTACAAGTAAGTTTTCCTTTCCAATCTACAGTTCTAAACACCAATTTCTTTAGCAATAATACATCAATCAATAACTCACCATGAAATACATATAGCTACACGCACCCACCACAAGTTACTTGCAACTTCAATTTTCATGAGGTGCTATAACATCACTTTCTACAACTTACCTAATACCATTGTTCATGGATTAAGATTTATAAATATCTTGAGTCAGGAAGTAAGTATTTAAGTCATTTAAGTTTATTTTAAAAGCTTCACACACTTTACATTTTTCATTCTTCTACCTTTGTTATACATTACTCCTATATTTACTAAGGATCCCTATTTCAATGGATGAAAATGCTTAATAATGTTATTCTAGATTTCCAACAAAAAGCTTGTTTCATATACCTATTGAATGCACAAAAACAATTCCAACAAAACAACATGCAATTAGAGCTCCTTCATTGTTTTCTTCTTAATAATAAAATAAAATAAAATAAAATCCAAGAGCAACTAAGAGATTTTTTGAACAAATAACTAAGAGATTTTTTGAACAAACTACATCTGCAGTCTCCAACTATCATTAAGATTACCATTTGGTCCTTCAACTATCAAAAGTTGTAATTGAGCCAATGATTTAACATAGGTGTAGCTATGTTGATCTTTCATATATATATATATATATATATGTATAGTCTAATACTCTTTTGCAACAATAAAACAAAAGAAAAAACAAACCCATTTTTTAATCTCTTAAACCTAGAACTCAAAAAGAAGAATTATATATCAGAAATGTGAAAAGTTTCTTTCAAAGATAACTCTAATACTCTTTGCAAAAACAAAACAGAAGAAAAAACAAACCTATTATTTTTATCTCTTAAACCCAGAAATCATCAAGAAGAATTATATATGAGAAATGTGAAATCTAGTATGAACTCGACCATTCATGAAGAAATCTCGACCATTCGTATCCTAAACAAGTACTTCCCTTTCTTATATACACATATTATTTCTTTTTAAAGTCTCCTTAGCAACTCTGTGTGTTTTCATGCCTATATTTCTCTATCTATTTGAGCTTAAATGAGATTAAAATCTTATTATTAGTTTTTTGGTTTTTTGAATTTTGGGAATTAGTAGTGAAAAACTATGATTTAAGTTTTAAGAAAGAATAAAAAGCTTTAAAAAAAAAAGAGCGAGTATGTTTTGATAGTTGGATTTTAATCCAATTAAGCTAGATTGATCAAGTCAACTTTGTTGGGGAATTCAACTAGTGATATACTGATATTTTCTAATAGGAGGCTTAACATATTGACATAATATTTAACTTGATTTAACAAATTGCCTACATAAAGATAGAGAAATAACACAAAACAAATAAATGGAGGACGAGGATTACACCCACTCAAACTCAGCTTCGAACACAAAACAAATACATGGAGAAGGAGGATTACACTCACTCAAACTCAACTCCCAACTCATTATTGCAATGGCAACAGGGCTGCTGCCCTTAGCAACCCCTCTTTCTCTCTTATTCTCTTACACACATTTACCACTCTCTCTCTTATTTTACTCTCATATAATGCTTTTATTTATAGGCATTTTATTGCAGATAATAGACCATCAATTATGACATAAATAGTGGCAACACATGAGTTGCACCTTCTTTGTCAATGGTGGGTGCAACTACCATTGTAGCCTTTCAGCAATGGTAACCCTACTTCTTAGGTTAGGTTGCATAATTTATTACCCATTAATGACAAATCCCAACAATCACTCCTTTTGACATTTATATGGGCAATTGCCCTCTTACTTTTTCAACACAAGTTTGCATTCTGTAGTTCTTCTAAGCTTACTATTTCGAGAGCATCTTTGGCCAAGTTTACAAGTACTTGCCAAACCTTTCAATCACCATAATAACCTAAGCACACTCTTTCTCACACCAAATGATCACTTTAACCAGATGGTTTGCCACGTCACATCTAAAGAGTATTAAAGCTTATTTTTGGAACATAACATTCTCTTTCAAGCGTATCAACTATGCTTGGTCTGGAATGATTTATCAAGCCTCACACCAAGGCTTACAACACCCTCTTAAATGTAAATTTGTATTTTCAAGTACGACAATCATTGAGTATTTAAATGTGATCACGAGCTTACCACTTGTCCAGGAGTCTACTCATCCTAGAGTTGTGTTTGCCCTCTATTCCACCCTAGGAACCACGCCTTACTTCTTTGTAAGTCTCCTGTTCTTAGTCTCAAGAGTCTAGGTAGCGCTCCACCTTTAATTATAGGAGCAACCTATTAAAGGTTGATTTATATTTGTCTTTATACTTTGAGTATTACAATGCCATTACTGAGCACACCACCTTGAGAAGATTCAACTTGTTCCAGAAACTTGTGCATGCCCTCTGCTCCTATATAGCAGTCGCATCTTAATACTCCACAAGTCATCCACTTATTATCCAAGATGAATATCTTTTAGCTCATTGATCTTTAGTATGGGGGTAATATCTGACACGACTAAAAGATTGATGTCTTTTTTCAAGTGCAGGAGTGTCGAAGTAATAAATAACCCGGCAAGACCGGGGTCGAACCACAAGGAGGTTAATTATATAAATTATAGATGACAATAACACAACAACAATAATAATAGTAACAATAACAACAACAACAAAAATAATAATCATATAGAGGTTAATTGTATACATTATAGGTGATAATAATACAACAACAATAATAAAGGAACAACAACAACAACAACAACAACAACAATACTAATAATAAAGAAAAATAAGAAGGAGAAGAATAAGAAGAAGATGAAAACTTTGAGATGAAATATTAATGTAAGGATTAAACAATGATAATAATAAATGTCAAGGTTAGAGGTTTCACTAATGGTATGTCAAACAAGTATAGTATAAACTCTTATTATTCAATTGAAAACCACACACAAAGGAGGTTCCAATCACATTATAAATTATTAACATGATCACATTAGTTATCTTATTTGATTAATGCTAATACTTGTAAATCTCATCAAGCATTCATGATTATAACTTATGTTAACAACAAATCAAGTTCCTATCACAACTCAAATGTTGGTTATACCATACAGTATAAGCTATGAGAGTACCAAGTATTTGTTGTACCAAGTGTTATATACAACATAAATCTAGATTAGTCATTTAATAAGCAAAGTATTAAAGAGTGAACAAGATAACAAATACAAAACATGTTAGTATCAAACATTAAAGTCCATATTAAGTTTACACTATACTTATTCTTACACCATTAATGTAACTTTTTCACCTTGACATAATAAACTTAGTTACACATAATGAAAGAAAGAAAAATAAATAAACAAAATAAGAACATAAATAAGATAAGAGTTAAGTAAGTAAAGGAAAAGAAATGAAAGGCATAAACTTGTTATTAATGCAAACAAAGCATAAACATTACAAAAAATACAAAGAGGAAAGCAAGAGCATGGTCTTGATCTAGAAATCAAGATGCCTAAATGCATGGCAAATACCTCTTTTTATAGGCTAAAATTGAGAACTATTGATGTGATGACTAATTGATGAGTGGTTGACCAATTCTTGACTTGGTGACAATTTTTATATTCTTTTGTCTGCCTAAAAAGTTATTGATAACGTTAAAAGTGGAACCATTTGAAAACATAAAAGTTATAGGAAATTGTCTCAGATTTCTTGTTTAAAAAATTCAGATTATTTGGACTTCTAGAACTCCAGATATAGGCCAAAAATTAAATAGTGCTCTAGCTGAAGGACAAATTTGGACTTCTTTCTTGTTGCTCCAATTTGGACTTGAAAATGACCTCTTTAGATCTTAGGCCCCATATGAAAGTTATAGGCCTATGTCTTATTTTTTCATCCATATAAAGTAAACCTAATATAAGATCTACAACTCTAGATATGATCTAATTACCAAATAGTGTTCCGGTTTGGATTGCACCGATATCTCTTTTCTAAGTTTAGCCATCTCTTTGTCCTTTCAATTTTAGTTCTTAAATTCATCAATCAATCCTTGTACTTATATGATAAGCATGCATTTAAAATGAACATTTACCACATATTAAAGATATCTTATATTATTATATATGTTATTATAAAACATGCTTTAGTTAAGGAGTTATTAATACTTCATGTGAAAAATGATAACATAAAACCTTAATAAAAAATGCACTTTTAAATACTAATCATCCCCCCCAACCAACTTATTACTAGTCTTTATTAATCAAAGCGTTAAAATAAAAAAATAATTTGTAAATTCCACAAAGCAAGATATTCATCATTCAACTTCCATTAATCTATCCAGATAAACAAACTCTCATTAAATTTATATATCTGCTCAATATCTCTTAACAAGATATTAATAAACCTTTTTTTTTGTGCTCAATATATCACCATAAAATTATGGGACTTTTCTTGTAAGAAAATAAAATTTTTGTTTTAATGCTCAAGGTTTTTCCTCAACTCATGTAACAGGCATTGGGTCAATAGCTACCAAGTTAGTTGACTTTAGGGTATTAGGTGTTAAAACACCTCTTCAGGCTTAATTGCTTAGGTTAGGAAGGCTACGAAACCAAACTTATCTATATTTTTATTATTATTATTTTTTTTGCTTTTGTTTTGTTTTTGTTTTTTTTATAAACTGTATATTATCCCTTTTTCTTAGTTGTTACCTTTAACAAAAGACCATAAATAATATAATAATCCAATGTGCAACCCACAATCATATGTTAAAGTGTGTGTGTAAATTAAGGTTTAACAATACATGTTAAATGATTATATGAGTAGAATTAAGTGATAACAATGTGAGAGTTTGTAAACCTGAATATTTGAAGAAGTATTATGATAGACTTTATTAAGAATGATTGCTAAGATGTGTCTCAAGAATCATAAAAAGATCTCTTTTACTCTACCATCATAGTAACAAGAATTTTGCACATGCTTTATGAAATATAAAACACAGTTAGTTAATTTTTTTTTAGCTACCACCCTCTCCCCCTAATCAAAATGAGATATTTTCCTTAATGTTCTAAGGTAAAAAGATAAAGTATAGAAGATATCACCTAAAATAATAAACACTGATAAACTTGAAATATACTGAAATAAAAATAAGAAATAACAAAACAATATAATGAAACAAAAAGACAAAAAAAAATTACAAATGAAGACTCAAATCTAATATAAGCTTTTTATAGATTTTCTTATATGACCATTTTATGTGACTCATGGAGGGATCAATTACAGGAATGAAAGATTGTAATTGGTCAATCAATTGTTCAATAGTAGTAGTAGAGATTATGATTTGTCATGCAGAAGATGTTAGAAATTCATGTTTCACAACATGATCAAGAAAAGACAACAACTTATCATAATAATCATTAACATTTAGCAAACTTATGAGTTTATGGTGAATGTGCAGTTGGGCCCAAGAGGAAATATGAAGATCTCTTCCAATGTGCCTAGACCACCTAGTAAGGCAATGAAGGCATTAACATGGTTAAACATTATATTTTTCGAGCAGACATTGTGGAAACCTGTAGTTCCTCTCTAATTTTTTTTTTCTAATGATGTTCCCTTGTGCTAAAGCTTCGGGAATGACCCCCAAAACTTGACTACCTCCTAAAAATACAGCTATTGACACACCTCCTATTAACCCAAGATTGCCTCCCCCATAACTAAATGAATATTTCTCTCAGCTAGCACCTGACCAAGATGATTTGGTGATTTTGAAAACTCCTTTTCTGTCCTAAGACTAGATTCACTGAAAACACAAATATTTCTTATTTGGTGACTTGAGGAACTTGCCATTTCTACACACTTCTATATTTATTGAATGTATGGTTTGAGTAGAAATGAAAGGAGAGAAGAGATGATTTTATAGATGAGAAATTGAAAAGACACTCATACCACCTATATGTAGCCAGCTACAGTCTCACTCTCTCTCTCTCTCTCTATTTATTTATTTATTTATTTTTGAAAAACACATATGTATATACAGGTATTTATGATTGTGGCTTATATTTTTCCTTGATTTTACATCCAAGAACGACTTAAACGTCCTTTATGGGTCGGGGATAGGCTTCCTATCTAGTTTTCTTAAAAATTGACAAATATGGTTTTTTTTAGTCAGATTTCCAAAACTAATTCAAGAATTTTCTTTATGAAATAGTGGCCATAAATCATAAATTGCATGATACATATTTTCTACTGGGATGCGTCTCAAGAGTTTATATAAGATTATCTAAAGAACCCTTACTCAGGCCATCCTTAATGAATTGTATTTTATCTTCACGGTTTATAGATACCATTTCTAAAGAATGACATTGTGCATTACAAGTCCATCTAGTACATTGATGATAGATTTTTAATCATTTTGCATGATGTTTCTTTGCAAAAGTTCTTTTCCTGTTCTAGGCATATATGAAATGAAGGAATTCAAGGACTTACCTGATAATCAGACCTTTGCTTTAATCAATCAGTGAATATCTTCAGGAATTCCATGATTCATTAATAACCTCAATCTTGCACATCTAGCATGGTAAATTTTATAATCATATTTTGAGGTAGAGCGGGAAAATACTTTTTTAATTTTTCAAGATTAATGTCCATTTTCAAATGGGAATGAGAAGAGAGATTCAAAGAATTGCACAAATATATACACGGATATTAGTTATTATAGGAAACTGAAAGAATCGATTTAAGTCATGGAGTATCGTTGTCCGCCATTTGACTAAGGTGAGAGAAACTAACAAAAATCACTCAAAAAGAAACATAAAAATGATATGAAAAAAAAATCAATCTTTATATACAGGATCATCCAATTCAGTAGAGTCATTTTTAATTGAAAAATTATCAAAGTAAACTTTTAAATGATGTCCATTTACCTTGAAAACATTGTCATTCTTTTGATTCTCAAAATCACAGGCCCCTTATGGATACAATGTTTCATAGTAAAAGGACCACTCCATCTTGATCTTAGTTTTTCAAGAAATAAATGCAGTTAAGAATTATTAAGCATGACTTTTTGACTAATATTAAATGTTTTTCTCAGAATATTCTTGTCATAAAACTCTTTGATTCTTGCTTTATGAATTTTTAAATTTTCATGTGCATCATTTTTTATTTTCTTAAGCTCATTTATTTGTAATTTTTGCAGTTAACTAGCATCTTCCAAATTTAAATTTAAAGCTTTAATAGCCCAACAAATGTTATGTTCAAGTTCCACAGGCAAGTGACAAGGTTTTTCATAAACTAGTCTATAAGGTGACATACTTAATGATGTTTTATAAGCAGTTTGATAAGCCCAAAGTACATCATTAAGTCTTAAAGACTAATTTTTCCTATTAAGGTTCATTGTTTTCTCCATATTAGCAAGCTTTACTTGTCCACTTGTTTGAGGGTGATAAGGGGTGGTAACTTTATATGTGATTTCATATTTTTTTTTAATTAAAGACTCAAATGGCTTGTTGCAAAAATATGTTCCACCATCACTTATTATGGCTTGAGGGACTCCAAATCGACTCAAAATATTTTCTTTCAAAAACTTTATCACTGTTTTGTGATCATTGTTTCAACTTGGAATTGCCTCTATCCATTTTGAAACATAATCTACTACGACTAATATGTATAAGAAATCAAATGATGAAGGGAATGGACCCATGAAATCTATGCCCCAGCAGTCAAAGATCCCAATGATAAGAATAAGATTTAAAGGCATCATGTGACATTTTAAAATAGATTCCAACTTTTGACAATTCTCACAAGTTTTGCAAAATGCATGTGAGTCCTTGAATATGGTGGGCCAGTAAAATCCACTTTGTAAGATTTTTGCAGTTGTCTTTCATGATGAAAAATAGCCCCCATATGTCTCAAAATGATAAAATTTAATGGCACTACTTACCTCATTGTCAGGAATATATCTTCGAAATATTTGATCAGGACAATATTTGAATAAATAAGGCTCATCCCAATAAAAGTTCTTCACTTCATTCAAGAACTTTTTTTTTATCTTGAGTACTTTAATGAGCTGACAATTATCCTGAAACAAGAAAATTGACAATATTAGCAAACCAAAGCATTGATGAGACGAAAAGTAAAGATTCATCGGGAAATTAGTCATTGATTGGTGTGATGTCAATTTTTGAATTTGTTGTCAATCTTGATAAGTGATTTGCGACAACATTTTCGCTGCCTTTCTTATCTTTGATTGTGATATCAAATTCTTGAAGTAATAAAATTTACAGCACCAATCTAGCCTCACAATCTTTCTTAGAAAAAAGATATTTCAATGCTGCATGATCACTAAAAACAAAAACATGTGAGCCAACAAGATAAGACTTGAATTTTTCATATGCAAATACCACTATAAGTAATTCTTTTTTAGTGGTGATATAATTCATTTGAGTACTATTTAAAGTTTTATATGTATAGTAAATCACATAAGGTTTCTTATTTTTTCTTTGTCTCAAAACAGTACTTACAGCATAATCACTAGCGTCACATATTATTTTGAAAGGTAATGACCAATCAGGAGGTTAAATGACAGGAGCATAAGTAAGCAAGTTTTTAAGTTTAACAAAGGCTTCTTTGCAATGTTTAGTCCATTCAAAAATATTATCCTTTATTAGAAGGTTACTTAAAGGCTTAGATATTACACTAAAATCTTTGATAAACCTTCTATAAAAGCAAGCATGTCCTAATAATGATCTAATAATATATTTTGGTGTGGGCAAGTTAGTAATTAACTCAATTTTAGATTTGTCAACCTTAATTTTTTTTAGTGAAACAATGTAACCAAGTACAATGTCGTTTGTTACCATAAAGTGACATTTTTTCCAATTCAGTATAAGATTCTTCTCTTCACACCTGCTTAAAACCTTTTATAAGTTAGTTGAACAATCATTAAATCAATCGCCAAAAATAAAAAATCATCCATAAAAATCTCAAGAAAATGTTCAATCATATCACTAAATATACTAAATATACATCTTTGAAACGTGGCTAGTGCATTACATAATCCAAAAGGCATCCTTTGATATGCAAAACTACCAAATGGACATATGAAAATAGTCTTCTTTTGATCTTCCAATGAAATTTCAATTTGGTTGTAACCTGAATAACCATTTAGGAAATAATAAAATTCATAACTTGCAATTCTTTCTAGGATTTGATCTACGAAAGGTAAACAAAAATGATTTTTTCTAGTAATTGAGTTAAGTTTTCTATAGTCAATGCACATGTGCCAACCAGTAATAGTCCTAGTGGGAATTAACTCATTGTGCTTAGAGTTCTTGGGTACAATTTAGGTAGGACTTACCCATTTGCTGTCACAAATAGGATAAATGATTTCATTGTTTAAAAGTTTAACGACTTTATTTTTCACTATTTCTTTCATATTAGGATTGAGTCATGTTGAAAATATTCATCTCCAATATCATATTTCCAAATGATAGCTTCATCAGTCCATTCCTATAATTAATCAATGCATTAAAAGTTACAAGAAACGAACATCCTAAAATAACAGGAAATAAATTACATACTTCAACAGGTTATGTATCAAAGACAATAAAATCCATAGGATAAATGAATTTATCAACTTGTACTAACACATCTTCAATTATTCCTCTAGACACTTTTATAGATCGATCAACAAGTAAAAAAGTTATACAAGTTGGTCGTAACTCACCTATATTGAGACTCTAAAACACTGAATATGGAAGTAAATTCACACTAGCTCCAAGATCAAGTAAGACTCTTTCAATTTTATGTTCTCCAATTAAGCAAAAAATTATAGGACAACCAGGGTTTTTATATTTCAAAGTATTATTGTCATGAAGAATGACATTTATTTATTCAGTTAAAAAGGCTTTCTTTTTCACATTTAATTTCCTCTTCACAGTGCATAGATCTTTAAAAAATTTAGCATAGAAAGAAACCTATTTAATAGTATCCAGCAAAGGTCTATTGATTATTACTTGTTTGAAAGTTTTAAAGATTTCATAGTTGTGATTGACTTTTCTTTGTTTAGTCATAACATGAGGAAATGAAAGCGTTAGAGGGGAATTAGTCTGTTCCTTATAAATTTCAAATTCAACCCCTTCCTTACACTCAAAGATTGACTTATCATCTTTCGAATAATGTTCAAGAGTGGGTTTTTCAATAACCTTACCATTGCGAAGAGTAGTGACTAATTTGACTTGATCCATGTGTTGGCTTCCGGAACTACTTGGATTTGCATTGTATTGCCCTTTAAGATTTTATTGTGGTTGAGATGAAAACTTACCTTTCTCTTAAAAACTAAGATCAAATGTGAATTTTGCAAGAATATCTTTAAAATATGTCATGTTTTGAGCAAGTTGAGTATTGATTCTCTCTTGCTTTTCAATGAATGCGTGCAATGTTTCCTTAAGATTTGTTTTAGGAGGTGAAACATAAGAAAATGCATATCCATAAGAATTTTAGAAATTATGGTGTGCTCAAAATGGTGGTTGTGAAGTTTGTACATTGTTATTATCACTCTTCCAACTGAACTTTCGGTGATTTCTCCAGTCAGAGTTGTATGTTTGTGAGTGTGGGTTGTAGTTAGCCTTTAGAAATTGTTTAAAGCAAATGCTTGTTAGACATTCCTTAATAGAAGGCAAAGTTAGACAGTTATTGGTTGAGTGTTTATTTATTTCACATATTTCACACACAATGTTTTCAACAAATTTTAATTGACCACTCATTTCCAATTCTAGTGCCTAACTTTTCTAACTAAAGATGCAAACTTAGCTTGAAGGTCATGATCTTCTCTAAGATTGTACATACCTCCACTAGATGTATGAGGTTGAGTTTTACTTGGTGCCTCATAAGTACCTACATTGTCCTAATTTTTAGCCTTTTTAATTAACAAGTTTAAGTACTCTATTGCTTCATTAGGGTCTTTATCTTAAAAAGTTCTATTGCACATCAATTCAACCATTTTCCTGGTTTTTCAGTGAAAGTGGTGATTTGTCTTTTGAAAGAATTTCTTCTATGAGCTGGGAAAAACTTCTTTAAAAAAGCACGAATAGATCCTGGTCTCAAATTTTGTAGCCATTTCTTAGCTTTATCTTTTAATGAAAAAGAAAAAAGCTTTAATCTGATGGTGTTCATGCTACAAAAAGAAAAAATGCAAGTATGAATTTTTGAATTATAAGCTATGAAAAGAAGGTAAAAGTTGAATAATGTCTAGTTTAAAATTAAAATAAGAAGTATCAGGAGAAAAAACTATGCATGATGGTGCACTTGTTCTTATAGAATTCATGTGATCTCTAAGTGTTCTAACACGATTATTTTTATTATTCTCATTATGAAGTGACTAATTATCTTTTTTGACCATATTTTCTGAAAATGATGAGGATACCTTACAAACTTTACCACTTAATGTATGTGATCATGCTCTCATACACGTGTAGGAATAAAATAAAAGGAAGAAAAAAAAAGGAGAAGGAAGAGAAAAGAAACAAAGTTATATACAAGAAAAGTGAAAAGAAAAAATAAAATAAATACTATAATTTATACAAGAACTTACCTTCCCGACAACATCGCCAAAACTTGACATGACTAAAAGATTGATATCTTCTCCCAAGTGCAGGAGTGTTGAAGTAATAAATAACCCGACAAGACTAGGGTTGAACCATATGGAGGTTAATTGTATAAATTATAAATAACAATAATAATAATATCATCATCATCATCAACAACAACAATAACAATAATAATAAAGAAAAAGAAGAAGGAGAAGAAGAAGAAGAAGAAGAATATGAGAACTTCAAGATGAAATATTAATGTAAATATTAAACAATGATAATAATAAATGTCAAGGTTAAAGGTTTCACTAATGGTATATCAAACAAGTATAGTATAAACTCTTATTATTCAATTGGAAACCACACACAAAAGATGTTTCAATCATATTATAAATTTTTAACATAATCATATTAGTTATCTTATTCGATTAATGCTAATACTTGTAAATCTCATCATGCATTCATGATAATAACTTATTTTAATAACAAATCAAGTTCCTTTCATAGCTTAGGTATTGGTTATACCATACAGTATGAGCTATGAAAGTGCTAAATATTTGTTGTACCAAGTGTTATATAATATAAATCTAGATTAGTCATTTAATAAGTAAATTATTAAAAATTGAACAAGATAACAAATATAAAACATGTTAGTATCAAACATTAAAGTTCATATTAAGTTTACACTATACTTATTCTTATACCATTAGTGTAACCTTTTCACCTTGACATATTAAACTTAGCTAAACATAATTAAAAAAAGAAAGAAAAATAAATAAAAAAATAAGAACATAAATAAGATAAGAGTAAACTAAGTAAAGGAAAGGAAATGAAAGACATAAACTTGATATTAATGACAGCAAAACATAAACATTGCAAAAAATACAAAGAGAGAAAGCAACAGCATGATCTTGATTTGCAAAGCAAGATGCCTACATATATGACAACCACCTCCTTTTATAGGCCAAAATTAAGAACTATTGATTTGATGACTAATTGATAAGTGGGTGCCTAACTCTTGATTTAGTGACAATTCTTATTTTCTCTTGTCTGCCTAAAAAATCATTGATAACATAAAAATTAAAACCACTATATGAAAGTTGTAGGAAATTACCTTAGCTTTCTTGTGTAAAAAATTGAGATCATTTGGACTTTTAGAATTTTATATATGTGCCAAACACTGAACAGTACTCGAGTTGGAGGACAGATTCAGATTTTTTTATTGTTGCTCCAATTTGGACTTGAAAATGACCTTTTTAGATCTTGGACTCATAAGAAAGCTGTAGTCCTATGTTTTACCTTGCTATCCATATAAAGAAGATGTAAATATGAGATCTACAACTCTTGATATGACCTAATTACCAAACAATATTCCGGTTTGGATTGCACCAACATCTTTTTTTTTTTTTAAGTTTGGCCATCTCTTTATCCTTTCAATTTGAGTTCTTAAATTCATCAATCAATCCTTTTATTTATATGATAGGTCTACATTTAAAATGAACATTTACTATAAATTAAAGGTATCTTATATTATTATATACGTTATCATAAAACATGCTTTAATTAAGAAGTTATTGATACTTCAAGTGCAAAATGATGACATAAAACCTTGATAAAAAATATATTTTTAAATACTAATCAATATCCATGAAAGTTATCAAGCTCTCCATACTCATTATAGCCACTTCATTGGCTATCCATCTATCCACTCATATCTAGTCATCACATTGGCTCTAGGGTCTTTTGTAATTGGGTTCCTATCATAGCTTTCACACCTTCTCATGAGGTGTATCCACTCGTCGTCATGCGGTGGTTTAAACTTGGGCTTATATTGTGGCCCTTACACCTTCTCTTTAAGGTGTCTTCACCTTTCATAGATGGTTGTATCCTCTTTCATAAAGTGGCTTTAAAAATTCTCTGACAGTCGCATCCTCCTTCAATTGGAATGCTTTAAAATAACTTTAAAAATTCTCTATCACCATGTGGACTATAGAAGAGACCAATGCTATTGATCACATAAAAAGAGAGAGTTGCAAACACTCCACACAATCCTCCATCTTGATTTTTATGTTTAAAGCTTCTACGTCTTTTTACTTGATAGTTCCACCTACACCAACTCTCTTTGATGTCTTTGTCTTTCATCATAAGTTGTTGCCTTTTATCACAGGTGTTTATACCCCTTCAATTAGGTGCATCTGCAATAGCTTATCTTTCTATCCTTGCATGCATTAGAAAGGTCCTTGCCTGCTGTCTTCATTAAGATCACAAAAGACTTCTTGTTATACAATCTTTACATAGTCTTTACTCTAAGCTTCACCTTGGAACTCTTCTTCTCCTTACACCTATTGTCTCATCACAGTATCTCGTTGGATCCTTTGAGTACTTTTGCACAATCTCCATTTGCCCTCAAGCAATTTTTGTTCTCCAGATTCTTCCTATTCTTTGCTTATATTTGACAGCAGCTTATCCTGTCACAACACTTATCTAAGTCAAAATAGGGTGCCAATCTTTATCCTCTTACTATATTTCTTTTTCATTTTCAAGGTCTTTATCAATTCTCCCATCGAGAAATTATAGTCACTGAATCTAACTTTTTTGGAGAAATCACCACTCCATCAGATCCTTGATCATTCAGAACCCAATTATTCCTTTATGCCATCATCCTGCTAGTCTTCAATAGTTTCATAAAAAACTATCACATATACAAAAATAGTACCGTATGGATAATCCTTCCACTAAGCAAGTTTCCAGGAAAGATTTGAGGGATCATACCGATCCTGTTTAAAATCCAATCTCCTAGCCAGAACTTCTTAGGCTATATCTATCCATCATACTTTCTTTTTGTATATACAACCATTTGCTAGGTTTGTTGTGGCTTTCCTTTGTAAGTTATTTAGAATATATTGGTTTTATACCTAATTTCTCAACATTTGGCGAGACTAGTAGTGCTTAGATTCGTCAAGACTGGCCTTTATCAATTTCCACTCTCTACCTCCACTTGTCCATATGATCAGGTGTCCAGAGTATCCTAATTTTGCCTTCCTTCAAGGTAATTAAAATTTCCCCACATAGTAGTTCAACACATTTAATTGGGCAAACATATGCGATTTTTTCTTCTTTATCTCCATCAACCACCATAATGACCATCAGATGCCTTATGATAAGACAATCTCCCTTTAATAATTCACCACCTCCATTTTTGGTCATAAGTCTTAATGATTAGGTAGTATCATTGCATCCAAAACAACCAAATTAGCTGGAAACAAGTTTAAAATCATCCAAATCGCATTTCAAATGGCTAAGATTTGATCAAAATAATTTTAGCATGATAAGCGGCTCAGATTCAATCTTTGATATGGTTTTACATAGACTCTACTATACAGAATCCTATTCCTTAGCTTGGCTCAAACTCGGCTTGGCTCAATTCAGCTCGAGGCTGATGACATGGCATGTGGGTCCCACTATGCTAAAGTGTCTACTAACTGGGTCGCTAACATAGCATGCTAACAAAATAATGATGTACTGATGACATCATAATCATCTGGATCTCGCATGTGGGTCGGGTCATCTGATATTCGAGTCGGGTTAACCCATCTAGATGAAGAAGACGTGTATGACTCGTGGCGCATGCGGCCAGCCACCCTACCAACACATGAAAGTGAGTGCGGCTATGTCTGACATTCAATTTTGACACAGTTTTTACCAATGGCTTCGTCTCCCTTTTCATTACACAATGGTATGATCAAACATAATTTTGACAACTTTTATTTTTGTGCAAAATCAAACACCACTTTAAACCATGTTCTCTGATGTTAATTGTTGGTGAATTCAACCAGTGATGTACTGATATTTGTTAATAGGAGATTTAACACATGACATAATATTTAATGTGGTTCAATAAATTGTCTACATCTAGGGGAGAGTCGATATTATTAGAGATAAAGAAAGAATACAAAACAAATATATGGAAGAGGAGGATTATACCCACTCAAACTCAACTCCCAACTTACTGCTGTAATGATAGTAGGGCTGCTGCCCTTGGCGGCCCCTTTTTCTCTCTTATTCTGTTACAATGACTTACCACTCTTTCTTTTATTTTACTATCACATAATACCTCTATTTATAAGCATTTCATGGCAGGCAATAGGCCATCAATTATGACATAAATGGTTGTAACACATAGGTTGCACCATTTTTACCAATGGTGGATGTAACTATCATTGTAGCCTTTTGATAATGATAACTCTATTTCTTAGGATAGGTTGCATAATTTATTGTCCATTAATGATAAATCCTAACAAACTTAAGTTTTTATTCTAGTCTATTAATTTTTTTTAACTTTTTTTATCAACATGAACCAATATTTAGATCCGAAATTAATCAAGTTTTAAAATATCCGTTAAACTACAAGTTGATTTCTCAAGCCATTCCAAGTTTTAAAACACTATATATGAAAGTTTTAAAATAATGGGAGAAAGATTTAATATTAATATAGAAAAATTAATCTTAAACTATTTTTAATTGTGAAACCAAAAGGTAATAATAAAAAAGGTAATGTTATAATTTCATAAAAAATAGTAAAAATGATAGATTATAAAAAAATTGTGAACCATCCAATTAGGCAATCATTAATATGATAGTTACGGGTTAGTTCCAACAATCTAATAGCTTAAAAGGTTTTTTTTTTTTTTATGAAAAGTGTTATTGAGAAACGATTATAGAAGGAATTCTACAGAAAAATAGTCTTCAGTGAATGATAAAAAGGTTCAATGAATAAAATAAAAGAAATTTTAAATCTTAGTAATGACCACCAATTAATACTTGTACAAATATGGGTTTTTGTACATGGAAGTATCCTTTAAAACGTGGATGCCATGACAAGTTTGATGTACAAAAGAATATCTCTTAAGGACTAACAAGATTAAGAAGGGACATTCTATTTTGTATTAAACATCTGAACATGCGATCTAATATTGCATCAAAACAATTGATGCAAGCATCAAGAGTCTCAAACCTCCTTTGCACTTCTTGCACATCAACCTTGGCATCATTTTTCCTAATTTGTCCTTGAAGGGAACATAGAGCAATGTCAACATTCTCAACTTCATTGAAAATCTTCTGACTTTTGTCAGAAGCTAGCAACCCTGAAAGCATCAGTTTCGATATAATCGACCATGCACCAGTGTTCGTCTTCATTTCTGTAATGGATAGGAATAGAAGTAGAGATCGGGAGATTGATATCGTGATAGCCCTTGCTTCTCTTATGACTTCAATCACATATGATAGGTGATTATCCACATCCCTGCCGAGACGGTAGGATCCATTAACATTGATTTCCATTCTTTTCAATATTCTTATGGACTTGGTAATTTCCTTCTTTGTCTTCTTTCTGAAGCAAATGTAAGCGTGAACATTGCTTCCCATGCTTGAATCTCTAGGCCCACGCCTACGTATCACGGACTGCAGCTCCTGGACATGTTCTTTCATTGTCAAGAACAAGTCTCTTACCCTGCTAAGCACGTCTAACAGGGCAACCGAGCCCTCAAGTGCCTCTTCCACTTGACTCAAATGCTGATGGTGAAAGGATTGTTGGGTGAGTGGTGAGTGAATGAGTTCCTGAATGCAATTAAACAACTCTGCTAGCTTAGTCAAACTCACTTGAATAGTGTCAGCTGATAAAGGATTTGTAGATGATTCCCAAGCTCTTAGCTTGGTTAGCTGAGCTTCAATTTTTAGAGAATTTGGATGTGACCTAGAAGGCAAACTAGTGGACCGAACAGGGATAGATTTAATGGAAGACAAGCTAGCCATCCTTACTTGCTATGCAAATGCTGATTATCACTCGGATAGTCACAAATGAATGCCTTGAATGGAGATTATGCCCTACGTACCCTAATATTTATACGAACACAACGATGAGGAATTTGTTTGTCAATTCAATGCCCAAGGAATAGGCTCATGTGATGGCAATGTGGATGCAAGATTCTTGTAACCATTTTAGCCAGCAACCGACAAACCCTAAATTGTTTCTTAAATCTTGAGGTCTAGAAATGGGCAACAACAACAGAGATAGGGCTTGGATTTATATTATTTGTAATCCCCATGGAAGTTTGTGAGCCATAACGCCTCCCCTAATCATTGATCGTACCTGGAACACTGACAAAAGTTTTCAATTATATCCCTTGCTAGCAGGTCGTGAACATGAAAAGCTGGCAAATTACATGATTATTTAATTTTAAAATTAAGAACCCATAATTCATTTAACGAGAAAGATAACGACAAAAACAGACACAATTCTTCATAAAGAAAGGGTCTTTCAGAATCTAAGGTATTGTCATAACCGGCAATGCATGCTTCATAATTTATAAAGAGCTAGGGGGTTCCAATTTCATTATACTATTATATCCATGGGCGCTGAATTCCGTAGTAAGGTGTACCATATGGGATCAAGGTTTGCACCATGTACTGTCAATCATTTTTTGGGGACAAGGAGACAGTATCGTGCTCTATATATGTCTTTTGTTTTTTTATGTTGCTGTTGGCAAATCTTGGAGCACGGATACCCAATTGTGATGTATGGAAGGGGGGTGTTTCTCGTAATTATTGTGATATATTTTTAAACAAAAAATTATTTTAAAAATACATTACACTGCAATCTCAAACACAATCAAAATCTTTTCACTAAGAGTGTATTGAGGAGGTTATGTACAGGAAAAGACAAAGGACTGCCCACATGAGCATCTCATGCCCTGTTTGCACATCTCTTTGGGGCTGTCCATCTGGAATCTCATCCCTTTTGAAGCCCATTTAGGATTGAGGTCCAAAATTTATGCGCGTGAGATCACTAATTCTAAAACATTGTGCTCGACAGTCAAAAGGTGAAGCTCATTCTCGCCCGACACAAATGGTTTTTGCATTTCAACTCAACTTTGCATTTGGATATGTCCAAGCGCAATTCGAAATTTACCACTAGAGATTTCTCGAGATTATTCCTACAATTCAGATTATAAACACAATACATATAACAAATTCACAATATTGTACTCGCTTCTCGATGCTTTTTTCGGTTTTTTTCCAAGAAAGTTGTGCCCTATCCCTATAGGTTTTCACTAAAATTAACACATGAATCTGCAATAAGATACGCTGCCGAACCTCTGACTGAAGAACATGCACCATTTTATTTAATAATATAT
>SRLM01001110.1:105013-169351 GCA_015708895.1 Populus ilicifolia
ATATATATATATTGAAGTTGGTGTAATATCCAAATTCAAGGCGGTCGTATCTTTTGCCTACCTGAGCGACCACTGGCCAGTAGCTTTAGATATGAGAAACTTGGTCGAGGGGGGGTGCAAGTGATGTAAAGAAGATAATCAACAACGAGAAGAAAAGAAAAGAAAACCTTAATGCCGCTCAAATCGCAAGAATCAGGGGCATAATGAAAATAGGATCGATAAATTAATTAATTAGCATATAATTTTTTTTTAATTAAAGCAAATTAACATAGTAGTAAAGATAATCTCATAAGCAGCAAGAAGGGTGCAAAATCATGATTATGTTCTAGTCTTCTGATGGCATAAAGGTGGAGGAGGAAGAAAACAAACTGAATCCAAATTTTAAAGATAATTAGCAATTCTTGGAAAAATGACAGGAAATTCAAATTCAAATTCAAATTAAAGCAGCAGAATTAGAACACAGGAGAACCAAGAATTAAGGTCAGACCAAGGACTTGATCCACAACAAGAGAAAATGACTAATAGGAAAGAGCCACGGTATAATTGTTCTGTGAGACATGCAGACAAAATGAGAGTCAAGCAACTAAACGGAGAAAAATGTCATCTTTCTTGGACAGTTACGTGACAGTCATTGGTTGGTGACGGAGAACTTCTTTTCAATTAATGGAAACACCAAATAAGCTATCTCAACAAGCATAATTATTTCCAAGGAAACAGAAAGCACAGTCTTACTAGCTTATTGTGATCCTCTCTTCGGATTTATTCACTTGTAGTTTCCCAGTCATTAGAAATTCGATCAAAAACTTGAATATACCCTCTCTTTATATCGGCATAATATTGCTTCATCTTTAAAAAATTTCTTCCTTCAGTTATTGACATGTAGAAAACCATATCAAAACGGTGTCAATGTTTTTCTTCTCAATTCTCAGGGCCACCAAGAATGAATATTTTCAAGCTAGGCAGCCCAAGTAACGAGTTTGACAGAGTTAATTATGACCAGCTGCACATTTCAGCAACGAAAAAAAGAGAGGATAAAATAGTTAGCCTGAGATGCATTACTTACCATGATACAAGCAGGACAGAGAAGGACAGAGGGAAAAGGAGCAGCTAAGCAAACAGAATTATTAATGCAGTAGACAACAAACCCATCTTTACAGCAAGGCCTTGCTCTCTGGCTTTCTTCAACCATTTCAGCGTACTCTCCATTGTGGTATGAGCAGCAACATCAGTTAAACTCTTACTCTCTCCTTCTTATTCGAACACCTCGCTTCCGCAACTCTACCTTCCCTGCAAAGAGCCATCGCAAACGTAGCACAAGGAGCTGCCTCAAGCTTCATACAATCCTTTTTCATCACCCCATATAATTCAATCCCATTATTCAACATTCTCCCTTTGCAAAACCCAAGAAGCAGCGTATTATAAGTACACGAATTCGGACAACATCCTTTCAATTCCATCTCCTCAAACAGTGCCATCGCACCAGGTACATCCTCTTCTCTACACATCCCATTCATCAATGACGTATACGTAACCACATCAGCAAACTGACCCAATTCCACCATAATTTTCAAAACTTTCTTGGCTTCACTGACTCTCCCACACCTAGACAACCCAAAATTCAACGTGTTATACATAACAAGATCAGGCAACACTCCTTCCTCTTTCATTTGCTTATAAATCCTAACAGCCTCAATCCCTTTACTTAACATAGAATAACCTTTCATAATTGTATTGTACATGAAAGCATCATGCTTTAGCCCACATTCCTTTAACACACCTACCAATCTATCAGCTTCACAAATATTTTTTGCATTGCAAACATTATCGATAAATGTAGTACAAGTAACAAGATCAAGCTTTATATTAGATGATAGTAAATTACCGTCCATAAAAAATATGAGTTGCTCCAAAAAAGACTTGTAAAAGCTCATCTTACATATAAAAAGCATCCATGAGGATGTGTTTTTGAAGAAATATAGGAGGATAATAAAAATCACAAAATTGTCCATGCATAATTCAACAATTAAAATCTTGATGTATTTCTAAAATCTCAATTATCGGTGCTTTATTTTTTAGAATGTACGTGTACCCTACTTTGAAATAGTATGGTTTATTAACTAAATTTCCTTGAAATCTATACAAAGTCTACTTTCACTAAAGGCATTACCAAGAGTTAATTGAATTAGCCAAATTGATCAAAGTTCTAGATCTCCATAAGAATCTCTATAAGATATTAGAGAAAAGTACTAGTGACCTGAAGTGGAAGATGATCAAAGAGGTATTCAAAAAAAGAAAGAATGAATCTAGATTTGTTGAAGAAAAAACCAAAATACTTGCTTTAGAAATCTTCAAGTTGGTGTCATTTCCATACCTTTCTAGAATAATCTGTTTAAGGTGGCTACAATATTTATTACATATGAAAATGCTCATATAAATCCCATTATAATAATATTAGCAAAAACTATTTTAACAGTCAACCATTATGGAAGGGTTGACAAAGGATCAATGATACGTTGTGACAATTATTTTACATATGGTTGATTAGACATATAAAAACTAAGATGCTAATATTAATAATTTCTAATGATTTAGTAAAAAATCATTAAAGATAGTTAAAGAATAAGAGTCAAAGGATTTGATTAAGGAAAACTAAAAAAATAAAATTACAAGGAATTTTGCAAGGAGAAGTGAAGTGGAAAGTGTTCTGGATGAGAGCAACATATTGCTTAATGAGTTGTTGGTAAAGATAATGGATGTCTCTAATTAAAGTGACTAGATATATTAGCTACATGCTCACTTTAGTTGTAACAAAACTTAAAGGCATACAAGATGTGTTAAGGATGATTGAGTTATCTTAGTTATCTAGATTATTTAAGGACCAATCTACTTTAGAAGTTGTGGAGAACATCAAGCAAGACTAAAAGCTTCTGGTACTGGTCAAGAAGAAATTAGATGGTTTGAGAGATCTAATTACTAGGGAAAAATATCCAAAATGGAGAAATTTATCACTAGTCACTATACCCATAACTTTTGGATTTGAAGCCAGGACTTTGCAAGCTCTTGAACCAACTAAAAGAAAGAGAATTAGTAATGAGAAAAAGTTAAGAGAATATTTGGAAAAGCTCTAAATAGAGGTAGGCACTAGTAAAGTTGTTATGATATCTCTCAAGAAGCAACTCCTCACTAAAGAGAAACTGAGAAAGTTTATAAGCAACAATTAAAGAAAAAAGATAAGAAAATCATGTCTATAAAGAAGCAATTAAAGGAAAAGATGATTAGAAACCATGCTGAGGAAAAGCTAGGAGAATTGGGAACATATTGGATGCAAACTAGTACTGAGCTAAAGACTTTGAAAACTAATTTCAATAATTGCTAGGAAAGGACTAATATGTCTTTAAGGACCAAAACTAAGTTAGAAAGTTGGATTGAGTAGTATGAAAGGCTATATAAGAAGCATATGATGCTAGAACATGAGTTGGTTGAAGCAAAAACCAAAGGAAAAGTTGTCAAGGTCTTTTAAACTAATGTAGATAATAAGAGAAATGAGATCAATTTGCTAAAAAATAAGCTAAAAAAAAAGAGCCAAGGAAAAACATTTGGAAGAAAAAAATGACTACTAAAGCACTATAACTAAATCAGTGATACAAACAACAATCAACTTGATATGAATAACATGATACTTTTAAAGAAGATAAAAAACATGGATGATCAAACTAATGAAGCCTTTATGTATGCCCTAAGTATCTGCCATAATATTTAGCAAGTTGGAAGTGATGTCAATCAATATCAACAAAGCATGATTGAGACTAATGTTTTTCTTAAGGATATAGAAAATAAAAGTGTTACCTATCTCATTAGCTTTCAAATATAAAAGTTTTCATCAAGTATTAATAAGATCTTAGACCCAACCTTTTGAGTAATATCTCTTTATGATGAATGTATTTTTATTAAGCATTGATTCAGATTAAATTGTCTCGATAACTATAAAAGGATAAGAACCCTACCTATTTATATAGGAATAATGGTCATATATTAGCCCAAGGTATAGCTAATCCATATCCAATATATATCATCATGCATAATCATACATCTATATACGTTTATGTTTATGAATTATAGGATGTGCATGGAAGACACTCAAGATATAAGGCCCTTTTCCAAAGTATACAATATTAGGCTTTGTAAAAAGATGAAAAAGAAAGAGACGAATTACCTTATGGCTCACTAATAAAGAGAGCTAGAAGACATTAAAAGTAATATAGCTCAGATGACTAGTTTACTCGAGCGCTTATTGCACGTGTAGTTTAGGGAAAGGACATCAAGTAAACATGTTACTGGCTTAACAACTTTAGTTATCCTTAAACTTATAAAACTTGGTGTCAAATCTCGCTACTATACCATATGGAACAATAAGCATTTTGATGATTGACTCAATTATGCCTACTTAAGTGCTAGCCATAATAGTTCTAACAATGAAGGAATGCCACGAGGTTAAATTCTTTGATCACACAAATAACATTAGTGAGTTGTCTAAGAGGAGAATTAGGGGTTGTTGAGGGATTTGATGTTTATGACCTAGTTAAAGCAGTTGAGATATGCTTAGTGTCAAATATAGTGGTGCCCAAGAAGTTTAGGGTGCCATAATTTATTAAGTATATAAGATTGGAATGTCCTAGTATACACTTGAAGTCATACTATAATAAAATAGTAGAAGTCATATGCTATGAGAAATTGTTCATCCATTTTTCCAAGATAGCTTAATTAGTTTTGTGTTAGGTTGATATATAACCTTAGAAAACACAAGGGTTAAGAAATGGAGTGATCTTGCTTATGCTTTCTTAAAACAATACAATTTTAATATTAACATCACTATATACTAGAAAAATAAAGAAATGCATATTATAAACATTTGATGGGTAGCTCCACCTAATATTTTTATAATTTTATTATTGTTAGAAGAATAGAACAATGGATAAAAGCTGATAAAATATCAAAACTTGCTAAGAAGAAAGGGTTTAGTAGGGGAAATGAATGTTGAAGTAATGTGGAAAAAGGATATAAGGGTAAAAGGAATTACCAAAGCTAAAGCTAGTAGACCCCATCTTCCCAAATATCTAATATTAACTTTGTTAAGCCTTTTCCGGTAAACCAACCCACCAACCTGCTAGAAAACCAAGGCCAAAATAATCCAAAAGGAGCTTACCAAATAAACCTAGAACAACTCTTGTCTCTACTTATTATCTTAAAATAAATGATTGCAAAATTCTTAAACACAAGTCATGTGGCCCCTATTTTATTTTCATCACTAAAACCTCTCTTACCATATTAGTACAAACTAGATCTAACCTGTGAGTACCACATAAAAAACCCTAGCCATAATATTGATACTTTTTCGGCACTCAAGAGAAAGCTCTTGCAATTATTCAAAGCAAAATAGATAACCTTTGAAGATACCCCTAGCATTAATTCCACTCCCTACCTAATCATGGTTCTGGAAGTGAAAGATTAAATGTTGTGGAGTTTGAAAGAAAGAAAGAAAGAATTTTAAGGGTAACTATAGATATGTATATGACATATTAGTGTAAGTTAAGTGTTTTCCAATGAAAAATGAATTAGGTTCAAGAAAGAGTCATGATTTTTATAGGTTCCACAAAGTAATGAAATATAACATCGATCAATGTAAAGAGTTTCACTAGAAAGTGATAGATAAAATGACTTGTAGTCTGTTATAAATAAGGAATGAGGAAAATGATGATATCATAGGCATGATAAGTTTTCAAATGAAGAAAGTAAAGATGTGTAGGCTTTAACATACCGAGAGTAGTCCACCGAATTGCGTCCCGACAAAGCATGTCATTACCTATAATACAAACTATAATGCATTGCCTTATAATTATAAAGATTCTCACAATATAAAGGGTCTTGCTCCTGTGTTTCAAACCAAAATTAATGGATTAACTTGAAGTGATAGGTGTGTTACATTTGAAGAACTAGAAAGGCAATGAAAAGCCAAATGCAAAGAGATTGTAAATGTCATTAAAACATGAGGATGAAGCCACTGAATTTCTAAAATTGATGAAGCATAATAAGTATAGTGTCATAACACAATTGAAGAAAATTCTTGCTAGGATACCCTTGATATCTCTTATCCAGAGTTCTAAAGCACATTATAATGCATAGTAAAAAGTGTTAAAAAAAGGTATATATGCCATAAAACATAGCCCAAAGGACTATGGAGCATCTATTTAGAAGAATTCATCTGATAAATTACTTATATTTACTAAAAACAAGCTCGATGCTTAAGGAACAAGTTATAATAAGCCTATATACATCATTGTAAGGTGCAAGGATTACACCATTAAAAAAGTATTGGTGGATAACAATCCAACTTTAAATGTACTCCCAAGGCATTTGCTAGATGACATGCTAGTTGATTCAATGCATATTTTATTAAGCATCATGATAACTAGGGCTTTTGATGGTTTTCCAAGTGTGGGAACCATTAAAATCAAGTTATTGATGGGCCTATATATGTTTTTAGTAACCATGAAAGTGATGAACACACACCTATTATACTACATATTATTAGGAAGGCCTTAAATACATGTTGTTAGAGTCATGACATCATCCTTGCATTAATGTATGAAGTATATTGTGAATGGAACATTGGTAATAGTTAAGGTCAAAGAGACCTTGGCAATGGTGCAGAATATGGTTGTTCCCTATATAGAAGCTAGAGAGAGCAAAGATGAAAAGATGAAAATTTCAATGCTTTAAAATTGTTAATACAAAATGGGTGCTAGAAAACATGATATTAAGAAAACCAATAATTTATGAAGCTATAAAAATGACAACCAAATATTTCTTATAGCATAAACTTCCTTTCTAGTATGATATTATCTCTGGAATCATGAGAATCCTGAGAGGATATAAGTCCAATAAGATTAAAGACTGAAAATCATAGATTCAGGCGTAGGTCTAATCTTGAAAAAAAAAAGCTATTGATATTCAAAAGAGAAAAAAGGTTGGCCAAGTGATTAGTACTTAAAAATGCATTTTTATCAAGGTTTTATATCATCATATTACACTTAAAGTATCATTAAATTTCCTAACTTAAACATGTTTTATAATAACAAGTCTGATAATATACAATATCTTTAATTTATAGTAAATGCTCATTTCAAATGCAGGTATGTTTCACAATTCAAATGATTGATTGATTTGTTTAACTATTAAAAATGAAAGGACAAAAAAAGTGTTAAATATAAAAAAGAGATGTTAATTTAATTCAAGCTGAAACATCATTTAGTTATTGGATCTTAGATTTCAGTTTGGTTTATATGGCTAGAAAGCTATAACATAGGCCTAAAACTTTCATGAAGAGTCCAAGATTCAAAAATATTATTTTCAAGTTTCATTTATAGTAACAATGGAGAAGTCGGAATCTATCTTGCAGTTCAAATACTGTTTAGTGTTTAACCTATATTTTGAGTTCTAGAAGTTCAAATGCACCAATTTTTTTAATGTTGCAAAGCTAAGATAATTTTTTAAAATTTTAATGAAGACTACTATTCAAATTTTGATATTATCTATCATATTTTATTAAGATAAGAAAATAAGGTTTGTCACCAAGTCAAAAGATGACCACCCACTCAATAATTAGTCATCAAATTAATAGTTTTAAATTTTAGCTTATAAAATAAGGCATTTGGCACACATTTAAATATCTTGGTTTTTAGATTAAGTTCATTTCCTTGCTTTCTTTCTTTGTAGTTTTAATATTTTAGTTTTATATCATGTTATAGTTTTATTAATATCTTATTTATGTCTTTCATTTCCTTTACTATACTTATATTATATGTTCTTATCTTATTTATTTATATTTTTCTTCTTTATAAAGTTTAGCTAAGTTTAATATGGCAAAGTGAAAAAGTTTTGTTAATGGTGTTAGGATATGTATAATATAAGCTCAATATAAACTTCAATGATTACATCTAAGAAAGTTTGTTATTAACATGTCTTATTATTTTTATTATATTAATTCTTAATACTTTCTTGTTAAATGGTTAATCTAGATTTGTGTTGCATAATTGACACAACTAAAATATCGATGTCTTCTCCTAAGTTTAGGAGTGTCGAAGTAATAAATAACTCAGCAAAACCGAGATCAAATCATAGGGAGGTTAATTGTATAAATTATAGATGACAATAATACAACAACAATAAAAATAATAATAGTAACAATAATAACAATAATAATACAAATAATAATACTAGTAGTATTAATAGTAGTAGTAGTAGTAATAATAATAATAATTATAAAGAAGAAATAATGATAATAATAATTATAAAGAAGATGAAGAAGAAGTTGATGAAAACTTTGAGATGGAAGATTAATGTAAGAATTAAATAATGATAACAATAAATATCAAGATTAGAGGATCCACTAATGACATGTCAAACAACTATGATATAAACTCTTATTATTTAATTGGAAAGCACACACAAAGGAGGTTCCAATTAGATTATAAATTGTTAATATGATTATATTAGTCATCTTATTTGATTAATACTAATACTTGTAAATCTCGTTAGACATTCATGATTATAACTTGTGTTAACCACAAATCAAGTTCCTTTCATAGCTCTGGTGTCAATTATACTATACAGTATGAGCTATGAAAGTGTCAAGCATTTGATGTATCAAGTGTTATATAACATAAATCTAGATTAGTCATTTAACAAGCAAAATGTTAAAAAGTAAACAAGATAACAAATATAAAACATATTAGTATTAAACATTAAAGTCCATATTGAGTTTACAATATACTTATTGTTACACCATTAGTGTAGCCTTTTCACCTTGACATAATAAAGTTAGCTAAATATAATAAAAGAAAGAAAAATAAATAAACAAAATAAGAATATAAATAAGATAAAAGTTAACTAAGTCAAAGAAAGAAAATGAAAGACATAAACTTGATATTAATGAAATCAAAACATAAGCAATACAAAAAATACAAAGAGAAAAAGGAAGAACATAATCTTGATTTAGAAACCAAGATACCTAAATGCATGACAAATGTCTCTTTTTATAGGCCAAAATTGAAAACCATTGATTTGATGACTAATTAATGAGTGGGTGGCCAACTTTTGACTTGGTAACAATCATTATCTTCTCTTGTCTACCCAAAACATCATTGATAATGTTAAAATTAGAACCACGTGAAAACATGAAATTATAGGAAATTATCTCGACTTTCAAGGGTAAAAAATTGAGGTCATTTGGACTTCTAGAACTCTAGATAGGGGCCAAATACTGAACAATGCTTGGAATGGATGATAGATTCAAACTTATTTGTTGTTGCTACAATTTAGACTTGAAAATAATATTTTTAAATATTAGGCTTTATATGAAAGTTGTAGGCCTATGTCTTAACTTTCCATCCATATAAAGTAAACCTAAATTTGAGATCTACAGTTCTAGATATGACCCAATTACCTAACAGTGTTTTGATTTGGACTACACTAACATCTCTTTTCTATGTTTAGCCATCTCTTTGTCCTTTCAATTTCAGTTCTTAAAGTCATCAATTAATCCTTTTATTTATATGATAGACCTACATTTAAAATGAATATTTACCACAAATTAAAGGTATCTTATATTATTAGATATGTTATTATAAAACATGCTTTAGTTAAGGAGTTATTGATACTTCAAGTGCAAAATAATGATATAAACCCTTGATAAAAATATAATTTTAGGTACTAAACAATAATACTTGGTAAAATAAATGTTTGATCCTTCATATCCAACTATATGCTATAACCGACACTTGTGCTATGAAAAAAACTTGATTTATTGTTAACATAATTTAGTATTATGAATTTCAAACAATATTTCAAAGTATTGATGTTACTTAAATAAGATAACTAATATGATCATGTTAATAATTTATAATGAGCTATTAATGATAAATCATCCTATTGAAATCTTCTTTGTATGTGGTTTTTAATTGAGTAATAAAAAGAGTTAATATTATACTTATTTTAAATACCATTAGTAGATCCTCTAACTTTGATATTTGTTTTTATTGTTGTTTAATCCTCACATTCTTCTCACATCTCAAAATTCTTTTTAACTTATTATTATTATTTATAAATTATATAGTTAACATCTTTTATATTCGACCCTGATTTTGCGAGGTTATTTCTTACTTCAATACTCTTGCAATTAGAAAAATATATCAATTTTTTTATCGTACCCTAAGGCTTAAATGAAAGGAACCAAAAAAGAAAATAATTGTCATCCCTCTTATCGAGGAGGTAACATTCCAAGGATGCTTATACAATGCACTAAGATATGTTGGATATCCCTATTAAAAACTTGGTTGTCATGGGTGTTAAGACATTCAAGCATTCAAAAACACATCAATTTACGTGGTTCAACAACTTGCCTACTCCACAAAGCTACTGGTTTGTATTAATCAAGCTTAAAAGAAATACAAACAACAAAACAAGAAGGAGGAGAAAAACTTATCTACTCAACTCAACTCTCACTCTTAGCTCTCTGTGTTTCTCTCTATCTCATGTGTTCTATTAGCTATCAATGGCACCCTCTATTTATAATTGGTATGGGAGACAATCTTCTTCCTTTGGTCAAGTATGGTGTGCACCATTTTTTTTGTTAGGCACGTACCATTGACTCTTGCATTGCAATCACATAGCTGTCAATTACTATTTGTGTCCATACATAACAATCTCCCACTTGGACACAAATGGCGTTAAATCTGTCTTTTAATCTTGAAGACCAACTGAAGCTTTACACAGCTTTAGTTTATCAAAAGTAACACCTTTGGTTAACATGTCAGCTGGATTCTTGCTTCTACAGATCTTTTCAAGTAACAGTTGTTCATCGTTGAGCAATTGTCAGATGAAATGATATTTGATCTGTATGTGCTTTGTTCTGGAGTGAAATGTTGGATTCTTGGTAAGGAAGATTGCATTCTAACTGTCACTATACAAAGTACCCTTTCCATTCATCTTGCCTAATTCTTGCAGGAAACTTTGTAGCCATATTATCTCTTTTACAGATTCTGAAACTGCAACATATTCAGTTTCTGTCGTTGAAAGAGTGACTATCTTTTGCAAGGTAGAACTTCAAGAAACAACAGTGCCTCCTAGAGTGTATATATAACTTATAGTACTCTTTCTGCTATCAACATCTCTTGCTAGATCAGCATCTACAAAACCTTTAAGTTTCAAACCACTAGTTGTAAAAGTAAGACATGTCTTTGATGAGCCTTTTAAGTACCTCATGATCCATTTCACTACCTCCCAATGCTGCTTTCCAGAATTGCTCATATATCGGCTTACAACTCCTACTGTATGGGCAATGTCTGGTCTAGTACAGACCATAACATACATCAAAGAGCTGATAGCTGAGGCGTATGGAATCTTATCCATGTATCCACGTTTTAGCTCAGTTTTTGGTGACTGGTCTCTATTGAGCTTGAAATGATTCCGAAGTGATTATATACTTGCTTAGCATTATCCATACTAAATTTGTTGAGAACCTTATTGATATACTCTATTTGTGAAAGCTTTAGTATGCCTTTATCTTTGTCTTTGATGATTCTCATCCAAGTATTTGTTTAGCAGCTCCCAGATCCTTCATTTCAAATTGTTTTGATAACTATTGCTTTAGCTTGTCAATCTCTTCCATGTTGTATCCTGCAATTAACATATCATCCACATATAATAGTAGAATGATATATGAGTTATCAAAATATTTGATATAACAACAATCATTAGCCTGACATTTTGTGTATCCTATACTACACATAAAGTTATCAAACTTCTTGTACCACTATCTTGGAGCTTACTTCAAACCATATAGGTTTTTCTTTAGCTTGCAAACTTGACTCTCTTTTCCTAGTTTTGCAAACCCCTTTGGTTGTTGCATGTAAATGTCTTCCTCCAATTCACCATGAAAAAATGTTGTTTTTACATCTAATTGTTCAAGATGTAAATTTTCTACGGCTACTATCCCCAGAACAACTCTGATTGTTATAAGCTTCACAACTGGAGAAAATATCTTAAAATATCCAATCCCTTTCTTTTGTTGAAACCCTTTTACAACAAGTTTTGCCTTGAACCGTTTGCTTTCATCATGCTCAGTCTTTACTATGTAAACCCATTTGTTTTGCAAAGCCTTCTTTCCTTTAGGTAGTATGGTTAACTCCTAAATCTTGTTCTTCAACAATGACTCCATCTCGTCCTTCATAGCTAACTCCCACTTGCTTGAGTTTTCATCTTGTAAGGATTATTTATAAGTTAATGGTTCACTACCATCTGTTAGCAAAATATAATTCAGTAAAAGTGTGAACTGTTATGAAGGCTTTATAGTCCTTGAAGACTTGCGAACAGCTAGTTCACTTAGCTCTGCATTGTCTTGTGTAGTAGTGGTTGGTATTGATGTGTTTGGACTTTCTTGTAAGGCCTTTTGAGTGGTAACATCGGGAAGCCCTTCTAATCATATGAATTCATATTTTTATAGACTCGTATTTGAATCAGTTATCTCTGGTTCTGTACTTGATCTGTCTTTGTACAAAACTTTCTCGTTGAAGATCATGTTCCTACTTCTGATAATCTTTCTGTTCTGATCATCTCAAAACCAAAATCCAAATTCTTCATCTCCATAACCAATAAAGAAACATTTCTTTGATTTGGCATTAAGCTTGTTGCGAGCATCAAAATCTACATGCATATAGGAAACACACCCAAAGACCTTTAAATGAGAAAGTTGTACTTCTTTTCCTCTTCATATTTCCTCGGGCAATCTAAAATCCAAAGGAACTGATTGTCCACGGCTGATCAAGTAAACTGCAGTATGAACTGCATTAGCTTAGAATGTTTGTGGTAACCCAAAATGCAACCTTATGCTTATAGCTCGTTTATTGATGGTCCTGTTCATCCATTCAACAATGTCATTCTGTTGTGGTGTGCCTAGAACTGTCTTTTCCATTCTAATACCGTTGACAGTGCAATACTCCTTGAAACCTCCATCAATATATTCTTCTCCATTATCAGATCGTAAGCATTTCAACTTCAAACCTGATTCAGTCTCAACTATAACCTTCCATTTCTTGAATGTTTCAAACACGTCAGATTTATTTTTCAGAAAGTAGACCCATACCTTTCTGCTGAAGTCATAAATAAAAGTCACATAGTACCGAGAACCTCCAAGAGATACTACTGGAGCTGGTCCCCATAAATCTGTATGCACCAATTCTAGCTTTCTTAGTTTTAAGGTCTTGCCAACCTTTAAGAAACTGAGCTTCTTCTGTTTTCTAAGAATATAGCTTCCACAAATGTCTAGATCAATATTTATTAACTTTGGCAGCTTACCTTTTGACTGAAGTATCTTCATTCCCTTTTGACTCATATGGCTGAGTCTATAGTGCCATAATTATGCTTGATTTTTTGCTTCAATAAAGGCAATTATATCTGTTAATCTTGTGGTCATATACAAGGTGTTGGTTTTCTTTCCACGAGCCAAAACCATTGCTCCCTTCAATACCTTCCACATTCCTCTAGAAAAAAGGATTAAATGGCCACTATCATCAAATTGTCCAACCGAGATCAGCTTTTTCTTTAGTTCAGGAATATGCCTTACATTTTGGAAGTTCTATATAGATCCATTCATTGTCTTGATTTGCACATCTCTTATACCCATAATATCCAATGGTTGTCCATCGACCAGATAGACTACTCCGTAATTTCCAGCAATATAATTTTACATCATTTCATGGTGTGGAGTACAGTGAAATGAAGCTCTAGAATCAAAAACCCAATCATCAATAGGATTATATACAGCAAGAATCAATACATCCTGTACCTCGTCCATAGTGGCATTTGCAGAATCAGCTTCAGGTTTCTTTGATTTTGTACAACTCCTCATAAAATGACCAGGTTTGCCACAATTCCAATATTCAACCTGCTTTCTTGGTCCAAACTTGCTTTTACTTCTATACATGGATTTTGATCTGTCTCTGGATAAGCCTTTGTCTTGTCTCCTTCCTTGAGTGTTAATGTTGAGAGCTGAACCTGAACTTGAACTTTCACCAGAGTCTTTTCTTCATACTTTTTTAGCTAAAATTAGGTCTCGGATGTCATCATATTTTAATTTGGATTTTCCGGCTGAGTTGCTTATGGCTGTTCTCATACCTTCCCAACTGCTTGGAAGTGAAGCTAGCAAAATAAGTGCTCGGATCTCATCATCAAACTAAATCTCAACAGATGACAATTGATTTATGATGGTGTTAAAATTATTAAGATGTTGTGTAACAGAGATGCTTTTTGTCATCTTCAGGTTGAACAGCTTGTCCATCAAGTGCACTTTGTTATTTGTTGATGGCTTCTTATACATCCCAGACAAAGCTTCCATCAATCTTGTTATGGATTTCTTTTTTTTAACATTATGAGCAACTCTTCTTGACAAGGATAACCGGATAATGCCCAAAACTTGTCTATCAAGAATTTGCCAATCTTCTTCTGATATGTTTTCTGGTTTGATCCCCAACAGAGAAAGATAGAGTTTCTTCCCATATAGATAGTTTTCAATTTGTATTTTTCAATATCAAAAATCAGTTCCATCAAATTTTTCAATTCCAGCAACCTTTATTTCATCAGCCATTTTTAATCTTATTCAGATTTGAATATGGAAAATCTGACCTTACAGATGTGTCTGGAATGGCCAGAAATGCTAGAAATGACACTGAGATCACCCAAATCGGACTTCGGATGACTCAGATTTAATCAATCAAACTTTTAGATCACTGGACACTACAGATGAAGTCACGTGTTAGGAGGAATAGACTCTGCGCCATACTAGATCAAAACCCAGTATGTTGATGTGGATATGTTGACGTGTCTAACACGTAGATATGTGGGCCCCACAATTCTGACGTGGCGGAGCCACGTGGATTTATGGCTGACATGGCAGGGATGACATGGCAGTTAATGTAGCAGGGTGGTATGGTTACTGGTGTGGCAGGTGATGTGTCTGGTGACTATGTAGAACTGATGACGTGGCTGCTGACGTGTTGGGTCAACCCGGTTTAGTTTGCAGAAAACGGGCAAGAAAGACACGTGGAGCACGTAAGGCAAGTTGGTGTGCCTAGACAGTGCTGGTGGCGGCGCGTGCAAGCTCTTACGGGCATGTAGGACATAAGTTTTTCATTGGGTTTTCACTAGTGGATTCCTTACATCATTCTCTTCACGATGGTATGTTCAAAAACACATTTTGAGAACTTTGATTTTTGAGTTTGGATCAAACACCATCTTTTTCAAGAACAAGCTCTGATACTAGTTATTAGGACATTCAAGCATTCAAAAATATATCAATTTACATGGTTCGACAACTTGCCTGCTCCACGGAACTACTGGTTTGTATTAATCAAGCTTAAAAGAAATACAAACAACAAAACAAGGAGGAGGAGAAAAACTTATCTACTCAACTCAACTCTCACTCTTAGCTCTCTCTGTGTTTCTCTCTATCTCGTGTGTTCTATTAGCTATCAATGGCACCCTCTATTTATAATTGGTATGGGAGACAATCTTCTTCCTTTGGTCAAGTAAGTATGGTGTGCACCATTTTTTTTGTTAGGCACGTACCATTGACTCTTGCATTGCAATCACATAGCTGCCAATTAAAAAAGGAAAAGCTGTGAAAATAAAAGAGTTTCTACCACAACTATCTATCCGTAGCATGGAAGAAACATTTGCAAAACCCTTAGTGCAAAAACTAGCAAGTGACGAAAGGTTTATAGTCCTCAAAAAGGAATTTTTGCTTTGCATTTTTGTTCATGGACCTTCATTACACGTGAACAATGAAGGTCCGTAAAGACATCCAGCTTTATTTTAGATTTGTAAGGTAATTAGACATTACGGAGAATAATACTTTATTTTTCTTAATAAATATCAAGTAATTTATTAGCTAAGTTTTTAATCAATCTCTTTTTTTTTTCTTTTCATATTTGAGGTGTTGGTTTAGAGTATAAGTAACTTCGTTCTAAGCAGACTTCAATTCAAGTAGATGGGATTTTATATTATTTGTTTTTATACTCGTACCAGTTTGCCGATAACTAAAGAAAAAATTGTCGCAGTTGTGTGAATACTATCATGATGATTCCTGATCATCAAAAAAACATATTGTTTTTTATCTTCACATACTTGCCTTTTGTAACAAGTTGCATGAATATGTTTCTTCTGTCGAACCAGTTATGTATCTTATAGAAATTAATATCATATATGAAACCCAGCTGTGTTCTTAGAGAAGAAAGAAGGAGAGATAGAAAACTACTTCAAAGACGCCAATTGGTATTAACTAACTATTAAAAACAGCCGGTGAAACACAAATCAATACAATATGCATCAGTGGAAGCCAGATGGGAAAGACTCATTTCAGTCTTGGTCATAATTAAATGCAATGATTAGAAGGTGGAGCAATTGCACTAATTTTTTATGTCCATTTTTCAAAGTGTATCTTATCTGATTGCTTCTATCTTCACTGTTTCTTCGATGAGTGGGGTTTTGTAGATACTTCATAATCTCTGAAGAAAGATCACTTTGATAAAATATTGCAGGTTCAAGCTTACCAAAGTGTATCCGTTGTTGGCAGCAATAGGGAACTGTAGCTATGTAACCAAAGGAATATAAAAAGTATATACTTAACTATTTATTGCCTCTGAAAGTACCGAAAGGAAAAATTTGAAACATCATCTCAGATTACTTAATATGAAAGGCCAAAATGTAGTGGAGGCTCATGTATGCAATATAGCTTTAATATTGTTAGCCTGCCTGCATGTGTTTCCACATTCTCAACTTTCCTTCTTAGCAGTTGTAGGATTGATTTCTCCTTTTATGATTGATATCTATACAGATCAGAGAACAGTCACTGTAAAACAATCATCTTTTGCTACAGATATTGATGTCAAATACGTTCTCTTATGTCATTCGATTGATGAAACCTCTTTCTTTTTGTTTAATTAGAGATCTAAGAGTTCTTGTGTTTTTCAAGTGATCTGGGATATCAAATGTCATTCAAAAGAGTTTTCACTTTTTACAACCCAACTATTGAATGAAAAAAATATATTTTTGAGGCATTGGCTTGCACCTCAACAAGCAATACTTTTTGTTCTTCATCCCAACTGGATTCGTCAAGACTTTAGCAGAAATTAAAATAGAAAAAACAAAGATCGAGCTTCCTGAATCAATCTGTTTTTTTGTACAGCCAGCAATGACATCCATGTCAATGAAAACTACAACATAGCTATCTCTTTTTTGGTTTCATGCATGTATTGCTGTGTTCAGAATGACCGTTATCTCTACCGTTACCCCATTATCAGCCGCCCCAATAGCTACTTTCTCATCTCAAGCCTTGGTGAATATCACCGTAAATCCTTCAGCTGATGCAGGATCATTCACATCCCGTTCACGAAGTTTTTGGAGAGGCCGACTGTTAAGAAAACTTTTGAGTCTCAATAATAATTTACAAAGTTTGACTCTTGAGGAACTGACAATTTTGATGATATGGAAGGCATTTAATGACGAGAAGATTTAATGATGTTTTCACTCGTCTTGAACACGGGGGTTCCTATGGGTTGTTAGGGTTTTGCCGTGTTATGCGAGGTTCACATGATAGCGTGCAAAATTCGTCGCCTTATTTGACGTATAAATATTATAGGCAGGAGATATCTAGAAGAGCAAATGAGATTATTTCTGTGGGAAGAAAAGGTCGGCAATTCAGCTCAATTTAGTCAGTCCTTCACCGTGAATTATGTGCCATAACGTGATTTCTTTTATATATATATATATATATATATATATATTCAACGCGGGTTTGATTTTATTTTATTTTTTGTGAATTTATAAAGATTTAGATTTTTTCAAACGCTAGCTGGGGCGGTGTGGTGATGTTCCTAGAATTAAAAAAGAAGAAAGTTTATGACCTTGTGTGAATGTAAGATCTATGTATTCCCTCCCAGGATAATTAAACATATATACCATTCACTTTGATACCGAAGAACTTGTGAAAAATTATCCAATCAAGATTATGCATGAATGGTGCTTTTATAACATATTGTTTTCTTCTTGTAATATCTTCAACCAAATTCTAATATATAATTATGTATGATAACATGACAAACGAATCCATTTTCACAAGCCATTTGGATTCATTTTATGTTCTATATTTCAGGAGTATATTTCCTTTCTAGCCACTAAAGTTTAAACTCTTATGTTATTAAAACCTGAAATCAGTAAATAAAACAACTTAGTCTTCAGATATGAGGCTAAGGAGATGTTTGGTATGAGAGGAAATGGGTAGAACGTTAATCTTATAATTCTTCATCTCATTCGTCTTTATTTGGTAGAGAAAATTTGGAAGACAGAAAAATAATGAAGGATATGAGGTTAAGCGTTACCCTCCATGACCAATGGGTTAAAAATTTGTCAAGGGGAAATTCCTTTTATTTTTTGTGCTTTCCCTCTCAATTTTGAATTTAACCTATTTGTCTTACACCTTGCACATATGAATCCACCAGAAAAAAATATCTTTTTATTCATCACGAATTTTCTCTTTCTTAGTCAAGTTACCTGATCACTGCTCTCTCCCCTCAATCTTTTTGAAGTGATCATCGACATCAGCATTGTCTCATACCAATCACTAAGCAAAATCTTGAAATAGGGATAAGTCATAAAATTAGTGGACCTTGGTGCAACTAGTATTGAATCCTTTTCCATGATCTGTACAATTCTCTCATGATCTTAATCTCACTAATATGATACTTTTTTAAAAAAGAGAAACAATAAACTCCCGCGAAATTGTATTTTCAAAATATTGAGATGCATTAGTAAATCTTCAAACAAAAGAATAAAAATTAAAATACAATAAAATAAAAACTTTAAAAAGAAGTGATGATGTCTCAAAAGTTTAAGTAGCTTGAGAATAAAATATGTGTCTAAAAATTGGTTAATCACTTGATTATAGCAATCTTTTCTTCTCTTCCTAGCCAATATGATCGGTAATCAATACCTAATATCTAGTAGGGCAAAAATTTAGCTCATATATGTTAGGTTTTGGTAGCTTACAAGACTCATATATAGCTAGGTTTACCACATAGCTAATTTTAGAGATATTAGATTTGATATGTTGTTAGACGTATATGCACACAGGCTTAATGTATAAGCCCATGAATGTTGAGTTTGGTGGCTTGCCAAACCCCCATGTGCTTGGGCTCAGCATGTAGCTAAGTTTAGAGATGTTATGTTTGGTGGTATGCTACACCAAATGCATATGAACTCCATGTATAGTTGAGCCTAAGATGTTGGGTCATCAACACGTCTTTGGTCTTTTTTTTAACACGAATTCTTGAAAAAAAAATATAAAACATGTTGATCCATCAGTAACTCTCTAAGTCTTTGCACATTTATTAAGTAAAGATTTTTAAAGGTTACTAGCTTTAAGAAAAGTCTTTTTACTTGAGAGTTATTGTAACAGTTTGGCTTAACCTACCAAATATTATTCGCTTTGGCCCACGAGCCTCACAAATTTGTTCTTGTTGACCATGCATAGCCCAAAAACACGTCTGATAAGTTAATAACTAGCACTACTAATAAGAATGACTACCAAATCCTAAACCAGTAATATGGGATATTACAATCCACTCTCTTAAGGAACCAGAAAAGCTCGTTGATATAATCAAATAGCCAATAAGATTGGCTTTGATACTAAATGTAATGATCCAGCCCAACTTGTTGGATATTATCTATTTTGGTTCGCAAGCCTCACAAATTTATTTTTGGCGACCTTGCATGGCGTCAAAACGCATCTAACAAGTTAGCAGCCAGCACTACTAATAAAGCCAGCTATCAAATCCTTACTTGTCGATGTGGGATATTACAATTATTTATCATATTAATAAGGGACTTTTCACCTTCCCTATGAAATTTTTCTTTGCATAACTATTTGATTTATTTGGAGCCATATGTCTTGTTCTTATTTGAAAAGGATGATGAGATGACCTATCTTTATTTGTTTTTTAATAAAAAAAAGTGTCCCTTGGGAAACAAAATGACAATGTATATTCACTATAGCAATTAAAAGGACTTTTAAAGATTTGATATGACACGAAAAGTCATTTATCTAACAGTAAGGGTTAAAAGATGTTTTCTTTATAACCCCGATCATTCTTACTTCTATCTTTTCTTTTACTTTCACTTTTTACAATTATTGAAAAACTACTCCATTGAAAAAAACCCAAACTAGTTTTACTCTAATTTGAGAAGAAGCCCTCTTTCTAGTTATCTCCTGTTAAAGGTTTTTTTTTTCCCCTTCTCTACTTTAAATAGAAAAATAAACCCAAAATAATTCAGATTTGTCTATAAAAATAGAGATGTTGTTGCCTCTTATAAGGAGTTCTAGTTTTAACATTGGACCAAAGAAAACAAAAAAAGATAGGGGTCTATTTGACTAAGCCTTAAAACTAAAAGAGGTGGAGCCCTAACATCCATTTCTGGTAGGGGGAGAATTCTTTTACTTATATGAGATGTACTTCTCTTGTCGTTAATAGTAAACCTTAAAAGTGAGGAAGTATGCCTTAGGCTCCTAAGGATAATGCTCTTAGCACTCTAGGTATATAGGGTATTGATTTTGTTAGTTTTTAACAAATAAGAAAGTATAGAACTCAAATGCCTATTAAGGCTAAGTGTATCAACCACTTAGCCTTGGGCTCTACTTAGGGTCATTTGGAAATTACATTCATCTTTTACATATATGTTTTGGGTAACCTTTCCTCTTCAAGGATTTATAAAGGGATTTTTAGATATTACCACTTAAATCCAAGCCAGCTACACTCTAATAGATGGATAATTTTTAGGACTTGTTACCATCTAATTGCTGGCACTAATGGTGGTAATGACATACGTTGATTTGTTTTACTTTACCAACAAGCCTGTAAGAGTCATAAAGGGAGCCTTGTAGGGAAAACTTAATTATAAATAAAAATAGAGAATGAAGTGGTTAATATTCAGGTATAATAGGCTAGTTAGCCCTAAAGATAAGATGCAATAGAATTGGGGTTGCTCTTACTATTGGTGGGTACCTCCCTCCAAAGTTTTCAATATACCTCATCTAAGTTTAAATGAGAAAAAAACATATGTGACATTGGCATTAGTCTCAATCGAGCATGAAATCATTAAGATGGCCAGAGGGAACTACCATGCTCTATTGTAAAGTATGTACCTTCCTTACCATTTTTGTTTTTATTATATTTAAGTTAAATACTACCTTTATTTTTGTATAGGATTGAGAATTAAAAGAGAAGGAGAAACTTCAGTAAGCTTTGTAGAGCAGAGTTCATTAAACGTGTCTTTGTCTTTGATATTGAGTAGAGGCAAGTCTAGAAAATTGATGGAGGGCAAACCCATCATCATTAATGAACTCCCTATCCCAGAGGATGTAATGATAGGAGCCAAAACTCTTATAGAAATGAAAGCTAAGGGTAGTCACTCTTTTTTTTTTAAGGAGTCAAACATATTTGACCTCTTGAAGTGTTTACGAATGATGCAGATTACTTTGAGAGAAAAGGAGTCTCCACCCCTATAAAGATTAGTGTTTTAATCTCAACCATAGAGGCTCTTATTTGTAGAGGTTATAGTACTTAGGCCCTCTACTGAGGCTTTTTTTAAGGAAACTAATTTAAATATACTTTTATTGACCTCACTTTTTATTAAGCTTCCTTCAATTTCCCCACCTTAAATAATAAGGAGAGACAACTTATAAAGGCTATTATTGGTGGGAGGTCAAGCTTTAGGGAGACTAGCCTCGAGGTGGTGAGATTGCAAAAGAGGATCCCTCAGCATTCTCTCGAACCTCTCAAAGATGTCTAATGAGAATTATTACCACTATTTGGCCTTAACTTGACAAATGACCTTTAATGTAAAGAAATTTCTCATTTCTAGTTGTAGTTTTATTTTATAACCGTTGTTCATAACATTTAGATTTGATAGGCTTTCATAATGTGTGTCATTCTAAAAGGTACTAGATGCAAAGGGAAACTATGTAAGGGAGGTCATTTATAAAAGTATATATAAAAAAATAGGTTATGTTTGAGTGTCTAAAAGAGAATAAGCCGTGGAGACCAAATTAAAGAGCCTTAAGATGGTTTATTCATCATTAAAAGAGCATATATAAGGTATTGCTTTTCAATTGAGCTATAATGATAAACTATTTTAAGCCATTTATAATCAAGTGGATATCATGAAATAAGAGATTTTGCAAGCAAAAATCACCTAAAATGGTCTAAAAATTAAGCTTTTTACTATTAAGAAAAAAGCCTAAAGCTCCCAGGCTTAGCTAAAGGCTTTAAGGAATTCTTCTTAAAAGTTTTAGGAATTTTTTTAGGATCTACAACTTTGTTTAATATAAGATATTTTTTGCTATATCCAACCTATATTTCTTCAATCAATCATAGGGAGTGCAGATGGACTTTAGTGTTACTTTCCATCCAGTCTCGATATCGGACTTTGCAAATGTGTTCCATATTAAAGTTGTTATTGCTCAACATTGGGAATATCTAATTGAGGAGCTTGAGCTAGATATATAAGCCTCGTTCCCCCATCTCCCTTTACTTATATACATAACCTAAGTCCTATAGGGTTAATTCATGTAACATATATTTTATTTTATTTTATAAATTTGATTATTTTCATTTCTTTGTTGACTTGTGTTGTCTATATGGATCTAACTCCTATAGTCAAAATTTCATGTGAGTTTGAGGCCTCTAAGAAAATTTATGAAAACTTATATGGATTTAACACCCATACATATAAAAATATTGAGGGAATTCTCCAAATGATCTGTGTGGGTCTAATGCCCTCAATAAAAATTATACCCAAGGTTTAAAAAGCCTTAAGAAATTATTGAAAATTTATATGGGTCCAACACCTATACCTAGAAAAATCAAATTTTGGTTGGAATTGAGCTTTGAACCTTGCCTAATTTTAATAGGATATGACTCTTGCTTGGAACATAGAAGAAATCTAGGTTGCGAGTGTATTTTTATATTTATAATAGATTATTGAGATGATGTTAGGATCGCATGGGGATTGGTGTTATTAAGTTATGGGAATCAAGTCAAAACTTTTTAGAATTATAGAGATGTTGCCTTTGACAGATCATGTTCATCCGTATTGTTGAGGCATAGTTTATTCTATTATTGGAGAGTTGTGGAATTACACTAGGGATATTATATCAATCTCTTCCTAGGTAAATTTTACAATCACATTAGAGAGATTGAAGTGATCCCTTCCAAGATATATTATGCAATCCCATTAGAGAGCCTGGTCTATCCCATCTTTAAAATGTTATGGGATTGTTACCCTAAAGAGATTATATCGATCCCTGTTGTTGAGGCAATTTCTATCGAATTCTTGAAGAGTTGTGCAATCATACTAAAAAGACTTTGGTGATCCCTTTCAAGGTAAATTATGAAATTGCACTATGAAAAAATAGGTCCATCCCATCTTTGGAAGGTTGCAAGGCTATTGCCCAAGTTGATTTTTTTTTTTTAAGGAGTTGATGAAAGACCTTCAGGTATCATATAGAGAAAATAAAAAAGTCATTTTAAATAAGTCATTCACATACAAGAATATAAAGAAAATAAAAAAGTCATTTTAAATAAGTCATTCATATACAAGAATCTTACATTCGTATTCTTATTATCTATTGATAAATTTTCTTTTAATCAGAGTGTTAAATGAGAGGGAGACTCTCTTGGATAATTACCAAAGATACTTCACATGTTGTATAATTTGAACCAACATTCCACTTGTACTTGTTGAAAGTTTTTCAAAATCTCGAGGCTCCAACTATGTGCATAAAGTTGGTAAACACATAACCCAAATTTTCTCATCTCATTAAGTTTATAGGCAAGTAAGAGAAATCATACTCTAACTTAGAATGAACAAATTACTACACAACCTTTTTTACTTAATGAAGAGTTGTTGAAACTCTAAAGGAGCAAATGTGTCATTAATTGTAGAGAGATTTGTGATATATCCTATTCAATGAGTGTTTTGATCATTTTTCTTTTATAGTGATAAGGGATATTAAAAACTAGTTTATAAAGAACATTTGATGGCTTTTTAATCTTTTCCCATTAACAATGCCAATTGATGATGTTCTAAAAATCTAAGTAGCTTGAGAACAAGGTTTATGTATCAGATAATTGTTAACCTTTTAATTCAAGAAACTTGCTATTACTTAATGCCTGGTTGGTCAAGGCTATGATTGGTACCTAAAAGAATGTTATTTTAATTGATTTTAGTACTCTTTAATGTTTAAATAAATATTTTTTTAGAAAGAAAAAGTGTAATAATATTTTAAAGAGATTTTGTGAAAATTTGTATTCAATTGAGAATATAGATTGTTAACCTCAAAGCTTTATAATTCATGAACCTTATTTTTTTTATAAAGAAAGAAGGCTTAAGGGTCATCTTTCCTTGTTAACATTTAATGAAATATAAATATTTTTTTTGCACTATAAATGACGAATAAAGTAATATGATTTTTTAAAAACTTTTATAAACTTGTAGATATAGAGGATTGAGTATTTTTTACCTTAACTATTTATGTTAAGGGTATCTGTAAAAAATTAATGGAGTCTTGTGACCTAATAGAAAGTTTAGAAAGATCATTAATTTTACATCCATTTAGACTCAACAAGATGCTGAGACCAGAGATGTTAAGTCTAAAAACCTACTAAAGCAACATGTATATAAATTTATTGTTTAGTTAAATAAAAAAATATTAGGTCTGTTACCTACTAAACTCATATATATTTGCACTCAAATCTTAGCAGAGATCAAGGATACTAAATATCACCTTAACTTTGATTGTTTTATTAAATATGAATATTAAAAAATATTTTAAAAGACATTCATCCTTCAGGAAGTAATTGTAATATAATAATCCTAATTAAGAGAGGGTAAATCTAACCTAATTAAGGAAGGAAATGTGAGTAGATCGAAAACTTCTTGCCATATATCAACCAATAGACGCACTATCATTGGTCAATTCCCAATGAATAGCAAGCATGAAAAGAAACGGCGTGAAGCACAACGCAAGTGTCGTGCCGAACTTGTCATTGCCTCATTAGTCAAGCTGGGCATTTTTTTTCCAAATAAAAAAAGCGGTTATGGGCTACCTCATCACGCAATAGGCATTATCTCTGTATTTACAAGCGTTCACTTCTTTCTCGTTCAAGGAATATCCCCTGAGAGACGTCAGAAATGGACGGCATGGTTCTTTGCCCTGCAAATTACGTGCCTTTGTCACCAATAAGTTTCCTAGAGAGAGCAGCTTCTGTTTACGGAGATAAAACATCAATTGTGTATGGCAGTTACGTTAGATTTTCATGGAAAGATACATTTGCGAGATGTCTCAAGGTCGCTTCTGCTCTGGTCCAGTTGAAGATTTTCCCTGGAGATGTTGTAAGTTTGGCTCTCCACACTTTGTTATTTATGCATTCTTGTCGAAAATATTTCTTATTCAATGAGCTAATGTCAAGTCCCAAAGTCAAACCAAAAGAATTACGTGATGCAAGAGAGCTTGAGAAACCATTTAACCTTTTTAGTCTTCCAATGCTGTGTGTTTGTGTTTTTTTTTCTTAATTCTTCCTTTCCAATTCTGGGATTTTTAACTCCCCCTAGCTAACAATTTTCATTGTTCTCTTATTTTGTTCTTCTGAACCTTGGCCTAATTAAATGATAAATTCAGTTTTTGTTGCTATGTATTTTATATCTTCCTCAATTCATTAATAATGTTTCCTCTTTTTAATTTGTATAACTACTATTAAAATAAAAACCTCATAAATAAAATATAAATACCTAAATTTGTAAAAATCCAATTTATCGATACATACACCTTAGCATTTCTATTTAATCAATGGCATCGGCTGCCTCTGCTCGCTCATTCATTAATTAATTACAAAAATCATATGTTAATTCATTCATGTTATTTAACCTTAAATTCCATACTAGAGATGGTGTTATTAACACCTCATAAAATATCATTGTATTTTTTTTATTTATTTATCCTTAATTTTTATTTTACAATTGATCTTCATCATTTATATTTCACTTGTTTTTTATGTGATTATCCTAGTTTTATGGTCATCGTTATAAGTTTAGTAGGTTAATCTAATTGGTTTGGCTTTTCTCATCTTTATAATTGGTTTTTTATTTAATTTTATTATTCAATGTTAGTTGATTAGAAATTATGCTTCATTATTTTCTCAATCAACTTTATATTAGATTATTTTAGTCTTATTATCTAGATCACAAATTTTATCGTTTAATCTGAATTGACTTGGGTTGTTTTACTATCATTCTTTTAAATAAAAAATTTAGATTTTATTTTTTAATAATAAATTAATTAAAAATTATGCTTCATAATTTGTTTTTACTTGTTTTATATGGTGTTATCTAATCTCATGACCTAGGTTGTGGGTTTGATAGGGTAATTTCGGTTGTCACAGGGTTTTTTTGGTTTTTTTTCTATAAGGTTATTCTAATCTTATAACCCGAATTATGTATTTAGCGGGTTAACTCGTGTATGTTTTTGTCATTTTTTTAATTTCATCATTTAATATTGGGTTGATTGTGAAATTAAGCTTAATAATTTATTTTTATTTACTTTTTAAGGAATATCTTAGTTCCATGACTCGGGTTGCAGATTTGACATGTTAGCTCAACTTGACTCGAGTTATTTTTTGTTATTTTTTAATTTTTTTAATTCTATCATTCAATATTTTATTGATTAAGATCTAAACTTTATAATTTATTTTGAATTGCTTTATATAAGGATTACCATGATCTTATGATTTAAGCTGTGAATTTGACAAATTAACCCAAGATGACCTAGATGAATCTGATATGTTCTTATCTCTATATTTTTTTTAAAAAAAAAAGGTTGCTTTGAATTTTTTTAGTCAGACTATGATTTTACTAATCATTCTTTTTAAACTCGTCAAATAAACAAGTCATATTTGATCAATCCGATTTAAATTTTTTAATTGTAAAATTTAACACTCCTTCTTTCTCATCATTATAAACTTCCTTTAGCCTTAAACTAAGGAAAATATGGTAATTTTTTTATTTTTTTTAACATGCTAGTATCATGTTTCCAACCTTTGTATCATTTAAGGTTCTATTAGAATTCTAATAGATTGTACCTTTAATCAAACCATTCCCAAGTCATCACGTCTTGCATGCACATTTATTTCACCATCTCAACACTGTCCAAGTTCTTTCATGTTCTTCATTTCATATACAATTTCAAATTATGAATATTATGAACTAAATACTTCCAATAATAGTTTTATAGAACTAGAGTAGCTTTAAATGTCATATTTCAAACCCATTGAAAGAAGTTTAATAATTAAGTTACAAACATCCTTGGCATTGATATTATTTATATACAAGTTATTCTCAAAATTACATTACAAAAAAGTAATTAGGTAACTAAAAGAAATTACATCATCATTACCTAACTAAAAGAAATGTTAGGTAAGATCTATTTTTTAGCTTGAGTTAGTAATAATTCTAAAAATAGTTTGTTTTTCACAACATTAGAATATATAGTAATAAATACAAGTTAAACACACACATATATTGTTATAACCCAATTTTAGCTCATTGGTTTTTAATTTAATTTTACAGGATTTAATATGTAAAATTAAAATATCAAAGATTTATTTTGATGAAAAATTTGATTTGTCAGCTTGTACAGAAACTAGGGACTACAATGTATTTTTTTTATTCAATCATTATCTTCAAGATAATCCTTACTTTTAAAATAATGATAGTTTTCTATTTTTAAATTCAATTCTAATTTGAACTTTAAAAACTAGAATGAGTTTGATTGAGACTTTATTTCTCGCAAGCGATAAGACTCTTGCACTATAAACACAGATTTCAGTGTATATAGAAGGAGGGAAAGAAAACCCTAGAAGAAGGTCATTATCAGAAACCCTATAAAATTTTAAAAGAAATTTTATAAGAAACACAATAATAGTGGAAGAGCTCTAGTGAGTTTAGCAAACTACATGTCGTAACACTCTCCTCACCATGCTCTTCCACCTAGCATCCATTAGTCCTTCGATCAGGAGAAGATCCTACTCCATTGTAGTTAGCTTTCTCTTTTCTCTTCCAACCACAGCTCCAGCCCTCACCAGTGAGTCACTTCCCCTCTTGCATTATAATTCATGTAGTTGTGAATTATAATTCTCTTGCTATTATAGTAGGCGTGTGTTGTCACATATGCCTACTACTCAATTGGATCGCTGGTTTAGGCTAGTGAGTAGATCGAGGAGGTTGGGTCTTCCTAGCAATTAAGGCTAGGTCAGACCCACCCAAAAAAAAATATAATAAAAAATAGTTTTTTTATCCAGAGTTTTTTGGGTTTTTATTCATTAGCATTAGAGTCAAGAATACCGTATTTTGTGGATTGCATAATATTTGCCAATACTAGAGTTGGAAATATTCATAGGTGAATATTCACTAATGCTAGAGTCGTGAATATTATAAAATGATCATAAGAACAAAGCACAAACAAACCTTTAGCAATTTTAGACAAAATCAGCAATGCAGCTTGCCTCAGGTAGGATGCTTAAAGGGTGATAATATATTTCCTTTTACGTAATTAGTCCTATATCATATAAGCTCTATTGATCAGTTAAGGTTCCTAGTAACCATAATAAAAAGGTAGCGACTCCTTGAAACAAGACATTTTTTCCTAAAAAAACAAGATGTCAAATATCTATTCTTTTTCGAATGCGATATAATTTTTTTAAAAGCAATCATCATGATATCCAGGTGTGACATAATGAAGGCTCTTCTAGAGATTTCTTTAGATTAAGCTCTACTTTTTTTCTTTTTATTACTAAAAATGCTTGTTGTATTATGTTTTTGTTGTTGTGTTATTTGTATTTATCAAGTTTTATTTTTTGTTTTTTTTACTGTTTTTGCATGCATAGTTATTCATGTTTATCATGCAATTACATTGGATATGGATTTGAGGCCTTCACACATCACTCATCTCATTTTTAAAAGTACGTATGGTATCAACTTTAAGATAAGTATAGGAGTAACAACACCTCAATGGCTTTAGCCTAGGTAAAACTCGTGAAACTATTCAACTCTCTCATGATTTTTGGCTCATCAATGGTCGGTATGCCGAACTGATATTGCCCATAACCTCTATCTTCACACTGCTTGTAAACCTCATATCAACCTTTCGAGGACGATCACTAAGCATGCAAAAAACCTTTGAGACTAAATAACAAAATTACCTCGATGCATTTAATGACCAGAACCTACCTATAGGTTAATCCCTATGTAATTTCACTAAGATAAGCTTAAATGTGTAAACATCCTTATTACAAGGCTTTTAAGTGACATAATGACTATTATTCCTAAGATAACAACTATTGAGTATGGACTCGAGTTTGAATCCTTGCAAATAACTGAGAGAGATTGTTCTACACTAGAGGTGAGTGAGATACCATTACTCAAAGACATTAGATACATAATGAAAGATACTAAGAATGTGGCTGAAAACATTGATGATAAAGGGCTAAACAGATGTCCTCTTGGCATTGCAATGAATAACAAATTCAAATCTGACCATACATTTAAGGAATAGCAATCATTATGTCACCCCCTAAAAAGGTGAATCCATACCCAATATGTTGCATCTATCTTTGTGCATATTTGAATTGTTATAATACCACACTCTAGGTAAAATATAGGTCCCCTATTGAAACAAACCTATAACACTTGACTAGAGAAAAAAAACAAATGAAAAATGAAGAAAAAGCCTAATTGGAAGCCCAACACCGAAAAGAGATAGTAAGTCTTAGAGAAGTCGCAAGGCTTACTAGCTTAATCAAACAGGCTTTAAGATCTAAACCTGAATAAGAAAATTTTACAACTCAGCCTGAACCTATGCACATAAATCCATAAAATCTAAGGGCAAATGAGGTATCTCAACAAGCTATGTATTCCTAATTGCTCAACCAGCATATCCTATAAGAATATCATCTGTCATTGACCTTACAAAGAAGGAATCTCAAAAGAACATGATGGTAAAAGAAGATAGCTTTGGCAAATTATTGGCCCTAGAACAAAGGTTAATAGCATTCGAGGGATCTAGCCTATATGACTATATAAAAAGTTGTTGAGATGCATTTGATACCTAACATAGGCATTCTTAAGAAGTTTAGGGTGCAAAATTTTGTCAAATATATGAAACTCAATACTTTATAACTCATCTCAAAGTATACTGCAACAAAATGGCTAAAGTAGTTTATAACGAGAAACTGTTGATCCACTTCTTTTAAGACAGTTTGAATGATGTTGCCCTTATTTGGTATATGCATAAAAAAAAATGGGAAGACTTAGTTGATGCCTTTATTATGCAATATAAGTTCAATATGGATATAGGCCCTAATAGGTCAAGCTTGCAAGTTATGAAAAGAAAAACAAGGAGTCCATAAGAGAATACACTCGAAGGTGGTACGAGACAGTCATATAGGTTGATCTTTCTTTGTTGGAAAAAGAGATTATCAATTTGTTTATCAACACTTTCAAGACTTTGTACTTTGAATACCTAGTTCGAAGCTCTACACAACATTGTTTTAACTGGTTGCTATAGCTGAGAGGATTGAATAAGCTATCCATTTAGAAAAGATTGCTGACTCGACAGAGGAGAAACATTTCACTAATGAAAAAAAAATTGAGTTCATAATGTCAAAGGTCGTTATAAAAATGATAGAAAGAGCTACTAAAACAACAACATCTAGAGATCAATCATCTAAAAGATGAAGCTATGATGTCATTAGGCCAAGATTGGTCTATGTATCATTGGGCTAAGATTAGTCTATGTGTGACCTCAATTGATTATTAGAAACTTGCTCTTGTTGAGGAATTCATAGGAGAGAGACGGTTGGAAGATTCCAGAAATTCCAATCAATAATCGCTAAGTGTTTAGCCCTTCTATGTGTCACCTTGCTAGTATAAGGTTTTTGTTGCTTTTTTAGGATTTTAATGAAATAATGATTTTTTTTCTTCAATTGTGTCTTTTTCTTTGATTTACAATTAAAATATTTTGAACGGAATTCCCTCTAAGCTCTCACAAATACTCTTTTAAAGTCTCGGGTGATCTCATAGACTCAATTCATCTCTTTTACCAAAATCAGTTTTCTCATTGAAATTTTAAAAATTAAACTTGTATTTTGAATTAAAAAATAATTTGATGTTTATTTAAAATAATATTTTTTATATTCTACTTATAGAATGAGACATGAATCAAACAACTTCTTTATTGAGATGCCCAAACATTGAACCAAAGTACACGAATAAAAAATGAACTTTCACCCTTCCATCATAACCCTTGAGCCCGGTGTTTTAAATATATACATAATGGTATGTAGTGGACTTATTATTCATAGACTCATGAAATGCATTTCTTTATGAAATTTCAAATCATCACACTAAATAAGGTCAAAGTTTATTGATCTTTAATGCTTGCTCTTGAAATGAGGAAAGGTTATCTTTGTTATTCCTTTCACATTTTAAAAGATATTTAAAGCTTGAATAATATTTCTTTCATGAAAAATCTCGACTAGGATCACACCCTATACTAGGGGCAAGTGAAAATTTCAATAAGAAAAGATAAAAAAAATCATGGAAAAGCTAAAAAGACAAAAAAGCCTATGAAAATCAATGACTAAGGGACATGCTCAAATCATAAGAAAGAGTAATAACTAAGATAAAGTGAGAATGCCCTAGAAAAGCAATGAAAAGTGAAAAGGGGAGAGTTAAAGAAAAGCGACAAAAAATAGAAAGAGGAATGGCATAAAAACTCAAACTACTGATAGTGATCCTTGATATTTGAAACCCTGAAATACTCTTTGAGCCTTATGAATCCTTTTCTTTTATAGCCAAGAATCACAACCTATATTATGTACTTGTAAGAGTCCTTTCTAATCAAGAAAACAAGCAACCTGGAACAATAAACAATGCTCTCAAAATGCAAAGAGTACTTTTTCATAGAAGTTATGACATTAAGAATAAATTAGTCGCTATTATTCATGTTGATAAAATGAATGTTTAAAAAGAGACAAGTTCTTCTCAAACAAAACCTCGAGCTTTTTCTTGAACCTTTCACTTTAGAAATCCATAAGAAATAGAAGCTCACCTCATGATATACTTTAACCAAAGACAATATCGCTAAACACAAAGAGCAAACAATCTTTTATCTAAGAAAAAACCAAGGAGTTGCAAGATTTCAAAAGCAAATACTTTTAAACTTACATCAAAATATTTTTTATTTTCAAAATGCAAGATCAAGATTTCAGGATTCATTCTAGATAAATATTCCTTCACCAAACTAAAAATGATAGAGATATGAGAATGGTCGCTTAAAAACCATTATTTAGCAAAGATGCTGACAAAGTATATCTAAGGGCAATGACAAGTACAAGGGGCAACATTATGTTTAGAAAAAAAAATCGATCCCTTCTAGAAAAAACGATGAATATTTCTTATAACTAGAAAATGAGGTATTTTGGTTTATAAAAGGCAGCTTAATCCTTTCAACAAGTAACAACGAATGTTTTTTAAAGTGAGAAAGGGATTAATGAATGATCATTGCTTGATCCCGTTTTATGATCGGCTTGTTTTAACTCGCAAGTACACGAGTGTGTGATGTAGCAATTGACTCGATAAGATCGAGGTTATATCCATGGAGATCTAGATCTAGAAATTAAGCTAAGTAACAAAAAAAAAACTCAAGAGAAATTAAATTAACAATAACTTGGTTGAAAATAATTGATGAATTTGTTTTTAAAGGTGAAAATATGTAAATAGATTTTAAATGACAAGAAAAGGTAAGTCTTGGTTCAAATTAATTTTAATAGTGATGTATTGGTGATTCCTTTAAGATATATAAAATAACTTAACCTAATATCAATGATTGTGATATTAGATTGGAAGATATTACAATGAATTTTAAAAAGATGAAGATTAATTATTGTTTAAGAATAAACAAGTACTTTCATATTAAGTAAGATATTGAATCAAGCAATCTTCATATCAGAACTAAAGTTTGTGCATAAAAATTCAAGATTATAACATTACCTAAATGATTTCTAAAATTTCCTTGCAATAATAAAACTTTCATGAAGAAAATGAGCAGATAAACATTAAGATTCATACATATCTTAAAGAACTCATCTAAACCACCATCATCCTTGATTTGGATACAAGAAAGCGTTTATCCAACCATGATTATATATAAAAACATTTTAATAAACATGAAATAACTTGAATCAAACTAAAACAATAAGTTTTACAAACAAAGAAGAATACAACACAATTTCAGTAAAAATTTAGATATAAATATGATGCTAACTTTGGACACAATTTAAACCCTCCTATAAGCCTTTTTTGGATATGTCTATTAGAGACATATTTATAGGAAATTTTGTCACCTTTCCAGATCATTCAGCTAATTTGGACACTTGAGTCAAAAGTTATGGGCAAAACATCGAAAGGTGTTCTGAAAAATCAAATCAGGTCAGCTTTACAACCACTTTGGTGCACGTTTTTCTTTCTCATTTATGAGTTGTCTATTTTTTCTTTTTGACTTAAAATAATGTAACAATGTTCCTTCCAGCTTTCCATGCATGTGCTTACCTTCATGGATTAATGAATTACCTAAAATAAATTAATTGTTATTTGTTATGTGAACATGTAAGATCATGAATTGTACTTAGGTTATTTAAAGGCTGATTTGGACCTAATTTTAAGTATGATATAAGAATACAAATGTATCTATTATTTGGGCTAAGATTGAATTTAAAACCTTAATGTTTGATAGTTGAAGTTTGCATACAATATAAGGCAAGTTTGGATTTGAAATAGATCATATGATAATCTTTTCTAGGATTGGAATAGAATTGATTTTTTAAGAGAAAATTTGAAGCACTTATTTGAACCAAGATTTGCTTCAAACTTTAACTAAATTTCTCTTCAATTTTTTGTTCTGAATTCTGACATTAAATTTTCTGATATAATCCATTTAAGCTCCAAAAACCTAGCAAAACATTAAAAGAAACTTCATTATTAAAATACATATCATTTATTATAAAAACCTAAATAAAAACAATAAATATTTATTTAAAATAAGAGATTTAATAATATTGTTGATGCACAATCAATCCTTTCAAATTATTTGACGAGACAAAAAATCTCTAACAAACAAATAGGTTATGATGGGCACCATAAAAGCTAAGTTGTGTAAACAAATCTGGGAAGAGACTTACATGGGCCACCTAGAGTAGGCTAAAAGCTAAATGATGAAAGTGACCCAAATCAGAGATAGCAAGTCATCATCAATCAAGCAAATAAAAATAAGAAGAAATTGGGGCCTATATTTCAATCTAGGTAAAGAGATGCATGCATATCATCTAAACTTTGAGATATTGGACAACAAGTTTTGCAAACTTTGTAAAAGAAATCTCTAACGAGATCCATCAAATGAAAGGCCACCTTGAAATGTCCAAGTTTGAAATTGCTTTTGGAAATTTTTTACATTTAAGAAATTTTAACATGGGTAAGCTACCTATGAGAATTAGGCAATAAAGAAAAAATACATTTTTTTTTCCACCTTCTTTTCTTAATCATCATAGGTAATGTGTTTCCTAACCCTACCTCCTTCCAGGCGCACCTTTGAGCCTTCACCTCTTTTGGAGCACACCTTTGAGCCATTATTTCTATTCAAGCGCGCCTTTAAGCCTTGACTTTTTTTTTAATGCACCTTCAAGCCTTCAACTATATAAGGTAGTGCGTTTCCTAATGCTACCCCCTTTCAAATTCTCTTTGAGCCCTTAACCATTCTTTTGAGTGTGCATTCAAGCCCTTACCTCTTTTTTAGTGTGCTTTTGAGCCCGTACCATCTTTTAAGTACACCTTCGAACCCTTAATCATCCTTTTAAGTGCACCTTTGCGCCCTCATTTTCCTTTCTCTTTTTATATGGGTAGGTCACCCATTACATTAAGACCTTTTCTTTATATTTTTCCACTTGGATAGGTAACTCATTACAATGAGATCAGTTCTAAAAAAATCAATCAAAAAAAAAAAGAAGAAAAGAAAAAAAAAGGAATGGTTTTCACAATTATTCTTCTTTCCGAACTTACTATACAAAGTAAAAAAAAAAAGTTTTCTAATGCTTTTGCTCCATAAGCATTGTAAAGAGGGAGCAACTGTTGTAACACAATTTTAGCCTATTGGTTTTTAATCTAATCTTACAGGGTTTAAAATATAAAATTAAAAAATCATAGATTTATTTTGATGAAAAAATTGAATTATCAGCTTGTATAGAAACTAAGAACTTTTATGTTTTTTTGTCATTATATCCTTATCTTTAAGATAATCCTTACCTTCATCATAATGATAATTATCTATTTTTAAATTTAATTCTAATTCAAACTTTAAAAAAAAATGAGTTTGATTGAGACTTTATTTTTCACAAGTGATGGGGCTCTTGCACTATAAATATAGATCTCAATATATGTAGAAGGAGTGAGAGAAAACCCTAGGAAAAGGCCATTACCAAAAACTTTATAACAAAATAACAAAAAAAGACATTTATAAAAAAAAAGGCGCGGTCGAATCATAGACTAACCAGCGCAGCTTTTTCCTATCTTTTTCCCTCGTCTCAAACTAGCCATTAAACCCTCCCTCCCTTTTAGTTTTTTTTTCTTCTTCCCTGGCCTTAGGAACCATTCCCTCACTCCTACTTTTAAAAGAATACCTCTCTCTCTTGAACCAACCACCCCCCTCAACTCGTTCTTTGTTTTCTCTTCACCATTTTATTCAGCCTCACTACCTTCTCTCCCTACCAACCGAAGCCTCAACCATTGGGAGTATGCACCAGCTATAGTAGCAGTATCATCTTTTCCATAGGCAACATAACCACTCCATTGCAACGGCACACCCCAGCAAATTACACACCCTCAGCGTAGTTATGAGAAGTTTTTTTCCAATATGACTGGTTTCCCTATATTTCAGTCGATGCTGCTCCATCTCTCTTCTTCCCCTATGATAACAGCTAACTAGCATGCAATCCTATCATGATCTCCTAATCTAGCTTTAACCTAAATACAAAGAGATTATATATAGGCTAAACTGAAAATATTATTCTACTCTTAATAAATAAAGTATTATATATATATATATATATATTTCTTAACATCTAGAGTTTGCCAACTAGAAACAAAAACGAGAAATAAAATGTGACTTAGTAAAGTAGTTTACAATCTGCAAAACTAAAGAAACAAAAAGCAAAGTAGTAGTGTCATGCTTAATGACACGACGAAAAGATTGATGTCTTCTCCCATGTACAAGAGTGTCAAAGTAATAAATAACTCGACAAGACAAGGGTCGAACCATAGGGAGGTTAATTGTATAAATTATAAACAACAATAATAGTAACTATAACAACAACAATAGTAGTAGTAGTAGTAGTAATACTAATAGTAGTAGTAGTAGTAACATCAATACATGTTTTATGACAAGTACTAACATATTAGTTCTAGGTATCCATTATACCTCAACTTATGAGAGCATTTGCTTCCTTTCATAAAGAAAACAACATAATATGTATCAGTTTCTATGGCTCTAATAAATATCTAGTATTTAAGAGAGTATCGACTATGAACATCTTATGAACAATACTTTGATGCAATAAGAATCTCATAACTACAACAATTTTATAATTTTCTTTTCAAAGTATTTTTGTCCCATAAACTTCATTTTTACTATAGATTCTTAAATCAAATATTAGATTTATTAATCTAATATTATATGAAAATTATAGATATAAATCTTTATTAATAATAAATATGTATTTACATGAATATAATAATGTCATGTGTAATCAACCAATGACTACAAGACATATTAAACTAACACCATCACCAAGCACTAGCCTCATTGCCAAATAACTAGTTCCTCAATATGGCTCATCACCAAGTATTAGCCTCATTATTAAATAACTATTTTCTTAACATATCCTATGAGTAAGCACTACCCTCATTACTATGTAACTAGTTCCTCAATATAGCCTATTATTGGGCATTAATCCTATTACCAAATAACTATTTTATCAACATAGCTCATTACTAGACACTAACCTCATTACTAGATAATTAGTTTGTCAACATAGCCTATCAATAGGTACTAGCCTCATAACAGAGTGACTAGTTCCATAATATAGCAATTTTTGTTGTTTCGATTGAAGTCAATTATAAATATTTTACCTTCATTGTGTTCAGTCACTCTTCATAACATACTACATGTTTTTCACCAATGTATTTAATTACAACACATATCAATTTATGTCTTAAGGGCATAAACTTTTAATTAATAATAACAATACATAACATAGTCAAATAACCATTGTAAATGTAACAATTACAGAAACATGTTTAATTAAATAAATAAGTCAATAAAGGTACTAATATTTTTAGTTACTTTTGAATCAACAAACTAACAAATTGTCCCAATTATTAAAACACAGATGACGTTAACCCTTTAGCTAGTCTAAATAATTTATCCTTTTTTGTCATCTATTTATCATTCATGAATTGACATTATATATCCAAAGAATGTATAATTATATAATTCTAGAAATCTCGTTAGCTAATAGATATGAATAACACTTACTTGTTATATGTGCTCTTGATGTACCTCTTTATTGTTGTATAATTTTTGTTGGCTTTCATGTATCAATAGTTTTACAATATTATATTTTCTTTAATACTCATTTTATATAATATAATCTAAGTTGATTTCTTTCTACTTAATCATTATTTATAATTTAACTTGTATTGAAATCTCATTACAACTCCTTATTCAACTTATAGTCTTGATCTAATTAACATGAGAAACTTCCTACAATTCCTACACACACAAATGTATACTCTAGTATACTCAAGTTTCGTTCTTATAACTTCTATCATTCAAGTTTTACTTTAAAAATACTATTTTTTATTATAATCATAATTAAAGTTTTGAATTTTAGTTTTGGGCATGGATTGTCTCTTTATAAATTTAAGATACAAGGCTATAATTTTTATGAGGGAAGGAAACCTAGTTTTTTTAAGAAACCTAGTTTTTCCCTTAACACCCCTTTGTAACATTCATAATTTCTCTAGCAAGGTTCAGTCTAAATCTTCTTAAATTTTTAATTCATATTCAAAGTTCTACAACTCTAAACTAAATGAGGTTAGTCCCATTTGAAATTTAATACTTTAACTACGTCTTTCATGAGAAATATATTTCAAATTCTATCATTTATCAATCCAAACTTCAGCGACAAGTTAATTGATAAAACTATCGAGCAAAAATATAGCAAGATTTTTTTTTAGTTTTTAATCTATATCTGGAGTTCTATAACTAAAAATTAAATGAGGTTAATCCTATTTGAAAGTCAACATCTTTAACTACAACTTCCATGAAGAAAAATATTTTAAATTCTATCATTTATTATTTCAAGCTTTAACTAGAAATCAATCAATAAAATTTTATCCAACAATGTTATAGATATAAGCTCGATGTATAACCATGTACCTTTATGAAATTTTTTCATTCAAGACAACCATATTTATGAAATGTTTTTTAGCATCAACACAACTTTACTTTACATGATATCACAACTTACATGATATCACAAGTCAATTAAACCAATAATTCTAAGCCCTTCCAGTAGAGTTGGTTGAAACCTCCATCCATGGTAAGGATGGATTTCCTTTTTCAATATGTGTACAATTAATTTATCACCAACCTTTAAATGTTTCACTTCGTACATTCAAGTGTAAATTCTTCATTAATTGAGACAATTACAACTACTTCATGTGAAACACTTGATAGACAAATGATGGGTTCTTCTCTTGTTAATTAGTAATGTTTACATCTTGTTTCATTAACTACCCGTACCAACATAATTTTATGCAATCTTCATAAAAATTCCATCAAAATCTCAACTCCTCTTGATTTTGTTTTTTGGTCGAAACTCATCCCATGGTGGGGGATGATTTTATTTCTTCAATTCTTTCAATTGAACCATTACCAAATCATTTATCATGCTTATAAATATTATTCAGAAACAATTTCATTAATAAATAATCATTGAATTATCAAATTTACGTCATGCATTTTTCAACTAAAATGTATCATTTCACAAGATCAACTCAAATCAAGAATGAATCAAAATTTCTCACATCTTCAACACAAGAAATTTAAAAGAAAAAGATGTTCAAAATAAGTTTTCTTCTTCCTCTAATTGTTTCCTCCCGGCCCGTTATTTTATACTCTCCAAAACTTCAAGAAGTCTTTAATTATTAGTTCAAATTCCTTTAAATTGTCTTTTGATCCTTTACTCACTCTTCTGTAGTGTTTAAATGGATGAATTAAGTGGAAAGCAAGTAAAAATCAACAAAACTTTGCCCTTTTTTTCTGAAATAAAGTGGGTGACCATGAATGGTTTCTAGGAGAAGCCATTCACAGTTTAAATACTCTCACTTTATTTATTATACTCTTGCCCCAAACTTTCCATAATTACAACTTCGCCCCAATTTAAACTTTCATTGTTTTATGTACTAACCACTAAAATTCGATCTTTAGGACTTCCAAGTTTTAATTGTGTTGAAATTATAATATAAGTAAATTAATATGTCTAAATATTCCTTGTAAAATTACAGCTGGATTCAATAATTGGATTGAAAGATACACTTAATATTGTAAAATTAAATAATAGATAATTTTATACCAAAAATCTGAATTTTACATACTAAATAATTTATTTAAATTCCCATGGATCTTAAACTAATTTGTTGTAGATTTATATTTATAACTATTATAAAAAAAAAATTAGAGTCTTTGATACTTTTAGTTTCATTTGCATTTTATGTGTGAGTTTATTCTGAAAATCAACATTTCTCAAGCAAAAGAGATCCTCATTAATTTTTTCAAAACTTCCTTTTATGTTCTAAATAATATCACTTAAATTTACAAGATTTCCTATTTCAAATAATTATTTTAGCCCATTGAGAAACTTACATGATTTATCATTATTTAATATTTCGTGTATTGAGATATTTTTTTATCTAAAATTTAAATTAATCACCTAGAAATGTTTACTTTGATACATAACTTTTATCTTTAATATATTATTTCTCAATAAAAATTCATCATTTCTTGCAATAGTTTACTAATTTGAAGCAATGTGTTTATAGAAAATATGATAACAATTCTTGAATATTTTTTATGTTAAAAAAATAATTTAACCCAAGGTATAGCTAGCGTCTACCAATGTTGTTGTTGTAATAATAATAATAATAATAATAATATGTATACTAGGAGGATGGTGGTTCCATTGACTTATGAAACAAAGTCCGCTTGTGACTTGTGACTTGCGACTTGCAATTACAAGCTATCATGTGCGAGTGCAATTTTCTTGCATTGAAATTGCGCATCGCATCTAATCTTTTGTTACCTTAACAGATGCCAACCCAATCATGATAACTATTAAAAACAAAAGTTGGACAGTTTATTAAGTCATTTATCAATTCACCATCTGCGTGCTCTGTGTGTGTGTGTGTGTGTGTTGTCCAATGATTTAGATTCAATTAACCCATTCCAATTACAGAAATCCGAAAGGCATATTCTATACAGCTAGACTAGAAGAAGCAAAAGCTACCATCTACCAAGCACAACGTTGCACCCCTTTTCCTACATAATTTTTTTTTTTTTTTTGATTTACGTGGGGTGTCCGGGCCAGCTTACGCGCACCACGACTAATCCCCACGGCCCACTGAATACCCTGCAAATCCAGTAGGCATGTAAGGCACCGCGGGGGTGATAGGCGTGCACGCCAGGGCTCAAACCCAGGTGCAGTGAAAGGAAACAAGCCCCTTTCACCGCTAGGCGAAGCTCTAGAATGCAACCTACCCTTTGAAATTACATAATTACATTGATTAATCATGGTTAATTGGTTCCAACCTGCCCTTATCCTTTGACCAACAAAAACGTAGTCTCTGACCGTTGAAATTTTTTTATTTTGATGCTCGTACTTCTGTTTTTATTTTTGAAGTGTCACCTCTCTGTCAAGGTTTCATCAATTTTAACAAACTCAAATGCATGTAAAAGCTACTTGAGCTGCCCTTTTAAGTCAAACGTCATGTTTTTTATAGTAAATGCATGTAAGATTCCATATTGTCAAGGAACTGGTGGCCTAACGTATGGAGGGGTGACTTTCCAAGGAAAAAAAACTAGTCTAACGGATCACTGGATCTTACATGTTGCCGCAATGACACTGAAATCTTGCCATTTCTAATAGTTGTCTTCCATGGCCAGGTTGTAGCTTTGGCCCCTAATGTTCCAGCACTTTACGAACTGCATTTTGGTGTTCCAATGGCTGGGGCAGTTCTTTCTGCGCTTAATACCAGGTTAGATGCATCCACATTGGCATTGACATTAGAGCAATTGAACGTCAAACTCATTTTTGTGGATTACCAGTTCAATGATGTTGCACTCAAGGCACTGGACCTACTCTCTCTAAAAGGTGTCAAGCCACCCCACCTCGTGGGAATCCCCGAGTGTGACAAATCAACTTCTTCAATGAACTGCAAAAACATACCATGTGACCTGGATTACAATGGTCTTCTAGAAATGGGGAGAGATGATTTTACGATAATTCGACCGAGCAAAGAATGTGATCCAATTTCAGTAAATTATACTTCAGGTTCCACCGGGAAACCTAAAGGAGTGATATACAGTCATAGAGCTGCCTACCTCAATTCTTTGGCAGAGATATTCAGATTTGACATGAGACATATGCCAGTGTTTCTATGGACAGTGGACATGTTTCGATGCAATGGATGGTGCCTTACTTGGGCAATGGCTGCTCTTGGTGCTACAAACATCTGCCTTAGAAATGTCTCAGCAGAAGTCATATTTGATTCAATATCACTTCACAAGGTAACTCACTTCTGCGGCCCACCAGCTATGTTGAACACCATTGCAAATGCGCCAGCTAGTAACCAAAATCCACTTCCATTCAATGTCAATGTTATCATAGCCGGTTCATTACCATATTCAGAGATTCTCACCAAGGTTGAAGGATTGGGATTTAATGTGTATCACGGTTACGGCATGACGGAAGCCCTCGGTCCAGCAATCGTTAGGCCATGGAAACCTGAATTGGATTCTACATTCGAAAATGAACAAGAAGAAATTAGAAACCGTGAGGGAATGCACAACCTCTTACTTGAAGGGGTTGATGTAAAGGATCCAAACACCATGAAGAGCGTACCAAGTGATGGGAAAACCATTGGTGAAGTTATGTTTAGAAGCAACATTTTGATGTCAGGGTACCTCAAAAATTCAGAAGTTACTGAAGAAGCTTTTAGGGGTGGATGGTATCACACAGGGGACCTTGGAGTTAGGCATCAGAATGGTTACATACAAATGAAGGACCGAGGTAAAGATATTATCATCTCAGGGGGAGAGGCTATAAGCACATTAGAGGTGGAGGCAGTGCTGTTAAGTCATCCAAAGGTTTCAGAGGCTGCTGTTGTTGGACAACCTGATGCTCTTTTGAATGAGGTGCCATGTGCATTTGTTAAAGTGAAGGAAGGTTTTGGTGCTAGTGCTGAAGAGATTACTAACTTCTGTGGTAATCGATTGCCAGACCATATGATTCCAAAGTCTATTGTTTTTGGGGATTTACCAGTCAATTTCTCTGGAAAGGTGCAAAAATTTGCTATAAGGGAGAAGGTCAATCGCAGCACCAGCCTTTCCAATTCTTGAAAGTGGTTTGTTGGCATGACAGGAGCAGCAAATTAAATTCGGTAGCACATATCAAAAGCATATTTTGATATTTAGTGTTTGTACTTTTCAGCATGCTCGTGCGCCAGTTAAAGTATATTTTTATTTAATCTTATAACAAGTAAAATAAATATTCATTTAAAAACTTCAATGATTTAAATTTTGAAAAAAAAATATTTATTTTATCAAAATTCTCTTTCATTATTTATATATTTTTTATGCTTTTTATTAACAAATTTTTTTTAAATAAATACTTAAGCCAATTAAAATAAACATTCATGAAAATTCTAATTATTTAAATCCACTCAAACTGTTTTTTGTTATTCATTCATTTTTTCTTGTTTCGATAAAAATATATCATTTTTTTGATAGCATCACATTTTTTAAACAAATAATCATTATATTCCAAAAAACAAGTTTTTATAACAAATCAGAAATCATGTCTTGATAATTTTAATATTATTGTAAAGACGAAAATAAAAGGCAAAGCCAAAAATTGACCTCACAATCACTATCGATTTCTAAATCAACAGCAACAGTTTATCATTGTCAATTTCTAAATCAACAGTAATACAGTTTGGCTATCAATTTTTGAATTATATAATTTGCAGCGAGTCAATTTTCACTAGTGAATTATGTTATAGGCAAAGAATTAGTTTTCGTTGTCGAATTATGTTGTCTACAACAAATTAGCTTTTACTATCGAATTATGTTATCTACAGCGAGTCAATTTTCATTGCATTGCTAAATTGTGGTGTTTATAGCGAGTCAATTTTTGCAGTTGAATTGTGTTGTCCATAGCGAATTAGTTTTTGTTACTGGAATTGTGTTGTCCATAGCGAATTAGTTTTTATTGCTAAATTGTGTTGTCTGCAACAAATTGGTTTTCATTGCATTTAGTTGCAGCATATAATTTATTCTTAACATCTAGCAGAATCATATAATTTCAAACATCAATATGCATTTCAATTCCAGCGAATAATTTATTCTAAAAATCCAGAAGAATCACACACTTTATGCATTGCCTCATTTCTTTACACCTTTCATGTAAGTTCTTTCATCATGTGTGAAAAATCAAAGCATCAATCATCTCTATGTATTGCGATGTCACAGTCGTACAAATTAATTACCCTATCTTTAAGCACAACACACAAGATAGTATAGAACAAACAAAAGGTTGATCCTACAAAGAAGATTCAAGTCAGATTTTTATACTAGATAATATGCAATTTGAGGGGGTTTGGACGTTATCTAGGCTAAAGCAAAAAAAACAAAAAACTATCAAACAAAATTTAATAAAATCATAAAATTATCAAGAAAACAAACCTTGGTAGCAAGCACACATCCACCTACAGAAATTAAAACTGATAATGAAAACAAAATATCAATTTATATTTTGAGTATTTATCTCTTATTAACATTAGTTAGTTAACGAATCCGCTATATAACTAACCATAACCATCAAACAACCATGGTGTCTGCACTAGTAATTTAATTTAATGACAGCCTTAAGAACTAGAGAAGTTGACTAATCAAGAAAAATAATTATCCACAGTCTATATTTGATTTGATTGAATGTTCTCCCTAAAATTAACATAGATGACACGACTAAAAGATTGAAGTCTTCTTCCAAGTGCAGGAGTGTCGAAGTAATATATAACCCAGCAAGACCGGAGTCGAACCACAAGAAGGTTAATTGTACAAATTATAAATAAAATAATACAACAACAATAACAATAACAACAAACAACAACAATAATAATAGTAATAACAATAATAATAATAAAGAAACAGAAAGAGAAGAAGAAGATGATGAGAAGAATTTTGAGATGGAATATTAATGTAAGAATTAAATAATGATAATAACAAATGTCAAGGTTATAGGTTCCACTAATGGTATGTCAAACAAGTATAGTATAAACTCTTACTATTCAATTGAAAATCACATACAAAAGAGGTTCTAATTAGAATATAGATTGTTAACATGATTACATTACTCATCTTATTTGACTAATACTTGTAAATCTCATCAAGCATTCATGATTATAACTTATACCATATAGTATGAACTATGAAAGTGTCAAGCATTTGTTGTACCAAGTGTTATACAATATAAATCAAGATTATTCATTTAACAAGCAAAGTATTAAAGAGCGAACAAGATAACAAATACAAAACATGTTAGTATCAAACATTAAAGTCCATATTGAGTTTACATTATACTTATTCTTACACCATTAAAGTAACCTTTTCACCTTAACATAATAAACTTAGTTAAAGATAATGAAAGAAAATAAATAAATAAACAAAATAAAAGTTAACTAAGTAAATGAAAGGAAATGAAAGGCATAAACTTGATATTAATGAAAACAAAGCATAAACATTACAAAAAATACAAAGAAAGAAAGCAAAAGAATGATCTGGATCTGAAAACCAAGATGCTTAAATGCATAGCAAATGCCTCCTTTTATAGGCCAAAATTAGCAACTATTGATTTGATGACTAATTGATGAGTGGTTGACTAACTCTTGACTTGATGATAATTTTTATCTTCTCTTGTCTGCCCAAAACATCATTGATAACGTTAAAATTGGAGCCACTTGAAAACATAAAAGTTGTAGTAAATTATCTTAGAATTCTTGTGTAAACAATGCAGGTCATTTGGACTTCTAAAACTTCAAATATGGGTCAAACACTGAACAGTGCTCGGGCTGGAAGACGGATTCGGACTTCTTTGTTGTTGCTACAATTTAGACTTGAAAATAGTCTTTTTAGATCTTGGACTCATATTAAAGTTGTAGGCTTGTGTCTTATCTTTCTATCCATATAAAATAAACCTAATTTTGAGATCTACAGCTCCAGATATAATCCAATTACCGAACAGTGTTCTGGTTTGGATTGCATCTCTTTTCTAAGTTTGGTCATCTCTTTATCCTTTCAATTTCAGTTCTTAAATTCATCAATCAATCATTTTATTTATGTGATAGGCCTACATTTAAAATAAATATTTACCATAAATTAAAGGTATCTTATATTATTAGATATATTATTATAAAACATGCTTTAGTTAAGGAGTTATTGATACTTTAAGTGCAAAATGATTATATAAAACCTTGATAAAAAATACAATTTCAAATACTAATCAATAGATCCCTCATAATCATTAAACTCAGTTTATTTAAAAGTTCATATACCATAACTCCGGTTTTGATATCAAACTTAGCAATAGATTTTCTATAATAATAATTTAAAACCCGTTCTAACAATTAAAATAAACAATTATGGAAAAAATAAGCATAAGAGAATAAACATATTAATCATATAAACTGAAAAAAAAAATCTCATAGTTCTTGAAATCCAAAGGTTTCCATGTCCTTGCAACTAAGAAAACAAGTTTAATCTTGCATGTTTGTTGAACAACTAATCAAAAAAAAAAAGAATACATGATTTCAGGTTTCTTAGAGGAAGGGAGCGTTTTTCTCTTCTTGACTGATTGCCCCCCTTCTCTTCTCTCATTCTTTTTATATCCTAGAAAACTCTAGTCTTTATTTTACAAAATAATCCTTTCTTAAGTAGACTGTTTATATTTAATTACTTTTATAACTATTTTCCTAAAAATAAAGAAATAGCTTGCATGAAATCTTTAAACTTTGACTTAGAGGAGCTAAATTGTTGAAATAAAATCTTGAATATCGGTTTAAATGCTTTAGAACATAATTTAAACTCATTTCTTCATGAAACTTGTTTACTGGTAGAATTTAGTTGTTATCTTTGAAAAATCATTTCTTTTTAAGACTTTTAAAAAAAAAATAGATCGTTGATAGCTTGTTAAATCAAGAATCTAAAAAATTAAGTTTGTATCAATTGGACTTCTATAGCTCTAGCTATTTAAATCGAAATGGCTAAAGAACAACACTAGAGGATTGTGAGATTTGACTTTAAAGGCTGCAATTTCCATGTTCTTCCTTATTTTATTTTCTTGCCTTAGATGTCTAGAAATGATGGATGTTAGGCTTTCAATGCCACTGGAATCATTTCTTTTCTATCTTTAGGGCTCACGCTCGACACAAAACATCGATTGAAGATCAAATATACCAATTACCTTTAATTTACTTCTTTTTGCATCTTTCATCCACAAGTACCTTCAAAACATAAAACAAAAAATATCAAGGCATTTTATATATAAAACATAGGCAAAACACTAGTTAAATATGGGTAAAACTATTGAATAATATGGTTGCATCATCTGGTGGCCAAATTTGATCATTTATTGTCTCCCTAGATATGCAGTCTTGTCCTCTTCTACATGATATGTCACGTGTAAGCTTATAATAGTTGGATTGTCATTGGTGATCAATTTGTTTTTGTTTTTTTTCTCTCTCCTGACAACTAAAATACACAGTTATCCTTTTTATTTTTTCTTATTTAATTTAAATCTTCATTCTTTGAATTTCTTATCTCATCCTTATTCTTTTTATAAAAGTTTTGTTTTTTTTATATAATTTTGTTCTTTAACTATAATTTCTAATATTTTTTGTTTTTCATTTCAATCATCATTCTTTTAATTTTTTTTTTATTTCTTTTGTAGTTTTATTCGTCCTAAATCCATCCTATTTTTTCTTAGTATTTCAGAATCCATTCTCTTTGTTTTGATTTTTTATTTTGGACTTTTTTTTTTAGCTTTATTTGTGTACAATTTAAGTCTTCAATTATAATTTGTATATATTATGTTTTTCAATTTCTTCTACTTTTGATTTCTTATTTTTTTCCTTTTCTCTTTTTTAAAGTTCTTATAATTTTTAATTTTATTCTTCAAATCAAATTTATGGTTTTTTTAATAGTAATAATATTGTTTTTCAATTTTTTATCATATAATAATAATAGTATAGTAATATTAATAATCAATAGTAATTGTTTTTGTTATAGCAATAACAACAACAGTCGTAATAGTAATAATAGTAATTTTAACCTTCAAATCTAATTTATAGTTTTTTGTCAATAATAATTTTTAAAAAATATATTAATAATTAATAACAACAATAACAATAATAATAATAAGAGTATAGTATAATAATAGTTAATAAGAATTATGATTGTGATAGTAGTAGTAGTAGAAAAAAAAAGTTGTTATAGTAATTGTGGTAATAATAATAATAATAATAATAATAATGATAATATTAGGTGATAATAATTCTAACAATAGTATAAACAGCAATAATAATAACAACAATAATAATGATATTAATAGTGATTATAATAATCATACTAATAATAATTATAAAGATAATTATTGATAATAGTAGTAATAATAATAGTTATAATGATCATGATAATGTTAATAATAATAATAACAACGACAAGAATAGTAATTGTTATAATATTGATGGTGATAATTTATTATTCAATATTATTTTTGTTGGAAATTAAATTTTGCTATTTTTTTCATTAATGATATTTTTTATCTAATATCCCAGATTACTAGTACAAAAAATTTATATGGCTTGATATTCATTTTTTTTCTTATTATATTTTTTTAATTTTATCGTTTAGTATTAATTTTTGAAAATAAAAAAAAATAATCTAATCTAAATTTCCCTTAAACTTATTAAATAAACTAATTTGTGTCAAATTAATTCTTAAAAATTTATCATTTTACCTGAGTTTACAGCATTGCAAAAAATTCCTTACGCTATTAATAAGTAAAAACATGGCTTCGACCCGCGGTGAAATACAACAAATGAACTAGTAGAAATGATAACGTGTATTGCTCAGCCACAGAACCTGAACAACTCTTATCTACTTACAATGATGCATGTCATAGAAAACTTCATAGTTTCAGCCTGGAAAACAAGTAAGTTCTAGCAGGGTGATGTTGCCAAATTGCAACATGTTGTAAGGTTTAGTTATTAACTACTGGTAGTAGCTATAAGTTCCAATAAGTTTTTCTTAATGCAATTTATGCTAGTTTGAATTTCATTTGCATGTGTTTTCAGAGTGTGGATGCTGGAACAGTTTTACACATTCAATTGGAAGAGTGATTTGGAGTTTATGAATAGAATTGACAGTTTCGATTTAATAATTTTTAGTCTCCCAAGTCATCTGCTAAGCCAAATGCCCTCTTAAATAAAGGTCCCAAGAGCAAATCCTGAGTTAAATATTTCAAAAGAATACATGCATCAAACAAAACGATTTTGTGACACTACAAACATATGCACCCCCTCTGGATACCAATACACCCTATCCTGGCCTAAACAAGCTAAACATTCAGCATTGGAATAGCTCCCATAATTATGTCTTACAAAATTTAGAGGAGGGTTAGTTGGAGTTTTGGCCGATTTGGTTTCGGTTCTAAAACCTCCAAGTGAATTTTCACCGCCTGCAGGATACTGTATGAAACACTGCCATCCATCTTCCTAATCTTCTGTTGCTGCTCGTCTACAAACCATTCCCCACCCCCTTTGTCACCTCTCATTGTCAGGTATACTGGCCCTTCAATACCAAACCTGCAGAAAACAAATGTTAAATCCTATGCAGAGCGCATATAAATAACCTCTGCTCCTCCACAAAGTGTAGGACCATCATGCATCGAACAAAGACTTAGAAGGAAAGATTCAAGGAATCTAGATTTATGAACTAAGTTTGATGCAGGGTGTATTTGGTTTATTTTGGTATGTTCAATTTGAGGAAAACCACTGGCCTAATAGACTGTCACATATATATCATGTCTTTGATAAGCACGCCGTGATTGTGCATTATGTTTCCAAGTGTGAACTCGTGAATGCAACTGCCTAGACTTTATGCTTCAACTCAGAAAATTATATACTCCATAATATCTACACTTCCTGATCTTTCAGACCCAAACAAATCACAGTTAGATCAACTATCACACAATTGCTTTCGACCCCAGAAATCCTTCACCTAATCACTTAAATTCCAGCACCCACATACCCACCAAATTTGCTACTAAATGCTAAATTCAATTCTCTTCCAAATAAAACCCCGAATTGCAATTTTCCCAAAAATAAAGACCACCAGATTCATTTCTCTGGCACAATATTGGGCACGATAGTAGAAGAGATCCTCTTTTCTTTTTCCTTGTTTGTATTCCAATTCCCATATCTTGGGTTCCTTGAGGGACTCGGTGTGCTATACAGGGCAAACCATAATTGAGAGAGACATTTAAATAAGAAAAGAGAAAAAGGGTAAGCTTATCCATTAAAAGGTCAAATAGGGAAATACATACTTGGGAACAAATACAATAAAACCATTTGATCTCATCTTTACTATTCTGGCCTCTGTGTCTGTGGGCCTACAACAAGAGGAAAGTTATGATAAATAGATTAGCATGTATTTATGTGCATGCTGGTTGGGGTCAGCAGGGGAATTGGGAGAGGTCACAAAAATTACCGGTTTCTGAAGTATATGAGAGTATGGAGCTCTACTGAGCCTCGGCTTGCCATCTGAGCATTCCTGTGCCGGTAATTCAAATCTGCAGGAAATTTACGGTAAGGAATGTTCTTATCATTCAGCATGACATGGTTGATATGAATTAATAGTAGCCCCATCAAACACACTGAATGCATTGCATGCCAAACTAATTAATTAGTGAAACCATGGCAAATCAAATCAGAACTTGCAGTTAAACCATGGCAAAATTTTAACTGGAAAGTTCATTGTTGCTTACTATCAGCAATACTAGTGAGCTGAGTCCTGTCTCGGAATATAGTTGGAAGTTTGTATATTCCTATGGATGCAGCTAGCAACCTATGTACAATCACGTCTGCAAGAAAGTAAAAATCCAAACTCAAATTCAGGTATCTTGTTCATCAGTGAAAAGTAAAACTCAACAAGATAAAACCTCTTTCTAACCAGCATATCTCCTGATAGGTGATGTGAAATGAGTATAAAGAGGGGCTGCAAGCCCATAATGAAGAAATTCTGGAGGGCTGAGCTCTCCACTACAAAAATATACTGCCTGATTACAGTTCAAGCAAAAAATAAATAAATAAAAATTAGAAATTCCATATACAAAGTACTCCTGAAAATCAACAATTTAAGTCAAATTACCTGTGTCATACATCTAGTTGCCATTATACGGATCAGCTTGTTAAAGTATGGATCGTCACCCTGGAAAACATAATTTTGCAAGAAATGAAAAAAGAGAAGAAAGCAAGCTATGAGCATATGGTGAACAGGTTAAATCATGACTGATTTTAAATTTTATATTTTTTTGGAAACAGTGTCAACTAAAAAACAACTCACCACAGCACGGTCAAGTGAATCAGCTAGTGCTTTTGAAGATGTGACATCCAAGTTCAAACCAACAGCAGCAGCTGTACGAAGCAAAGGTCCAAGCATCTCTTTTGTCGGAGTAGGATGACGCCTGAAAAGAGAGCACACGTCCACAGGAAACACAATTGAGATAGTTCAGTAATGGAAAACTGGAAAATCTTTGGCATATAAAAGTCTTGCTTTTCTTATAACAGAACAGTAGTTCAAAATACTACTACACCATAGCACTTTTTAAGAATTCAAGAGAAGTTTATTTCCTCTGAAGAATTCAATAGAAAATAACACGTCAGAAAAGATTCTTCAAACTTCAAAACAAATTATGGATAAAAAAGAAAAGGTTTTCCAATAGATTAAAAGGGCCTAGCAACAGTTTTAACATCTCGTCAAAATAACATGCTGCAATACAATTGCCCATAAAAGAAAATCCAAAGAAACTCAAGTCTTGGCAAGTTAAAAGCAATTTCAAGTTAAAAATACACTTTTTTAACATGCATATCAAAAGATCTCTCTGCAATTCTCAAACATCTGACAATTATGCTATGAAAACTATTCCAGAATAATGTTTTCAACAAAATGCAACACAAATCAGTTACTAAACACAATCTTACTCAAGAATTTCCAACATGAAACAAAAATTGACATTACATAACAATTCTTTCACAGCAATGTTTAGGCTATTAATGCATTGTCAAGTTAAATATTATCCCATCATTCAATTTTCAAGAGGCTTGCCAACAATAGGCCTGACTAATGGACAAGAGATAATTATTTTTTGTTTAAAACTTATTCTTTGAGTACTTATTAGGCAATGAACACTTGTATTGTTGATAAGGCTTAAAAGGTGAGAAAAATGAAATTCCAAAAAAAAAAATCACACTAGAAATTATACAGTTACTTTACCTCAATAGTGAACACTCTGGAAATTCTTTAAGAATTTTTTCAGCTACAGAAACATTTGCAGCAAGCATAAACTCCTCAACCATTTGGTTTGCTTCTCGAATCTGATACATACCTGCAGAAACAAGGAGACCATTAGACATGATATTTTCACAACTATAAACAGAAAAAACTAAAAAAATCTAAAAAATGCTGCAACCTTTATAAACCCAAATACATTCTTAATATAAAATAAGGTTGAAGCACTCTGTAAGAAATTTGTTAAACAATAAAAAGCAAATCTTTCCAGTCTCTTTTGAAAATAAAAGTCAAAAAAAATCCTGTGGCTGGACAATACACCTACAGCTCTATAAAATTCACCAATTTACACATACATGATCCATTCCAGCACTCCATGCACTTCCTCTTTTTGTCATATAACAGAGACACAAAAACACCCACCCTAAACCCAGGAAAAAAAAAACTCGCTGTTTGGGAAACATACCAATATCAAGAGGATCATGTGTCTCGGTATCAATCTGAAATTTGACTTCAGCAGAAGCAAGTGTTAGTGCTCCTCTCTGAATTCGCCTCTGCCTCATTATCTGCAGAATAGAATATAAAGCAACTTCTGTGTGCATTTTTCATAGTGGCCAGTGAACAAAATAATTTAATCATGCTCCCAAGATGCATACCTTTGCCAGAGCATTCATATTTCTCAAATCTTTAGTTACTGGATCAACTAATCGACTGAAAATGAGATTAAATTGATTAGGACCTCATCAGCCAACTATGCATAAGAGACTTTCAAAGATGAGCCAGAAAGCAAAAACACTAATGCCACAAATTCAACAAACTGATGGCCATATGTGACAGTGGAAGCAAGGAAAAGGATAGAGAGTTATATATATAGATTTTCACAAATCACTGTTGCTAGCTTGATCAAAACACTACCAGCTCGTTTATACACTCAGAGCTCGAGCAGCTTTTTTAGCACCTGAGGATTTGAGCAAGCCAGCACAGGAACAATTACTTGGTTTCTTTTTCGATTTATTAGTGCTACCGGTTTCCTCAAATCCATCCTGGAATAATAATGACATTCTTGAAGATTCATACTAAAGTCACTTTTCATATTAAAATATTCTATCAAGACTTATCCCAACATGACATGATTCGGCAACATGAAGATCCATGTCCACTTCAAAATCCCAAAACTCAACAAGCATATTCAACTAACCCAATCCACATAAGAAATCCGTTGGTCTTTTCTGTGTGAGTGAAATCATTTGTTCTGATATGGGCATAACATCTACATTTCTGCATATCTTCACTAAGAATCTAAGATCATATTAATTATAGATACATCTGATGGATATATGAGAGCAGTCTTCTGGACAAAACTAACTCTGTCCATGTCATCATTTCACTAGTTAAATCAGGCATGCCATAAATGTAAAAGGATGAAAAAAACCTAATATACATGTCAATGTGGCAAAACAAACAGAAGTCACGAAAGCTTATTCTCACTTCTTACAGAGAGAAGCACACATGGTTATTATCATTATAGAAGAAACACCTAGAGTCTCAGGAATTACATAGGAGCCAGGACCAAATATAAAACATTTTCATTCATCAATTAATGGTTGAGTCAAAACATTACCTATCATCCATCCTAGCCTGAGCTTCAACATAAGATAATGCAGCACGTGATTTGATGACACTTTTTGTGTATTTTGTAGAAATAATCTCTGCTTTAGGGGTCATTTCCTGTATAATTGGTCATTAGAATTCAAAACATATTGTTTTTAATTATCATTGCATATGCTTAAAACAATCATAAATTAAAGCAAGGAGTAGTTTGGAGGAAGACCCTCATCAAGACAAGTAGAGTGCAGAGAGTGATACAGTGGAGAACCCCATCAAGGGAAAAAAATGACAGAAAATGCTAGCCTAAAGATTCAAAATGGAAGCACGTACCCAAATAACAGAAAAGGCTAGCCTTTCCACATCAGCTCGAAGAGAACATATATCTACAACATAAAACTCATTATAATGACCTTAGGTTCACAAAATATATATACACACACAAACACACTCAAAATGCCATGAATTCTAACAGATTGATACACATCAAATAGAAAATCTACCTTCTGTTAAAGGTTTTGGAAGCATGTCTATACGACGCTCAACAAGGTAGACAGATGTGCCCCTTTGTGTAGCCTCATCATCAAGTGGGGTGCCAGGGTGAACAAAATTCGTTACATCAGCAATGTCTTAATTTATATCAATAAAAGAAACCACTGAAGAGTGTTATTTGCTCTTATAACAACTACATACAATGGTACCACATTTAGATAACTAAAAAGGCTAAAAGAGAGAATAAATGTAGTACAAGGGAACACTGACAGAAAAAACATGACAAAATAAGGAGCACTACCTAAAGAAAATCAAAATCATGTTCAAACAACGAGCAGTCTAGTGTATGTGTGCGGGCGCATGCACAAAACTATATTGATAGCCTACATAACCCTTAATTTTGTTAAAATAATTAAGAAAAAAATATTATATTAAGCTCAGCATAGCAGAGGATACGGACTCCAACTTCAAAATTTCCAGTTGGAAGCATAGTACAGTGTAGTGCATCATCAATATCCTTGCATCCTGCAAGTAACATAAACTAATAAGACGAGAAATTATACAATATAGTAGAAATGAACAAGATGAAAATGGATCATGAACCTGGAGGATCAACACTAAAGACACACAAATGTCGTAAGTCAACTCTATTTGATTCGTCCAAATCTTTGGAGGAAACTGACCATGGTAGTGGTGGCAAGCATGCCAAAACTTGGGCAGAAAACGGTCTTGCATCAATATCATTCTCTATCAAGACCAACTACAATTCACAAGATCAAAATATATTGTCAAAGAACCAAGTTTAAGTTATTGGGTAAGGCTCAAAAATATGATTTATATTACTCTCAACACACCTCCTCAAGTAAAAACTTTTAGGGCTTGAAACTTTTACAGACTGATCAACCTTATGCTTAATTTTATCAAATAGAATAGGGGCTGACCACTTAATCATCAAGGTCCTGATATCATGTCAAAAAATCATTTCAACTCAAAAGCTTAAACTGTTAGGTAGGGCTACAAGCCATGATTTATATCATTCTCCAACATATAACAACTCCATCTAAGCATTTAACGCTTGAGGAACAATGGTAAAGGTCTATAGTATCTGAAGAAGCAGTTTTCAAATAATAAAAATTCCTCCACACACAAGTATGCACTCATAACTTATGAAATGATTACCAACCTCAGTTTCGGTATCTCTGTCACCTATCTGTCCTATACTGCGTACATAATGGCCAGAAGGATGTCGTGATTGACGGTCCCAGGAATCAACTGCTACAATAATTCTTTTGTCCAAAAGATTGTCAAGCTGCCGAGTTTGAATCCGAATCTTAGGAATTCTACGATCTTTGGAGACAAATAAAGCATATACACGACCACCACTTCCTGCAGGCATTGGCATGGGCTCTAAAGATCCACAGTAACTGCACAAGATCATTAAATAAAAAACTAAATCCATAACACAAACAATGCAACAACAAAAAATACAATTTTTATTAAAAGTTGTAAATAATATTCCATGTCTAGTCGGATTACAAGGAATATCCCATTTGTACAAAAAGAAGACTAAAAGAAAGTACATTACATTAAACAAGGGAATTAAAATGAGAAAGCTATGTTACACAAGCAAAGCATTTGGAGCAATTGCATTATGGAGCACATAAGGGAGACATGCATCTATCTCCAGCATGGTACTACATGGATGCAATGATAAGACTAACATCCTTATCACAGGTTCATTCAAACCATATCCAACAAAATAACCAAAGTCAATATGCATGTGTTCATGCAGAAATCAATCAGTATTAACATCAAGATGACTTACGAATGCCAATTCCGCTTTATAATACCAACAACACGACCAGATGGGCGGGATGAGACAGGATTTGTGTCAAAAGTTGAACTTGATACTGGAATTGAAGTCCTGGGAGCATCATCTGAACTACCTGGGACTAGATGAACATCTTCTTCTCCATCCTCTGCAAGGGAAAATGAAATTGTTGAGAGAACAGACAAAATGCAACCACACTGCTCTGACACCCCAACCCCAAACACACGTGCACACAAAGAGATCCATCTACTCATTAAGTAGAAAGGAAGAAATATTTTCTGCTCTTCCATTTTGCTTTTAGTATAAATCATAAGCTGCAATGAAAAAAGCAATTCTTGAGACTTGCAAAAAAGATAGTGACAAAGTGCATTACTGTCTTATGGCATAAGAACTGAATATGAAGACAAGAGTGTAACTCATTTTTCCTTATTGTAGGTCATCAACCAGAAACCTTTCACATAACCAAAGCAAAGTGGGCTAGAGCTAATATATCTGAAGACATTGTTAAGGTGAAAAGGACAACCTGTTTAGAAATTCACAAGTAAGTGATGCATTTTGCACAAATGCAGCTTCTAGGAGGCCCAGAAAAGCATGACAGAGAACATACCTTCATCTACTATAGATAACGATTTCTCCTCATGCCATTGGTCTTGTGGAAGAAGTTCCACTGCCACAACATCACCATCAAAAGCCCTATTCATATTTCCACGCCCATAAATGACTATTTCATCACCAATGCTCTCACTTCCAACATATGCTTCAAATGGATTGTAACGATTCACACGAAGTTTTCCTTGATGGTATATTCCTTTGGTCAAACCAGAAGTAATCTCTGACATGGGCTTATGCTGAACAAAGAACAAAGTGCAAGGAATTATTTTTTTTAAACCCATCATGTCGTATTTTCTTGCAAGAAAAACAAATCTAGAAACCATAAAGTTATCGGATACTAAAGCAATACCTCAGGATAAACAACTTTCCTCTTTGAAGGTCTCATATCTTCGACTTCTTCCATGATTACGTCTTCAGAAGCTGGCTGAACAAGCAAGTCAAGTAAAGCTGGTTGACCCAATGATTTCACATACGATTCAACTGCAAGAAACAGCAATTCAGAAGTCAGCTCTAGGCAAAGCATATTTCCGCAAAAAGTGTCACGCTAACAATGTAACAATAATTAAATCTTGCAGATGAAGATATAATGCATACTTGTCTCAGCAGAAACACCCTCTTCAGTAGCCTTCCTCTTATTTTCTCTATCATTAGTGATAAGTAGAACCTTCACCGCTTCACCAAGATGACTCTGATACCACCGTGCAGCAACCCTGATGGCTGGATAAAAAATTCTTCAATGTCAAATTTACAAATTTGAGAACACATGCCAAACAACAACAAAAAAAAAAAAACCACATAGCTACAAAGCAGAGATGCCGCAACATAAAAATTCCCAATGACATGATAAAAATCTGACAAATACACAACACGTTGTATCAAGAAGTATCCAGAATTATCAACAGTAAATCGTCAAACTAACCTCTGTCGTTTCTATCATTCGGACTTTCTCCTGCCATAGTCTGCACATAAGTATCCCTAACCAACAAGTAAAACATCATCAATGCACACTCAAAAGTGAGCAAGGAAATCAAATGACAGTGAAAAAAGAACCAACAAAAACCCGCAAAAAACAAATAATTACCTGTGGAATTCATTAGAGAAAACAACGAATCTCCTAGCAGGACTATCAATAAGATTCCTAATTCTTCCATAAACAGCCGAATTTTTATTCTTCACCTCTTGTAAAACCACAGATAGCAAAACCACATCTTCTACAGCCGGATTCTCAAGCAAATCAATCTTAGGGGAAAAAACCCACAAAATGATTAAAGCTCAAATTCTTTATAAGCAAAATCAAGTACTTAACACCCCTACAAAGACATTTAAAGATTACCTGATTAAGAACAACATTAGTGTCAAGAATGAGAATAGTAGACGCAGTAGCGGTCAGCCGAGCTTTCGATTTATCTTCACAAGATTTGCAAAACAAAGCTCCACAGTAAATATCATCTCTTAAATACACTTCTCTTACAAGCTTTTGAATTCTTCCACCTCTGGTTTTCTTGTTAAAAGTTTTACTGTGTAACATGGTTCAAATAGACAAATTAAGTGGCCGTTTTTCTCTATTAGTTGGTTTTATGGAGTGAGGTTTAGGGCTTCTGTATGGGTGTGTTTTGCAGGTTTCTGGGTATTAGCAGGGTTTTGCCCTTGGCGGATGAGCAAGAGTTTTAGTTCGGAGCAAGTTCTGGGTACTCGGACCGACTTTTTCCTTCGTTTTGTTTGGACAAACTCATATTGGTCCCTTATATATCACAACCTTCTCTATTTTATTCAATTAGGTTCCAATCCTATCATAAATCTTTTAATAAAGTCCTTCCTTCTAACATCGTTGTCCGTAAAATATTATGTTCTCTTATAAAAACGATTTTATTGCATAAGATAAGATACTTTATAGCAATACATTAATGGATTTGGATTTGGTAGCCTAATTAAGAAATTTTCCAAATAAATAAAGAACAGTGTTTATCGACATTAAACTAAAGATTTATTATTAAAATCCATCTCTAATCTATATCACAGAGGATCTACAATTTAAATCAAAAAGCGACATTTGGGTATCGGAAAGTATTATATACACCACCACCTACTTGCTAGCACTTTGTTTGCACGAGTTATTCAGTTTTTTAAATAATATTTATTAAAATATAAAAAAAATCTCTAAACCAACTTGGCAGTAATAATATTTAAAAAAAAAAACATGATGTAAAGAATGAAAAAGCTCTTGAAAGATAGTTTGCTAGATTTTGCTTTAAAGAATAATTAAATCTTAACAATGCTAAAAATTTAAAAAGACTAGAAAGCCCCTTCTTAAATGAAAGTTTTTTTTTTTTTTTTTTTTTATTTACGTGGGGTGTCCGGGCCAGCTTACGCGCACCACAACTAATCCCCACGGCCCACTGAATACCCTGCAAACCCAGTAGGCATGTAAGGCACCGCGGGGGTGACAGGCGTGCACGCTAGGGCTCGAACCCAGGTGCAGTGGAAGGAGACAAGCCCCTTCCACCGCTAGGCCAAGCCCTAGAATGCGAAAGTTTTTTCTAATGGGTAATTAAGTTGTTTTATTGTGAAAAAAATTAAAAATACTAATATATCCCTACATGATTTGAAAATAACAATTATATATCAGTTAAATGACCAATTACCAATGCAGAGCTCAAAAGTTTTATCATGAAAGAGCAAATTCATCGTTATACTATTTATATTATTTTAATAAATAGTAATTTATTAATAAATGCACAATGATTTCACAAGGAGTTTTAGTTTTTTTATAATAATAATAATATAATTAGCACTTCATTTTGCCTATGAAAACTCTGGAATTGTTTAAAAATAATCTCAAAATATCAATAATATTAAAATCTAAAAATAATAAAATTTACATCAAAGTTCATCAAATTATTAAATTGGGTCCTTTTATAATTTATTTTATTTTTTTGGTTATGGTATCATGTTACGTTTTACTTCTTTGAAAAAAAAACCCACAAAAATTGTATTTTTTAAAAAAAATTATTGCTAAGTGAAACAAAAGGATTCATTGAAATATAGGTTCAAATTCTTTTTATTCATACCTATATTTCTATGTTCCATTCACATTATATATAATTAAAAACAACTCTTTCAAATAAAAAATTACTTTTAATAGCATATTATTGTACTAAAAGTTTGGAGGGTCCTGGATAAAACTTGCACTCCTATAATAAAAGTTGCATGTTTAGATAGATTTTATTTAAATAAGTGGCCTTTTTTACAAAATAATTTAAAAAGATTATGATGATGATAGTAGTTAATCATGGTAAAAATAATACATAGCAATTTCATACTATTAAAGTTCAAATATTTCTCAAATTGTATGTATGATTTTTTAATTATTGATATTTACTAATATATATGATTGAAATCAAACTTTGAAAATAATATTAAATTAGTTAGGGAAATTAATGTTAAGTATTCTTAGGTTTGTTCTTAAATACACTTTCCTTTCTATATTTTAAAAAATATATTTTACATACCATGTAAAATTTAACTTTAAAAAGTGATGAAAAGAATAAGATAACCTTGGCTTTAGTTTCCTTTTTCTTTTTTTCTTTTACTTTTCCTTTTCCTCCTTGTATTTCTTTCTCTCCTCCCTCTTTCATGGTCAAACCTAACATCTTTTCCTTCTTTTTAAAACCAAGGAATTTTCTAGATGATCACTTGGTGATTCTCCATCTCCCGAATATTTTGAATCAATATTAAGAAAGAGATCAATATTAAGAAAGAGAGAGAGGGTAGTCGGCGTGGACTCGTAGAGTGGTTGATGTTGTAAGTGGTTAATTATGTGGATTTTGTTATAATTTATTTTTTATTTTAAAATAAAAAAAATAAATAAAAATAGTAAAAAGAGTGATATTTTGACAAAAACAAGTTGAGAAGATTTCAAATATACATGAAAATCAAACTATAATTTTGAATAAAACTAATAGCTTAACTGTACGCATTATATTCAAGACTAAAAAGACAATGTAGATTCAAGATCAAATTAAATAATTATTAGATGAATCTGCATAAAAAATAATTTTAAGAACATAATTAGATTTTTAATATGCTAATTTTGTTAATTATGGGTCAAATTAAAGTTTAATTATGTTTAAGAATTAATTTAGATCAAATTAAAGGATTTAATTAAGTGCAGGATTTAATTATACTTTAAATGAGTCAAATTAATTTTATTAAAGACTTAATTGGTAAAAAATTGAGTTTGAAATCAATTTAACTTTAATTAAGATGATTAGAATTTTAGAGAACTAAAATTAATTTTTACAAAGTCAATTGATTCAAATTAAGGATAAATTCACAAGAAAATCAAAGTTTTATAATCAATTAGGAGTCATATTAAAGAAATTCATAGCCAAAGATCTTTTAGGAAAAAAAAACATTGAACTCTAGTGACTAAATTAATTGAAATTAGGGGTGAAATTGAAAAGATTTGCATGTTTAATGGTCAATTGAAGGCCAATTTGTTTAAATCTAAAACTAATAACTAAAATGAAAAGGGTATTGAAATTAAGGGTTGATGTTGAAATTTGACAAAGACAAAATTATATTGAATCAAAAGTTTAGGGTCAATTAAAATACTACTTGAAAGCTGAATGACTAAATTAAACTTTGTCTAATTTCCTAAATTAAAACTCTAAAAACTAAAATAATATTATTTTATTTAAATAATATATCTTGTTTTAATTAAAACAACACCATTTTAATCAAATAGTACCAAAAAAAACTAAGTTGTTTGATTATTGTTCATCATCTTTTTCTTTTTCTTTTCTTGAAAAAACTCTTTGACTGGTTATTTTTCAGGATATTTAATGCTTCATTTTTTCACTGACAAAATATACATTATCATGATATTTTGACATTTAACTATACCTTGGCATTTTATATTTTTTGCTAATTAACACCATAACGAGCTTGGTGTCACCCTAAAATAACCAATACACGAATGTTTTAGTTGCAAACCTTTTCAAGTTATGATTGCAACTTTGAATCAACAGTTAAAATCCTTTTAATTCAAATCAAAGGCTAAGATTGGTCCTTAAAAAAGATAAAATATTCAGCTTCCATCTCTTATAAATAGAGATGGATTCTAAACATTGGACATCAACAAATTTGAGGTCAAAATTAAGAACAAATCATCTTTTTTCTTAGTTTTTTTCCCCTTCCAACCAGCTTTTTCTTTCATTATGCCTTCACTTCCGTTAACGCCACCAGCCACACGGGGGACTTCCTTGTATAACTAGGAACACCTTTAGCCTCTTTTTTCCTCCAACTAGGCAAGTTTTCCTCTTATTTTTCCTTCTCCAAACCTCTTTCATAGCCATTTATTTGCAAAATACATGATGCATGCAAATAGAAAAGTGTTACTAAGAAGGGTCGGGTTGACCCTATTATAGCATAACCCCACTCCAAAATAAAAAAGAATGTTCAGTCGACAGTTAGCCTAATCAAAAGCTAAACCTATTCTAGTCTAGCCCAAATAATTGAGCAAAGTCTAGCCCAACATATATTTACTAATAAAATAATATAATAATATTAAAAAATAAAAAAATTCAAATTTTTCAAAGAAAATTTTAAAAATATTTTATAGATCTCTCACATGTTTTTTCAATTCATCTTACATAATGTTAGATTATAAATATACATTTAAAATACAAATTTAATATTAAAAATACCTGATTTCTTTTTACAAACTCTGGATTATCTAGATTTTAATTACAATTTTTTTTTCACTTTTGTTTAGATGTGTATCTTGTATTTAGATTTATAGGATTTATAGATCATGTGTTGATTATTTGTTCTTCATGGTCATTAGAGATTTTTCTTACTTTGAATAAAGGTGGTTTGTTTATAACTAGATGAGGGAAATTGATGGTACAAGTGGATTTGAATCTTCTAACTAGTGTAGCTCATTCCTTTGTTGATTTACGACAACTCAAATTTGGGAGATGCAATTAGTTTTTCCAAGAGCTATAGATCTCATATTTAGGTCTACTTTATATGGATGGAAAGATAAGACATAGGCCTACAACTTTCATATGGAGCCCAAGATCTAAAAAAGTTATTTTCAAGTTCAAATTATTGTAACAACAAAAAAACCCGAATCTGTCCTCCAGCCCGAGCATTGTTCATTCTTTTGGTCATATCTAGAGTTGTAGAAGTCGAAACAAGCTGAATGTTTTACACAAGAAAGATGAGACAATTTCCTACAACTTTTATTAGTGGCTCTAATTTTGACACTATCAATGATGTTTTGGGCAGACAAGAAAAGATAGGAATTGTCACCAAGTCAAGAGTTGGCCACCTACTCATCAATTAGTCATCAAATCAATAGTTCCTAATTTTGGCCTATAAAAGGAGGCATTTGCCATGCATTTAGGCATCTTGGTGTCCAGATCAAGATCATGCTCTTGTTTTCTTTCTTTGTATTCTTTGTAATGTTTATGCTTTATTTTCATTAATATGAAGTTTATGTCTTTTATTTCCTTTGCTTTGCTTTGTTAACTCTTAGCTTATTTATGTTCTTATTTTGTTTATCTATTTTTCTTTCTTTCGTTATATCTAGCTAAGTTTATTGTGTGAAGGTGAAAAGGTTACACTAATGGTGTAAGAATAAGTATAGTATAAAATTAATATGGACTTTAATGTTTGATACTAACATGTTTTTTATTTATTATCTTGTTCACTTTTTAATACTTTGCTTATTAAATGACTAATCTTGATTTATATTGTATAACACTTGGCACAACAAATGCTTAGCACTTTCATAGCCTACACTATATGGTATAACTGATTAGTACTCAAAAGTGCATTTTTATCATGGTTTTATATCATCATTTTGCACTTGAAGTATCAATAACTTCTTAACTAAAGTACATTTTATAATAATCTATCTAATAATATAAGATACCTTTAATTTGTGGTAAATGTTCATTTTAAATGCAGGCCTATCACATAAATGAAAGGATTGATTGATAACTTTAAGAACATCAATTGTAAAGGCAAAGAGATGATCAAACTTAGAAAAGAGATGTTGGTGCAATCCAAACCGGAAAACTATTCGGTAATTGGGTCATATCTGGAGCTATATATCTCAGATTTAGGTCTACTTTATATGAATGGAAAGGTAAGACATAGGCCTACAACTTTCCTATGGAGCCCAAGATCTAAAAAGGCCATTTTGAAGTCTAAATTGTTGCAACAACAAAAAAGCCCGAATCTGTCCTCCAGCCCGAGCACTTTTCAGTATTTTGGCCATATCTGGAGTTCTAGAAGTCGAAATGAGCTAAATGTTTTACACAAGAAAGCTGAGACAATTGCCTATAACTTTCATGTTTTCAAGTGACTCCAATTTTGATGTTAACAATGACATTTTGGGCAGACAAGAGAAGATAAGGATTGTCACCAAGTCAAGAGTTGACCACCCACTTATTAATTAGTCATCAAATCAATAGTTCCCAATTTTGGCCTATAAAAGGAGGCATTTGCCATGCATTTAGGCATCTTGGTGTCCAGATCAAGATCATGCTCTTGTTTT